>CAJQUW010005334.1:0-600000 GCA_907163375.1 Prostheceraeus crozeri
AAACAAACACTGTTTAAGTACCGAAATAGATGTTCGCATTCCTATCTAATTCACTCATTCTCTAATTCAATTTCGGAACAGCCGTCCGAATCAATTGCGTAGATCTCAATTTCTATCAATTCGGAACGGGCGGGTTCCTATTTACATGTTCCTATCCTTGTTGCTCAATTCTGCAATTCGGAACATGTTTTCATTATCCATGTTCGCATTCGCAATTCGGAACATGTTCGCATTGGCAATTCGGAACACATGTTCCAATCCATGTTCGCATCCACTATCAGTGCGTCCGCAATTCTAACTACTATCATGCTCTTTCCTTAGAGAACGGAAAAGCTGTCATGTGTAATTCATTGAGAATGTTGCCGTAGTTTCAATTTGTGGAATAGCGACCAAAAGAGCAACTCAAATATCCTAGGAGGAATGTATCGGAGCTACGTACAACGGATTCATTTTAGTAATTTAACAACTTTTATACACTTGGGGAAAACGCACAATTGGATCACAAAAGTTGAGAAGCTTGACTGAAATGGTTGGGCTAACAGCGATCATAATTGCTTCGAGTCATATGCCTGACCAAATTTCTAAGGCTGCGGCTTTGATTCATTATTGCTCAAAGGAATCAAGCTGTTGTTTATTATCCAATTAGGAATTCAAACTACTTTATAAAATAGAAATTTTTCATAGCTAACTTGTCGGTGATCTATGTATTGCATGAGATTGTAATTGCAACCATTAGAAAGTCTCTTATTTCAGCTCAATTAAATTTTGCTGTTTTGCATTTTTTGTAGTTTTTGACAATGATTCATGATCAAAAGGTTCCAAAAAATGCAACAATCATAAATCAAAGATAAAAGACAGTCATTTTTTAAAAAGACTAGACTTAAGATATACTGAAAAATATAAAGCAAGATGTTTCTGAGAGCACAAACCTAAAGCAAATCGCAAACATTTCGCTTATATATTATTCCAAGCAAGAATCTTTCCAGAAAATCTTAATCTACCGCTGCAGTCGCAATGTATTTGACAGATGATCACAGCATTTTAAAGCTAACATAAAAAAGCAAACTGTAAATGTCTTCACCGAAATCTAATCGAAATAACGCGCGGAATGTACAAATGCTGATAAAGAATTCTGTCAAATAAACATGGTAGATTTTCAAGTAACTGATAGGTTGCTGACTGTTACAGGCTAAATTATGCAGTATATTATGTATTTTACTTATTTCTGTGTGGTGGTAAGGGTTTGATCCTGCCAAATGACACAGTCGCATAAGTGGCTCGTAGCTCAGTTGGTACAGCACAGGTCTAGTTAACCTTGGTCGTAGGTTCGAATCTTGCCAACCGCACATCTTTTGCATGACAATTTGATCCATCGTTTATTTCATTTCAATCTGTCGTAAAAAATACTAAATAAAATTTCATATATATCCATGACTGGCCTGAGAACGAGCCGGATAGGCATAAACCTGCTTCAAGGCAGCATGAAACCTACTTTAAGTCGGCACCAAACCTGCTTGAAATCAGGCTGATGTCGGTTTGATTGATAGCGGCACACTTAAACCGGCTGTCATATTGAACCGCCCCGAGAATTTCGGCCGGTTTTCATTTCTGATTACAGCAACACATATTTGCTCTGAAAATCACCGCTTGGATGCCTCCGATTGAGCAGCAAAGATATATACACGCATGCATAGTTTAAATCAAATCAAAATTCTTCAGATCCAGCATAATTTGTACTCACATTCGACAATCCTCTGTTCGATAGCACCAGCATGTTTGCCATAATTTTCTGTCAGATACTTGAGTATATATTTGGTAGTTTCGGTTTTCCCAGCACCAGATTCACCGCTGACAATGATAGACTGACTGGTTTTGAAAACTTTCATATCTCGGTAGCCTTTGTCAGCGATGGCGAAGACGTGGGGAGGCAAAACACCCAGCGATTTGCCTTGATATTTCGAGATGATTTCTTTACTGTACATATTCTTTATATCAAAATAGGGATTCACGGCAATTAGGATGTTGGCAACGTAAGTCTACAAATGAAGGAAGTATGACAGCGTCAATTAAAATATCTGAACAGTGATATTACCAAAAAGCGAAGAATCAGACCACACAAATTTCAAAATTCATTGCAAGAATTTCTTCCTATAACCAACTTCAAATTACGAAATTGAAAACAGATTAACCGGGCTATTTTCAACGCTTGCCTTATACTATTTAGCGGTATTATAATCACATAATTAAAACGCACAATTCGTGAATTAAGATCTTCAATATTGTAGATATACTGGAGTAGTATTATATTCGTCTCAGGAGTTCTCAAATGAGCCGTTGAATTGATTTCATTCTCGCATCAAATGACCGAATCCTGGCTGACCGATATGTTGTTAATATCAAACAACTCAATAATTTTCATTTTGCTCGAGCAATATTGCAAAACGTGGATGATATGAATGCTGTGAAATTTTTACCCGCCCGATGTTTTAAAGTTTCATCCGTATAATCAGATTTGTGTATGAACAATTACTGAGCAAAATGTGCTGAATTGAATTCGACAATGTATTTCTTTAGCGGTGAATCCCATGAAGACATTGATCCATCAAAAACTACCAAACTATCATCGAAATTCTTGATAATATTCAATCAAAAAATACTCACATAAATAGCATTCTTCATGTATCTCAATCGCACGTTATTCAATAGAGTCGCCTCATTTAAGTACATCAAAGCACCTGTAAAATGGAAATAGACATGTCAAATAAATATTAATTATCACACTATAAGATTAGATTCTGCATAGTATACAAGCCTTGCTGTTATCTTCATGTTTTATTACGAGTACCTGAGCTTTTGCCTATGTTGTTCTTTTAATGTGTGAAATTGATAATGATAATCAAATAGCAGCAAAGTTTATTTATTTTGAAAACATCAACTGATGAAATTCCGTTTTGTCAACAGCGAAGAATTCACATCATGTTAATACTAAAGGGATGTTTGATAACCTAACAATATACATGTATGCTCAACACAATTTAGTTGACACTTAGCATACCACAAGCTAAATGCTGAAATATTCTGTTGAATATCTTCTCTGTTGATCAATTGATGATGTCAAAATATTCATTGGGAAACCTTGTCATTGTTCCAATTCCATCTTCTGTTGCGAACCCGCCATACATCTGGTTACTGGTGATTTGAGCATTATTTGCAACTCAAGACTCGGGGACTTGAGTCTTTTCTTGGCTGAAGGGGAGCTCAAATATGTGACCGGTCTTCCTGCTGCCAAGAAATGTGGTTTCCCAAGCTTCTCTCAAACACCACTAGGTATGTCGACGAAATTTGCACTTTCAATTATAAACACTTCGAAAAAATCGTCTCTTGTAAATTATTTGGAAGTTGAGATCGAGATCCAAGAGAATTTCCTTGCACCACTGAGGCATCATAAGGTTGAAAAGTTGAGTTTTGAAGTGAAGGTACTGCATGCTTTTCGGAAAGTAATATGCCACTTAATACTGGCTTATATATCCTTGCTGTACAGCGTATCACGTCTGCTAGATTTCCTCCTGATGATCTGCCTCCGTATGTACAGCTGGCAGCATTTTCAATGTATCCAAGAAAATATTGAAAGGTTATTAAGTTAATCCACTCGTGAAATCCATCTCAATGATTAGGTTTCTCACTTACTAGTTAGGTGGCTTTTCACTTCACCAAATTCCTTCGATCGCAGGAGTGCATGATTGACTTGATGTTATCTTGATGTTGCTCCAAAATTTACTTCGCATTTCATTTTTTTAGCTATGCTTCCTCCTAAGGTATGGAGAGGTCATCATAGTCGCTGATTCGCTATGGTCGGTCTGGCCTCGCCATAGGGCACAGGTTGGAGACCAAAACTTTTCTTTTTGCAGACAAATGGTTCCTTCCTGATGATTCCTTGCAGAGCTATTTATTTTAGTTTCATCAGTTAATTTTGGTTAGCATTATACCTTTAGCTTGGACTTTCCGTTGGGCATTTGTTTAACTTTGTATTTCTCCCTGTCGCGGATCTTCACGGTTTTTAATGTCGTGTTTTTGAATAATCCCTACTTAGCTTCTCAAGAACAAGTCAGCTAGAGTCAAAGAAACGTCAGGACTTTACTATGTCTGAAAACTAGAAAAAATTGAAACTACTTTTTTGTTAGTTTGTGCTAACATAAACGTTTACTATTTTGACATGAAGTCTATTAAACTCTGCTAAGCATAAACGCTCTAGCTTGGTGTACAATTCAAAGTATGATACATGCCTATAGGGCAGGCCTACTACAGGGTTTACTGTTTTCTGATGTCCGTTGAAAGGTAATGAACTAAATTATTCCGAAAGCTGACTTACACTGTAGTTTCATTATCAGTTGCATTTTTATTAGAGCTGCATGACTTATGTTCTATGAATTTCATGCCAACATTGTCATTATCAATAGTCGGTATAAACCATCTACACTGTAACCTACTCATGATGTTGAATTATTACAAAAAGATTCATTTACATTATGGTTACTTACAATTATCCTCCACATCCTTTGAATCGTATTCTTCACAAGGATAAACACGATCATAGGGAGCCACAATCTGAAACATTATTTCCGTATGATTAGAACATGAACCTTACGGGGATAAAGTGCAGCAATCTAAAGTACAGAAAATGCAAGAAGACAAAAGCAGAAAATTGTCGTATTTCTCTACATAAGCTGCCATGGCATCTTCTTCGGTTTTCGCCGACTTGAAGCATAGAAATGCTTCAAATAAGCAGCCAGTGTTAATCTTTTCTTGTAATTTTTTGTCACATTTGATAGATACTGTCTAATTTTGTTATCATAATTGCTTTTAGGGTTAATTCTAGACAATGAAAAAGAATTATTTTCATGTAGATTTTCAAACTTTTAGACAGTTGCTGAAATAAGTGATGATTTTACAATATGAAAAGATTGCGTTTAATTACCAGTTATGTTGATGTCAATCGTACCTATTCTTTCTGGAAGCAAAATGATTTCAATCGATATTGCTAAGTTTAGCATCAACATTGTCCTTCCATAGACAGAAGCAGCTGACAATGTGGAAGATGCAATATCGGCAAGAGATAGAAATTGATTACGGCGGAAACGAATAAATGTGACTATCCCGTTCATTCGAAATGTTGCCATTCGCATTGAATTTAGAGTAAATCAGATGTTCGGCTTTCAAACGTCGAGCGGCACTCAAATGTGCTGCAGCAGCAGCAGCAAGTTGTGGCAAAAACTCCCTTAAGCTTGGTCCAAAAGTAGATCAAATTGATTCAAAAAGTAAAAATCACAAATGGACATTCTAGCCGTCAATGGCAGCCTCTGTGTATTTCGTCTCGTGTTGAGTCTTGTCATTCCTATCGTGTCAGTGTTCGTGCTCTTACAATTATACACAATTAACATTAAGCAGCATATTCGCTTTAACCAATGAAAGTGATAATCAAAATAAAGCCTATGAAGGGGTGTGATGGGACACACCCCGTTTAAGGGGCTACAGAGACCGCTAATTCCGCTCCATGATCAACTTTTTCGGCCTACCTAATCACTAGCTATGGACACAGACGCAAGGTTCCATGACATTTTCCCATAATGCCCGTTTCACTTTGTTGTAGAGGAAATTTCCTAAATAGAGGCGAATTTGCCATTTTCAAAAGTTCGGGGGTGTTATGGGCCACCTGCTGTGGGTGTTATAGACCACCTATTAATATTTGTAAAAATGAGAGATTAATTTAATGTTTCACAACAGTCACATTTAAGACTGCACGTAAGAGCGATTAACCTATTTGATTGACAGGTGAACCGGTTTAGATTATTGGTTAACCAGTTTAGACAGGTGGTTAACCGGCATAGCTTAGATTTTGACGAGTAATTAGTCCTTCTCATGCAAAGGCACAATAATGAAACCTATGATTTAGAGTAATCAGAATGAGAGCTGTGAATTAACACTGATAGATTCATTAATTTTAAATGAAGTCAGAAAACTGCCTGAAATCTAATTATAATCGTTCTAGCCAGTTATCTACTCCAATTTCTGACTATTACCTAGTTTCCAGCACCACTAGATGTAAATATGCTATAAAAACACTGACATGAAACAATTTATTAATTGACAACATTGCAGCTTGAAATAGCAATCGAAGTAATGACGTGGCTGCACTGACATGCTGTAGGCGCGACCCTCTGCCAATACGAACTAGGCCTATTACTCCTATCACTCCTTATCACCCGATGGCAAAATGCTAGGCTTCTTACTGCTTAGATCGCTTTAACTTTCGGTGACCTTTCTCAATAGCGCATTGCAACGCTTTCTCCTGTTGGCTATGTTTGCGATTGAGCAGAATGAAAGAAAATTTTTTTGGCGATGTTTAAGGTACTACGGTGAATTGCGGGGTGGCCGATAACTCCACGCCATTAGTATGCTTATAAAATCAACTTTCACTAGAAAATGAGTAATATATTTCAGACAACCGTTTCTGTTTTCTCGAAGATGATTGACCATGCTATATCTTCACTGCCAAAATCTCTATTGGTGCTCAAGTATGACTTACTCAGGAGAAAAAAAACATTTACCAAAAGAGCGTTCAAATTTTCGCAAAAATCTGTTTTCGACAAAAAAATTTTAATAAAAATTATTGTGTGGTCAGAGGCACCAAATGTTCTTATTTACAATGTTTTCGTTCACGTATGCTCAGAAATTGGTTTTCAAGTTGGAGAGTATGGCTTACAGGTAGGTGGCCATAACTCCCGTGGATCATAACACCCCGATCTCCCCTACATCAAGAAATTAGAGGTTTCTACTTCAGTTGTCATGTCTTCGAAGAATAGCAGGAGCTAACTTGGTAGACGGTCTCGAAAATGCAGATATCCGACAAAAACAAGAAATCTCTGTGCAGGAAGCCATCTGTTGTCCAGCTAATTGTGACGAAATGGGGGAGATGTCACTGAACTGTCAGCAAACTATCCTTGCTATTTGTCATGAAGAACACGCGCTCCACCAGGCTGGAAATGGCGCAAAGCATGGCCCAAATTTATTCCGCAATATCTTCAACGTCTGAGAGAAGTTTCACAAATGACACCAGGAAATCATATTCAATGCGGGTCCAAGCCAAACAATGTGATTGAGGTGACGAATCAGTGGAAAATGACGAAAGTCATCGTGCTGAGACGGTTTAGATGAATCACAAAAAAGTAAGACCATAAAATAATGAGTAAGTCAGTAAGTATTTTTATTAATCAACCGTAAAACGTATAGCATGCCGGCAATGCATAATAGCAAAACCAGTTAAATAAGTTTGATGTATGCAAGTATACAAGTATGATTTCTACAGGTATTTGCATTGTCCCTTCTCTACTTCGCTCCACAACCTACTTATGAAGCCCACAACTCTCATATACTGTTTTTTAGTTTTATTTTCTTACATTATGTCAAACACAGATAAAAATGAGCATTTTGGTAGCTTACCGGCTTTGAACCATTTAGAGGCTGCACTGTAGCTGATTCTGGTCCGATATCAACAATTTTTCCTAGGACATATCCTTCAGTTGGATCAGGAGCCCAAACATTCTTGTCATCCATGAGTACTATATCTGAAAATGAGGGTTTAAAATCAATCTCTTCGGTAGCATAAGCATATAAGTTTATCAGTTGAATAGTTAATACTTGTATTCTTGGATTTTGCACTCTTCATTGACATAACCTGGAAGTAACATGGCAAACATAATTTCTTAGAAACATGCTACAGAGAAAGAAAGTTGACAAAATAAGTAATTTTGTTTGTCATGAAGAGGCACAATGTTTTTCAAAAATGCAGGTGAGAAACCTATGAATCTCAGTGTTGCTGCGTGTTCAGCGTTTGATTGTCTCAAGAAACAAATGGAATTTAATACTAGTAGGACTGGACATTTTAGGTGTCGAGGAACCGTGATGGGCACATCTGATTTTGATGACCAATGACTCAATCTTCCAAGAACCTATTGCACTATGCACTTGGTACTTCCTATTTTCTTTTTTCAGTAGTAGTATCGGTCAGAACCAACTCGTTCATTCTGTAAATAAAAGTAGTATAAAAAATTCGAATTCCAGAGTTGTCAAAATTTTTTAACAATTTGAATTCTTAAGAAACATCGGACATGCAATAATGAGGTTCTTAAAAATCAACTATGGAAAGATACTTTTCGGAAGATCATACGCTACTCGGTGTTGCAGAGAAGATTACTGCCAGGCGATGAATTGTGCCTGCCTAGAGACTGCGCGCCCGAAGTAAAATTCACTTATTTATTGTCCGTCACATTCGACTACCACCATGGTGCAGGGCTGCGTTTTTAATTGCAAGAATAAGAGTGATAATATAATCACACAAATAATGCATGCTTCTATAGAATTCCATCGGATAGAAAATGCAAAAATTATGGATTGATAAAATTGGAAGAGTCTATTTTACACCGCCTAAACATTCTCGGGCATGCTCTACACATTTTGCTGAAAAACGATAAATTGAACAACCTGCGATATGTACTAGGACCCATTACCTCATTTGTATAACAGGAAGCAACTCTCTTCCCACTTGAAGACGACAGCGGATCCTACCTTGAAATTGGGAAAACAATCATTGCTTGCGAAATTTAAGAAAGGCAAAGCAAAGTTGTACAGAAATTAAACGCTAGCCGATCACACCTCGAAGTCTCGATTTTGTCGGATGCTTCATTGCTAGGAGTACAAGCCAAATTGCTTTAACTGATGATGACAGCCCTGAGCCATTGAACCAGCAGCTGACTTTATTCTGTGATTCAATTACTATGCGAGTGTGGTATATTTGCCGTCATTGTACTCGAAACAAATTTATTTTCATCAGCTTTTTTATTTTCTACATCATGTCACTCATTCAAGAATCTTTTAATACCGAACATTTCAACATATTTACAGTATTTTCGAACGTTTGCTGTAAGTATGCTTCAATGCTTGAGAACGTGATTTGTATAGGCAGACATATTCATGAGTATTTTCATCCCAAAATCCCAATATATTTCATGAAAATGCACAAAAATACACAAACTTACATAAATACTTTATCAATACTTCGCTCGAGTTACAGCGTAGCTATTTATGAGCAATATGATTTGCTTAATACACCACAGATCATCACATTTAGTGAATGAGATTCGTCTCTATAATTCGACATTTCAATTGATGAATGATGCATGCAACTTGCATCCGTCACTTCGGCTGAGAATGTGCAAGCTTTGAGTGGTCAAGGCAGGTCAATTAAACTTCCCAGTCAACGAAGACTTTGTCCGCACGAACTCTGCATGCATGTTGAACCACTCTCTCTCTCTCACACACATTGGAGAGTTGTCGGAGGTGACGTCATCACCAAACTTTGCAACTCTCCTGCGCTTCAATGATGATGAATAAGATGAGAACAAGTGCGAAACAGGGATCAGGGATGCGGCTAGCACTGATTGAGCGGATAAAAACGATATGTAAAATTGGCCGAACTACACCTTTAAGCCAGACCCTAAAATTGACAGTGAGTCATATTGTGAACATGTATGACCACTAGGGTGTCTACTTTTTTAAGTTCAAAAGCTTATTGGCAGAAAGATGCTCATATTTACACCAAAAAAGGTCTATGTCGGCGTTGCCGGTTCTGAAAAAGTCTCAGCTTAAACTTCTTCGCATTGCAAATTTTTGATTAGAAAGTCAATGTTCAAAGTTCTTGCACCTCTGCTCGGAGACAGTACAACTGATTGGTCGGACAGTTCATGGGTAAATACGAGGGTCGTTAGAAAAGTATCCGTATTTTGAATTTTTAACATTGAGAAATGACGCCGCGACGAAGCTAGCACTTATTATATCTATGGTAGTGCTCTGTCAATTGGGTATTCAAATTTCAAATCTCTAGCACAAGTGAATTTTTTATAGATGTCTATCGTCTGTCAGATAGATAGCTTTGCTATCCGCCAATTTAAGAATCACAAATCTGCAGAAGATTTTCAAATTGTTTTGTGCAATGGAAGACGCTGTCTCGCAACAGAGAGCCATCATCTTTTTCTTGTGGAAGGAAGGCAATTCATCCTCCAATATTGCTGAACGACTTTCAATTGTCTTTGGTGATAAAGCCTTGAAGACGAAGATGCAGTCAAGAATGTGGTGTGCTTGGGGAGATCCTTCACCTTTGAAGGCAAAGACTGCTCCATCCTGTCAAAAGGTGATGATTTCAGTGTTCTGGGACGATTGATCTTGGTGGACTACCTACCGAAGGGCGCGACCATCAACTCTGAATACTTCTGCAAGCTAGTGAACGAAGATCTGTGGCACCAACTCAAGAATCGAAGACGTGGGAAGCTTTTCATGAAACCAATCCTCCAAATGGACAACGCCACGCCGCATACCGCTGTGCGAACTAAGGATTTGCTGGAGAAGTTAGGCTGGGATGTGTTGCCACATCCCCCCTATTCGCCCGACTTGGCCCCTTCAGACTTCCATCTCTTTCCTCGCTTGAAGGAACCCCTGAGAGGAAGAAGATTCTCCTCTTTGGATGAGATGAAGGAAGCGGTGGAGTCCTGGAGGCAAACTACTCCCAAGGAATTCTACCTAGGTGGACTCCGTTCCCTGGTAAGTCGGTGGAGGAAGTGTGTATCGAGTGGGGGAGACTATATTGAGAAATTGCGTGATGACAGTGAGTAATGTTATATGTTAGTTTGCATGAAATTACACTGTTACTGGAATTGGGAGTTTTCATTTTACTCTGCCCGGTAACTTTTCTAACGACCCTCGTAGATGGTTATGCTGTATGTCTGTGTTTGTCATGTTGCAGGGTTGCTGGGCTTGCGTCTCCACGTTTGGCAAAGACGGGTTAGAGACTGGGGGAGGCATCGATTCACCAATCTAGACAGAATGCTTTCAATGGCTCTGGACGTCTGTCACACCCAATAAAATGGTTTAACTTTCGAGTTTCCTTCTCCTAGGCGAAATAGCTTAAAAAGGATTAAGGAGCTTCACCTGCCCCAGCCTTAGATACCTTGATTTTTCTGGCTCCCTCCACCTTCACCTACGTCAGCATTAAATCTGGACTTTGAAAATGACATACCCACCGTCACCGAAAGTAAAATTGACTATGCTCTGAGCAGTGTAAAGAGTGACAACTCCACAGGCCAATTTGCAATACCACCTGAAATACCAAAATTTGGAGGAAAACCTGTCAAGCATGCCTTGATGAGACTGTTCTCTTCTTACATACAACAAAAACGAATACCGAACAGTTGGAAGAATGCAAATATGATACTTATATACAAGAGAGGTCTACTGTCAGTTGTTTACTAGCTCTTTGCTAAGGTCCTAATCAATAGGATACGCAATAGATTGGATGAGCAACAACCGGCGGAACAAACTGGTTTCCGTTATGCTACATATGAACATGCTGATGTCCAAGCGGTTTTAGATGACTTTCTAAAGCCGATCATCCAAGTCATCCAAGTTCAGAATTGTTTCAGCGAAATTTCACCTGACACTGATTTTTTTACAGGATTTTCACCCCTAGCACAGCTATGAGCCATGAACGAAGATAGGGATTACTCAATGAAAAGGCAACAAATTGCACTATTTAAATACATAAAAAGAAAAAACAGATCTTCTAATCTGATTAAGCAGTCTCCATCAGAAACATGTTCGCACGACTCTTGAAAGTATCAAGATTGCATTGGTCAGGGAAAATGGTCTGGGGGAAGCTGATTCCAGAGCTGTGCCGTGCGAACAAAAAAGCTTTTCAAGCGACTCACAGTGCGTGCGCGTTCAAAGCTGACATGATAGCATGTGAGTGCATTAGCTCTGTGTGTGCTTTGGAGAGGATCTCATGCTTGGGTACGCACTCATTTACTGCAGTGTAATTACTGCAGTGTGTACATCTACCGAAGTAGTATCTGTAGAAGAGACTGAGTGAAGCAACATCTCGTCTGACGGAGAGAGGCTGCAACTTGCTAGCAAGTTTTTCACCCATAAGATTCTTTACACGTTTCTCAACCCGTTCAAGGATGTTAAGATGCGTTTGTGGGGCAGTTGATCTCTCACAGATTCAGTTGAAAATATCCAGGGCAACTGATCCCGTCTCACCACGTCTGTCAAGGACACGACTCAAATGTTCAGTGACATATGAAAGAAGATCTGCAGTTGATCGAGAGTGCCTGAAGCCATACTTTTCTTCTGATAGAAGGTTCTGAGTTTTAAGGAAGTTAACAATATGTTGGCTAATCACTGCTTCAAAAATCTTGCCAGCAATTGGAAGCAGGCTGATATGAGGGTAACTAGATGAAGAGATGAGTCAGAACCTTTCTTTGGAACTAGAACCACGGAAGCTACTTTCCAACAAAAAAATCACTGGTCGATTGACATCTACTGAACGGTTTGGATAAAAGTGGAGGAGGCTCAGGTGGGAGATGCTTGAATATCGAAACCGGAATGCCATCTATTCCACTCGTCTTGGAGCTATCGAGACCTGCGATAATCTTTTTGACGTTTCGGACTGTGAGTTAAGGAGGACTAACCGTCTCATCAGTGCGCGTGGAAATTGGAGCTGGAATTCTACCTCCATCGTCCAATGCTGAATTCTTCGCAAACTTCTTACAAAGAAGCTCGGCTTTGTCTGCTGAGGTTGTCGCCAAAGAAGTACTGACTTCGGCATGACAAAGTGCTAGGATGGAGGATTTGTTCCTATTGGTGACACTGTTGTAAATCCTCCAGAAGTCATTAGAGCCAAGCTTTTGATTATCAATGGATTTCCGTACATACAAAGCGTAGCATAGCGATGTATGGTTTCCTTGCAATTTCTACGTGCGGTTTTGTACAATTCAAGATCGCCAGCGGTACTGTCACGCTTTAAATACTTATGAAAAAAGTGGTCACGCGGGCAGGTTGCAGCTGCACATTCTGGTGTAAACCAAGGTTGTGAATGGGGCTTCATTTGGAAAGTACGGTGAGGAATGTAGGCCAACATCCCTATCTGAAGCCACTCTGTCAGTTCTTGCGCCGACTTGTGGATCATGTTATCGCTCAGAATCAAATTCTCAGCTTGAACTTGACTAAGAGAACTGTGGAAACAGATCAAGGAGATATCCAGTATCCCCAACTTGGTCAGGATTTTTTACTAAGGTTGTGAGAGACAGCGAAACACTGTTGTCTGACCGGAGAGATCAGTGGTGCGTGAGTGCACAAGCCAGTCAACATTGTGTACGTTGAAGTCACCAAAAACGGCAACCTCAGCGCTGGGATACTCTTGTACAAGAAGAGATTATCGATCTTATCAGAAAGAACATTGAAAATGTCCGCATTGGTTGATGGAGAGCGGTGTAAGAAAAAAAATATAAGAAGAGTGGTTTTTGTAGCGGCGGAATAAAGGCAAGATACTCATGCCTTGGATCCTCGGAGCTACAAAACCTTCTCAAGGGAAGGCTAGTCTTGTCATAACCATGACAATGTGCTTTATCCATCCGGTGAAATATGTATCCATCAGGAGTAACATCGCTTGATGACACCCTGGAATCTATCCTGGTTTCCGACAGGGCTAGAAGATCTGGTGACTTACCTTGGAGGAAGATGTTGATGTCGTCGTAATTGGACCTCAGTCCTCTTTCGTTGCTGAAGCTGATCTTGAGAAAGGTTTTGAGCTTGACAGTTTGACTACGTTTCTCATTTTCATAATTTCTCGTAGAATATCAATCAAATAAAGGAAAATTATGATGTACAACAAAGTGATACAAGAAACTTTGGAAGGCATCAGAAAAATGTAAATAGTAGCAACAAAACTGTAATTAATAATATGCAAAAAAAGACACTTATAGACACATTTCATGTCGTAAAAGCTTGAAGAAACCCTAATGAGAACCCCTTTTCCGTAACAATGGGTACAAGTCAGGTAGGCCACAGAGGAACCACACAGAGCCACAGGTAGGCCACAGAGGATACAGCTACAAGGGCTAAAAGCTACAAGGCTACCCACACATGTCCGTGGCAGTGGAACTGTACTGCATTTTTCGATCAGTTGACCGGGCCTGCCTCCCAAAACATTAGCAGCGGGTTCGGGAAACCTCGAACTACCTGACGCCCGTATGCCGTGAATACGTTGGATCTGTCACACCTCTACCTGCAACAAATGGGGAAGTGCAAAACAGACCAGTGGAAGAAGTTCGATCACAATTGAACCAAATAAGTACCATGCTCAAAAACCTAATTCAACAACATGAAACATCTGATGAATGTTCATATCTGGGAAGCCAGGGAGTGGTGATAATTGCGACGGCCGAAGCCAACCATGCATTTAGAACAAACGAGCGTGGAGCATAAGAATGAACAATTAATCAAAATTAAATATGTTCAATGACTAGTAAGATAAAATAATATTTCAGAGCCTGCTAGTTAGCCAGAACACGGTCATTAACAGCCGACAATAAATTTTTCCGACAAGGTAGAACCCAAAGAAGCGTGAGCTTCAGACGACACAGCCTTATGCGACTCCGTTTTCACCCTTTCACCGCTTTGAGGCCGCAGGTTGAAAAAGAAAGGGTAGATTGATGCATAATGTGCACGTTGTTTGTAGAATATCAATCAATAGGCCGATAAATGCAAATGAAAACGATAATTCAGTTCATTTTTACGATGTAAAATGCGCAATGTCTAACTTCTTGAGACAAAAATCCCACATAATGATGTGCAGATATGATAGGCCTATCGCGTTGATATTCATGGTGCTTTGTAACTACAGCCTGTATGCTATAACGTATGCCTCAATTTCGTATCCAGTACTTGTAAATCAGGGGCCTATGGCATTCGTACAAAGCCTTGAAGTCACTGAGTGTCATCTATTATACTATACCTATCTTTCCTGATATTGATGCCTCTCCAAATGCAATTTATAGCTACACACGGGCTAAATAAATAGATAAAACAAAAAATTTGCTGATGACATCAAATACCGATCCATTTGCTTGTTACAACCGAGCTCTTCATAAATGATGCTGTCATGTTCGCTCCAAACGAGTTCTCGCTACATGCGAGCCTGTTGTAAGTGGATTATACTGTAGGTCTATCTAAATTTTGATCATTTATCAATTGCCATCATGCATTCATATTTTTCTTCTGAAAAGCTTCTGGGAAAATAATTAGCGCCTTCTCTTAGCAGGGTCGCCTATAGCCTAGTATTCTACACAGAACTACCTAGGTATTCTCTCACTATGGTCACTCTCACTCTGCACTGTGACAATTATGAAGTCATTCATTAAATGCAGAACGTAGTCTATGCAACGTCTACGCTACGTCTATGCAAGAACGTAGGGTACACCGGCATCAAATACATGTAGTTAGGCCTAAATTACGCTACTTACGAATTTCCATGAGACACAGTATTCTTCACACATCAAGACATATTCACAACTTTTTTTAATTATGATAGCTAGTGCTTAGTACCTGGCGCGCAGACTAACGCAAACTAATGCGCGAGTTAACATGGCACGCCGACTTATACAGTAGCAGTTAATATTGTTGTGATTCCTTTCCGAACTGCTACTGAATCCGCCCAGGAGATCCACCACGTTGAAGGGACTACGTGAAACCGATTGGATTCTCGGTATGTCGTAGATGTCGATCAGTAAATGAATGTTCTAGTGCAGGGGTGCGCAACCTGCGGCCTTACGGCCGCATGAGGCCGTAGCAGAGGCAAAGTGCGGCCGTGAGATGAGAATGAGAAGTAATTGAAATAGAATATTGTACATGTACTTATATATTGAATTATTTCTAGAGTTCAAGGCAATCGAAAAACAATCGTCACTATAGTAGCATGTTATTCACCTTTATGCCCATGTTGCTTGGAAAAATTCGCGCCCGCAGGCGCGATGAAGGCTTTCAAGCAGTTCGATAAATCATGAACAGAATATTTTCGGGAAGTTACATTTATGTGCATTCATGGCTAGATTCATCAGCTAAACGAAACAAAGGGGACAATTGTAGTTTGCGCAAATTGTTCGCGCGCGTTTTTCCAGTCCATGACCTAAATAGAGATGCCTGCGAGATCAGTTTCTGCAGCGGTAGTGTTGTGTGCTTTATGAAACAACGGACTGAATTGAAAGATGACTGCGCCCTAGAAGAGGAAGCGATTATTGCTCGAAGAAAAACGCCAATTCAATAAAAGTTTGGATGTTGATTTTTTGTCACTGTGATGCCAAATGGACTTTTGAAGTGTCTCATTTGCGAAGAAGTAATTAAGGCCGTAAAAAGTGATAATGCAAAACACTACCCTCGTCACGAATCTAGAAGGCGTGAGAAAAATCTGCGTAGCAAATCTGATCAAGAAAATACACCAGAAAGCGACAAATGACGGTTGCCCTTACAAATAAATGCTTTCAACTTTTAAAGTGCTAATGACACCTTAAGCTTAAAATATTTTCGGGTCAAAAATGACCGTCGGTCGCATGTGGGTTAACTTGCTAACTCATCCTTAACAAGATAACATTCATCGGGGAAGGCTAATTTGAGTGGTGGAATATATAAAGGATTGGCTATTGACCTGGTTGTTTGCACACATATTGAGTGCGGCCGTGATTCTTTCGGCCTTCGAAATGGCGGCCGAAAAATGCAAAAGGTTGCACACCCCTTTTCTAGTGTGTACAGGGTTAAATGGATGACAATCACAACGACGTGGAATCAAATCTGCAGGAGCTCACTCAAGTGTATATAAGCATAACCCATCTTGTCCGTGTTAATGCCTGCGAGACCCTTAACGCTGCATTTAGCGACAAGTCTTCATATCCACAAAGGTTTACGACCCTGACAGCACCTCACGCACACACTGCAAGATTATGATAGGCAGTCCAGATTGAATTAATTGGTGTGTGATCCCCTCTTTAAAGAGGCGAGCTACTGAAGAATTCATCGCAGATGATTGAAAGAAATAAAAATTTATGTTGCTTTATATGGACTTAATTGAGTTGTATGAGATTCCAGGCCCTTTTTCCCTCCTTCAATTAGTATTCTCATGATTGACATTATTTCAATAACACGTTTTGCATGGGCAGCAGAAAAAGTGCGTGTTGATTGTCGGGCATTAAAACATATCAATGCAGGCCTACAATTAAATAATCGCATAAAATTATCCAAAGAATAGTATGACGTTAAAGACGTATTCGACTTTGAAAACGCATTTGCAAATGTTTAGAGAAATGTTCTATGATTAGTCCATTTTCAGCAAATCAAATCACTCAAAATTAAATTTTTATTTTTTTTCGAAATATCTTGAACTTCCCAACTATCCCCACTTAAGCGAAATCATGTGTCATTATTCTTTTATGTCTGACATTATGGACTCACAATCCAATCATATTGCCAGATGCCTGGTAGTAGAGAACGCGGTGGGCAATCCAGCACGCTCATTGCAATGTTAAGGCACGATAAAATTGGTTTGATCTCTACCATGAACCAGACAAATTCGAAAAAATTCGACCCCAAACCTGGTGAGCCGACTAAGAGAAGTGGTTGTCCAGTCATACGTATACCCTATACTATCAGATGCCTCAACTTCAACATTCATTGCTCCCTCAAGCTGTTTGCCATGCGCAAACGTCTCGTTCGTGCCAAACATGTGACATTTTCTGAATTCTCCTCTAAACTCTATGCGTTTGTCTTCCTATGCACCCTTAGATGACGCGTTTGTCAATGCTAAGCATCTTCACAATAGTCACAGGTACCTCCATGTCAAATTTCATTGTTGTATCGTGACATTTGCCATGCGCAAACGTCTCGTTTGTACCAAAAATGTGACATTTTGTGAATTCTCCTCTAAACTCTATTCGTTTGTCTTCCTATGCACCCTTAGATGACGCGTTTGTCAATGCTAAGCATCTTCTCAATAGTCACAGGTACCTCCATGTCAAATTTCATTGACGTATCGTGACATTTGCCATGCGCAAACGTCTCGTTTGTACCAAAAATGTGACATTTTGTGACTTCTCCTCTAAACTCTATTCGTTTGTCCTTCCTATGCCACCCTTAGATGACGCGTTTGTCCAATGCTAAGCATCTTCACAATAGTCACAGGTACCTCCATGTCAAATTTCATTGTTGTATCGTGACATTTGCCATGCGCAAACGTCTCGTTTGTACCAAAAATGTGACATTTTGTGAATTCTCCTCTAAACTCTATGCGTTTGTCTTTCTATGCACCCTTAGATGATGCGTTTGTCAATGCTAAGCATCTACACAATAGTCACAGGTACCTCCATGTCAAATTTCATTGACGTATCGTGACATTTGCCATGCGCAAACGTCTCGTTTGTACCAAAAATGTGACATTTTGTGAATTCTCCTCTAAACTCTATTCGTTTGTCTTTCTATGCACCCTTAGATGATGCGTTTGTCAATGCTAAGCATCTACACAATAGTCACAGGTACCTCCATGTCAAATTTCATTGTTGTATCGTGACATTTGCCATGCGCAAACGTCTCGTTTTTTAAACCAAAAATGTGACATTATGTGACTTCTCCCCTATAAACACTATGCGTGGGTTCCCTTTCCTAGGCACCTTTAATGACGCTTTTGTCAAATGCTAGGCATCTTCACAATAGTCACAGGTACCTCCATGTCAAATGTCCATTGTTTACGTGACATTTGCCATGCGCAAAACGTCTCGTTTGTACAAAAATGTGACATTTTGTGAATTCTCCTCTAAACTCTATGCGTTTGTCTTCCTATGCACCCTTAGATGACGCGTTTGTCAATGCTAAGCATCTTCTCAATAGTCACAGGTACCTCCATGTCAAATTTCATTGACGTATCGTGACATTTGCCATGCGCAAACGTCTCGTTTGTACCAAAAATGGTACATTTTGTGAATTCTATAAACTCTATGCGTTTGTCTTCCTATGCACCCTTAGATGACGCGTTTGTCAATGCTAAGCATCTTCACAATAGTCACAGGTAACTCCATGCCAAATTTCATTGTTGTATCGTGACATTTGCCATGCGCAAACGTCTCGTTTGTACCAAAAATGTGACATTTTGTTGAATTCTCCTCTAACCTCCGTGCGTTTGTCTTCCTATGCACCCTTAATGACGCGTTTGTCCATGCTAAGCATCTTCACAATAGTCACAGGTACCTCCATGTCAAATTTCATTGACGTATCGTGACATTTGCCATGCGCAAACGTCTCGTTTGTACCAAAAATGTGACATTTTGTGAATTCTCCTCTAAACTCTATTCGTTTGTCTTTCTATGCACCCTTAGATGATGCGTTTGTCAATGCTAAGCATCTACACAATAGTCACAGGTACCTCCATGTCAAATTTCATTGACGTATCGTGACATTTGCCATGCGCAAACGTCTCGTTTGTACCAAAAATGTGACATTTTGTGAATTCTCCTCTAAACTCTATTCGTTTGTCTTTCTATGCACCCTTAGATGATGCGTTTGTCAATGCTAAGCATCTACACAATAGTCACAGGTACCTCCATGTCAAATTTCATTGACGTATCGTGACATTTGCCATGCGCAAACGTCTCGTTTGTACCAAAAATGTGACATTTTGTGACTTCTCCTCTAAACTCTATGCGTTTGTCTTCCTATGCACCCTTAGATGACGCGTTTGTCAATGCTAAGCATCTTCTCAATAGTCACAGGTACCACCATGTCAAATTTCATCGTTATATCGTCACATTTGCCATGCGCAAACGTCTCGTTTGTACCAAAAATGTGACATTCTGTGAATTCTCCTATAAACTTTATGCGTTTGTCTTCCTATTCACCCTTAGATGACGCGTTTGTCAATGCTAAGCATCTTCACAATAGTCACAGCTACCTCCATGTCAAATTTCATTGTTGTATCGTAACATTTGCATGCGCAAACGTCTCGTTTGTACCAAAAATGTGACATTTTCTGAATTCTCCTCTAAACTCTATTCGTTTGTCTTCCTATGCACCTTTAGATGACGCGTTTTTTCATGACTTCATTCGTGTCAACGATATCTGTTAGGCGATGGCTATGTCATTGACACGTTGACTATAATGCAATCGCTAAATCTTTTCCAAGTAAGTAATCGGAGTACCTATTAAAGCAGTTCACATTAAAGTCGTGTACATAATTGTGTCGACAATGATTTACACATACAAGCATGAGCTCGCAATCAATCGACCGAGGTCGCAAAAAATCGTTGTGAATTTTGTGTTTCTTAAAAGGCTTGCATGCATTTTTGTAACAGACCCGCAACATAGCAATTGTCAAATTATCCAGCCTGTAAATGCATACAAAAATAAGTCATATATATAATTGTTTACCTTCACGGCATCAACTTCATAAGTTGAAAGATATTTTACAAGTGCACAACTTTGTAAGCAATAAAATATCTATGGAAGAATCGTTCACTTTAACACTGAAGGTTACTGATACGCCTACATCCGCACTAAGTGGAGGAAGATATCTGTCCAAAATCATGCCAACAAAAAAATTCTTCCAGCGCTGCCACTGAAAAAATGGTGCATCAGAGTTTTTGTTGGTATTTCGAATAAAAGCCAGTGGCTAAGCTAAGTGATGAGTTCGAAAACTTCACAGTAAATCATAGCAGAAAGGTCACCCAAACCAATGGGGCTAATGTATAGACCAGTGCTTTCAAATGTCGTGTCGCTATCAAGCAAACCATCTGGGGCTTCCATCAATATGGAACCATCTGGGGCTTCTTCAAGCGGAAAAGATTTTGCTTTCTGTTACGGACCCGATAATACTGGAAACTCTTAGATTGTGTCAATAAATACCGCTCCAGGTTACTTACCAAGTAAATTTTACCAGCCTATGTCATATACCTATAAAGATAAGACCCAGCTATCCCAAACCTGGATGCATGTGTTCTACCTGCTGACCGAGACACATAGGGCCTAGTTATTTCTTGACAAAGTGCATTGCTAATCGACGACTGAAGAAAATATTTCAAGAATGCGAGATTGACTGGTAGCCTATCAAAAGTGCGATGACATTTATATTACTAGGCCTATTGTTTCTGAACATAATCAGAACCATAGAAAAATAACCTTCATTAGGCCTGTACGTTTAATCATGCATTTAGTCAGTCAATTATTTTTTTAAGCAACCACAGATGTTCAGGTCTTTGTTGAATGGCTTGTAGCCCGTGAGTTATTAATAAGATTTGAATGGTTCAACGATAGAAGGGCTAATTTTTTGTACTTTTAATAATCATAAAATATTTGATTTTCATCAACTAATTCATAAAGTTTTATAAATTTTTTCATTCAATTTTTGCTTTTAGTCAATTTTTTCAGACTTCAAGTGTCAAACACGCAAGGCTGAAGTAGCAAATTGCCTTTTTAAGACATGATATTTTCAAAAGCTATGTATTCTCAATGAATGGAATTAATATTTTTGAAATTTGTTATCGTCATGTTATGAATGTTATTTCAATAAACACCAATTACAAGAAACTGACGGAATTAGCTATGCATTGTGAAGGAGAAGCAATTTGAATAATTGGATGACGAATGCAAAGTCACCTTGAGTCAAATTAAGCCAGATAAAGAAACTTCTGCCATGGTTTAGTCCGATGGTATTGTCTTCAATATAGTGGTAGCATTATTGCTTCGCACCGTCATTGCTATCCTTTGAATCAGGAAATATCGAGACCTTGATTCTGCAGAATTATACCTGACGTTGTTGGAAACATCAGACACAACTTGGTGACTGACGGTTGCCATGTGCCCATTGTTTCTACGTAAACTGATACAAAAAGGATGATAAGATGGAATACTTAAGCCCCTCACGGTCTTCGTCTAGCGTGGCAGTTTTTCCTGTTTCTTCTGTTGTTATTTCTTGATAAATTGGTGTCATCGTGCTATTGTATTAACGTGTATTTTGATACTATGGTTTTCTATCATGGCATGAATACGCGTCAGTTCAAAATGTCGAAATGCAATTTGTTGCTGCAAACTTAGCATGTTCGAAAATTGAGGTCTGAAAAATCGGCTAAATAGAACTTGTCAGAATTTCATGAATCAGATAATGATAATGAAGCGGTTTTTCATCTTTGGAAAATTCAGGAAATAAACTTTTCTATTGATGTGGAATCATTTAGATCCTGTAAGTAGTTCACTGGCTGCAGCTCATTGAGGAAAGGCATATGCTTATATAATTATATATTATTATTATATTTTAAATTCATATAAATTTAAGAACCACCGCTCACATAATTAGTAACTTTTAAAAAATTAGTTCGGTAGAGTCAAATATCATTCATTATCTAACATAAATTTGGTGGCAAAATTCATTTGGGTTGATCCAATCACTTCTTGATTGTATATATCTTTGTTCATAAAGTGATCTGTACAATCAAGGAATCCTTGGTTGATCTGAAGTTATAGTGCTCTCATCTTCGTTTCACTCAAAATCAGATACATTACATACAGTTACTGATGATGGCATTGCATTCCAAATGCTATTCCAGTCGGTTTACATCGAGGTGGTACAAAAGGTTTTACAGTCGAATGGATATTTGATATACCTATGGAGCTTTCATTGAAACAATACGAGGTCATCATTGGAACTGCACGAGGACTTTCCTTCTATGTGACTATTTCCCATATTTGTGAATTCTATTTTTGGAGGAAGCATGGTTCTTATGAAAGCATAGTAAAACTCATCATTGTTTTGAATTTTTAAACATGCACTTTTTGAATTATTGAAATTCGGAAATGTTATTTTCTGATAACTGATTGGAACAATGGCTCAGTGTAGAATGCAATTTTTACTGATATCTTTAAGGAAAACTGTGCCATATCGGCCTATATTAGTTTGGTATTTGGATGTCTCTTATGAAATCAACAAAAGAATGATTGTTATAAGTGATTGATTTCCTCAGAGAAGCTCTTCATATCGATTAAAGAGGGTCGATTGGAATGATGAATTAAATTTAGTGAGCAATTACCAATCATTTATTGATTTATGCAATGTTAGAAATGTTTATCCTTGTTTTGAAGAGTTAGAGGTTTTAGGAGTAATTCATCCTAAAATAGCCTTTGAAACAAGGTGAAATACATAAAATCATCGAAATAACAAAATTCCTCATCTTTTGCATGAATCATGATAGTGTTATTGTTTTAGATACTGTAGTAATAATATCATCCTGGCTCATAAATCATATGTGATATTCGGCAAGCGCAATACAATTCCACAATAACACATGTTACAAGACAAAGAAGGATGCAGGATACAGTTATTACGGATGGATAATGTCGGAAACTTAGAAGAGAACAAATCCCTCAGATAATGTGATTCATCGGCAATCACTATTGTCAATAATGAATTACACATGCTACCGACAGCGTCCGTAAATTTTGGCTCGATGATCACTTCATTAATTTTGGAGGCCCGTTTCTTGACTTGGAGGATTTTATGTTTTAGATATTCTGGAATATTGGTGAAGTTGACAGTCAAACTTGACTGAAGTTGAACTTGAATAGTTAACAGTTAAATTACAAATGTGATTTTACGTGAAATTGAGCCCAGTCCTGTATTAAGGATTTTATTGGAACAAACATGTGATTTACACATGGGAAGTCCAAACTATCCTAAGTATATATGTAGCTGATTTCCAATTTGATAACATGATTATGGACATCGATGACAGAGTTTCTCAGTACCATTGTAAATAGAGAGGTTTTTGAGAATATATTAGATACGTTATTTCTAATATTTCTCAAAAAGTTGTAAGGCAAATTTAGTACCCCTTGAAAAATATTGCTGATATCTGGGAAAGCCCGGGAGAAATACGGGAAAATGAAAATCGAAAGTCTGTCGACACCCTGTAATATCAAAATAGAAAATGCGCCGCATGACGTGCTTTGTTATGGAAAAGTGTGATGGAAAATCTTGCAATCACCGGATTGGTGGACGGTGGACGAGCTACTGGTAAACAAAAGCTGCCATTTGTGAATACGATATCAAAAAAAAATCATAAGAAAGAATAAACATGCCAAAAACGCATCTGGGTAGCTATTGACAGATATTTTGATGCCATGGTACTCAGAGCTAAAGAAGTTGGCGACGACATAGTCGACATGGTCAATGTTATGTTGTCATTTTCACTCAAGCTATTCATGCAAGTACGTTATTGCCAAGTACGTTTTCGCAAAGTGTGATGCAGAATTCTACTTTAAAAACTGCACTAGCCACTTTGTGACTGAGATACATAATACTGCGCCGAATTTACATCATTTTCTGGATCATCTTTTTGGATTTGGAATAGTTATCTCTTCAAAGACAGGTAATTTATCACATTTTACTTCATATGAGTATCACTTTAGATTGTTGAAGGAGTCGCTACTTCCACAGACTTATTTGGCAACAAATTTACTATGAAAAACGATAACAGTCGACAGCAATATAAGCCGATATAAGCAATTCATTCGAGTGTCTTGACTCCCCAATGAAATGCTGCTTTCATTAACAGTACAATGTCTTATGTTATAAATTATGCGTTTTATTCTTGTGGCACAGAAATTTCAGATATTTCGTGTTACGGAAGCTCTAGAGTCTAGAGGATATGCAGCTCTTTCTGTCGACATGCATTATTTGAATTTTTGAAATGTCCTGAATAAGTCAATCAATAGGAGTTACATTTATTGATTACAACGCATGCTCAGATCAACAAGTAAATATCATTTTCAAACTAACCTCATACATTCAAACTTCTACATTAAATTTTGTGCATGTATATAAGAGCAATAATAATAGTAATACCTTAAAATACCCCTGGCTCTTTCCAACCACAAAGCTGAAAATGACAAGTCAGGGCCTCTTTCAATCAAATTCGAAAGAGGTTTCAGACTCGCCGTAAATCGGTAGTCAGAACTCTTGTATCGGAGTGTAATGCTTCTCTCCAGTGTTACGGGAGTAAGGATACAAAATCTGTCTACCCGAGCACTCATCGCTTTGTTTCTGCATAGGAGCACAATCTTTTTGTTTTTTGACTTCTGCCGTTTTTTTGGGACGAAACGAGATGCCTCTGAATGGAATCGTCAAGATGCAACGAAATTTAACATGGAGGTACCTGCGACTATTGTGTAGCATTGAAAACTTATCATCTAAGGGTGCATAGGATGAAAAACGCATAGAGTTTATAGGAGAATTCACAAAATGTCACATTTTTGGTACAAACGAGACGTTTGCGCATGGCAAATGTCACGATACAACAATGAAATTTGACATGGAGGTACCTGTGACTATTGTGAAGATGCTTAGCATTGACAAACGCGTCATCTAAGGGTGCATAGGAAGACAAACGCATAGAGTTTAGAGGAGAATTCACAGAATGTCACATTTTTGGTACAAACGAGACGTTTGCGCATGGCAAATGTCACGATACAACAATGAAATTTGACATGGAGGTACCTGTGACTATTGTGAAGATGCTTAGCATTGACAAACGCGTCATCTAAGGGTGCATAGGAAGACAAACGCATAGAGTTTATAGGAGAATTCAGAAAATGTCACATTTTTGGTACGAACGAGACGTTTGCGCATGGCAAATGTCACGATACAACAATGAAATTTGACATGGAAGTACCTGTGACTATTGTGTAGATGCTTAGCATTGACAAACGCGTCATCTAAGGGTGCATAGGAAGACAAACGCATAGAGTTTATAGGAGAATTCAGAAAATGTCACATTTTTGGTACGAACGAGACGTTTGCGCATGGCAAATGTCACGATACAACAATGAAATTTGACATGGAGGTACCTGTGACTATTGTGAAGCTGCTTAGCATAGACAAACGCGTCATCTAAGGTTGAATAGGAAGACAAACGTATAGAGTTTAGAGGAGAATTCACAGAATGTCACATTTTTGGTGCAAACGAGACGTTTGCGCATGGCAAATGTCACGATACAACAATGAAATTTGACATGGAGGTACCTGTGACTATTGTGAAGATGCTTATCATTGACAAACGCGTCATCTAAGGGTGCATAGGAAGACAAACGCATAGAGTTTATAGGAGAATTCAGAAAATGTCACATTTTTGGTACGAACGAGACGTTTGCGCATGGCAAATGTCACGATACAACAATGAAATTTGACATGGAAGTACCTGTGACTATTGTGAAGATGCTTAGCATTGACAAACGCGTCATCTAAGGGTGCATAGGAAGACAAACGCATAGAGTTTAGAGGAGAATTCACAGAATGTCACATTTTTGGTACAAACGAGACGTTTGCGCATGGCAAATGTCACGATACAACAATGAAATTTGACATGGAGGTACCTGTGACTATTGTGAAGATGCTTAGCATTGACAAACGCGTCATCTAAGGGTGCATAGAAAGACAAACGTATAGAGTTTAGAGGAGAATTCACAAAATGTCACATTTTTGGTACAAACGAGACGTTTGCGCATGGCAAATGTCACGATACAACAATGAAATTTGACATGGAGGTACCTGTGACTATTGTGAAGATGCTTAGCATTGACAAACGCGTCATCTAAGGGTGCATAGGAAGACAAACGCATAGAGTTTATAGGAGAATTCAGAAAATGTCACATTTTTGGTACGAACGAGACGTTTGCGCATGGCAAATGTCACGATACAACAATGAAATTTGACATGGAGGTACCTGTGACTATTGTGAAGATGCTTAGCATAGACAAACGCGTCATCTAAGGGTGCATAGGAAGACAAACGTATAGAGTTTAGAGGAGAATTCACAGAATGTCACATTTTTGGTACAAACGAGACGTTTGCGCATGGCAAATGTCACGATACAACAATGAAATTTGACATGGAGGTACCTGTGACTATTGTGAAGATGCTTAGCATAGACAAACGCGTCATCTAAGGGTGCATAGGAAGACAAACGCATAGAGTTTATAGGAGAATTCAGAAAATGTCACATTTTTGGTACGAACGAGACGTTTGCGCATGGCAAATGTCACGATACAACAATGAAATTTGACATGGAAGTACCTGTGACTATTGTGTAGATGCTTAGCATAGACAAACGCGTCATCTAAGGGTGCATAGGAAGACAAACGCATAGAGTTTAAAGGAGAATTCACAAAATGTCACATTTTTGGTACGAACGAGACGTTTGCGCATGGCAAATGTCACGATACAACAATGAAATTTGACATGGAGGTACCTGTGACTATTGTGAAGATGCTTAGCATAGACAAACGCATCATCTAAGGGTGCATAGGAAGACAAACGCATAGTTTATAGGAGAATTCAGAAAATGTCACATTTTTGGTACAGACGAGACGTTTGCGCATGGCAAATGTCATGATACAACAATGAAATTTGACATGGAGGTACCTGTGACTATTGTGTAGATGCTTAGCATTGACAAACGCGTCATCTAAGGGTGCATAGGAAGACAAACGCATAGAGTTTAAAGGAGAATTCACAAAATGTCACATTTTTGGTACGAACGAGACGTTTGCGCATGGCAAATGTCAGGATACAACAATGAAATTTGACATGGAGGTACCTGTGACTATTGTGAAGATGCTTAGCATAGACAAACGCATCATCTAAGGGTGCATAGGAAGACAAACGCATAGTTTATAGGAGAATTCAGAAAATGTCACATTTTTGGTACAGACGAGACGTTTGCGCATGGCAAATGTCATGATACAACAATGAAATTTGACATGGAGGTACCTGTGACTATTGTGAAGATGCTTAGCATTGACAAACGCGTCATCTAAGGGTGCATAGGAAGACAAACGCATAGAGTTTAGAGGAGAAGTCACAAAATGTCACATTTTTGGTACAAACGAGACGTTTGCGCATGGCAAATTGTAGATCGGATTGTCAAAAAGAATGAAGAAAAATGCCAACTCGCACGTTCTGCAGTAGAAAATGGTGCTTAGACTATGTACTGTGTATGTTTACTGTAATTGAAAACAATCGATGTAATTCTATTCCCACGTGCTGCGAAATTACAAACTTGAGACTATAAATACAACAAGAGCGGTTGCTGGGAAATTAGATTATTGACACAGCCAAACAAAGTCCAATAATATCGTAGGAAAGAGTTAAACGTGTTCTTGTTCCTCAATGCTATGGCTCAGGCATCCGATGGTTACTACAGTTGATCATCATTCATAGTAATTAATTGCTGTTGCAATTTGACTGAGAGAAATGTAGAGTTTGCACGATATACTTGAGCTTGCCTAATGTAACTGAATATCATCTTAATATTAAATTGCTGTTTATCTCCGATGAGCGTGACTGTGCTTGCACTGATGCAATTTCTGGTAAAGCCGGTACATCAAGAAAATTCACATCTAAAAAATTGAAATTCTGCAATCAATTTTTTCCTTACTATTTAGCTGCTCGCTGATTCTGCTCAGATGTCTGCAATTGACTATAATGAAACTGTTGCAAAATGAATTGGTGATGTTGGTGCATGTTCAGCAATTTCCATTCCCTGCCTGTTGTCGAGCCCTTGTCCGGATTTAGCTGTGCTACTGTTAAAAGCTTACAAAAGGCGGGAGCATGGCATAGCTGCTGCAGGCGATTCATTGAAGCCAATCAAGAGGATGGATGGTTGATTTTTTCATTTTGGTGCCATCATTTGAGTTTATTGCCTCTCTGAACTCAAATGTTGCAAAAATTAGTGCCTATCATGGTAGTATTTTTGTTTGAATAATATAGCAATATTACTTGTATTACGAGGTAGTTGTTTAATTCATCAGATGATTTGAAGTTTTGTAAGCTATAACTGCAATTCAGTAAATAAACTATACTACTGATTAAAAAACGGACCAATCATGGAACATTTTTTCTAAACATTTGCAAATGCGTTTTCAAAGTCGAATACGTCCATAAAGTAAAATCATAAAATTCTCGATTGGCATATCAACAGTTTCGTACGAAATCATGTATGTGATTCAATTAATTTACTTCAGAGAAACAGATTTGACCTAGAGAATGATCAAACCCATATCAAACCCATCAAACGGATAAATAATTACAACTATGCCAGCCACTACGGGCTTCGTTGAACATGATCAGTGGAGTCTCCATGATATTACCCGTTAGAAAGAACTTTGCACGCTTTACATCGGCTTTTTGCACTTCGAATTTGATTGACAATATAATTAAATCAAAAAGGACGGATCAAATTGTCATGCAAAGGATGTGCGGATGGCAGGACTTGGACATACGACCTCCATGCCTACAACCCAGGTTAACTAGACCTCTGCTCGATCATCTGAGCTATGAACCGGCTAAAAAAGACATTGAACAAATGAGTAGTGACCAAATGACAGAACGAATAATAAAAAGGCTGAGTTCAATCATTTTTTGAATGAAGACCTTCACTCATCTCCGATTGATTGGCTTTCTAATTTATTGGCTTACAAATTTTCAACGTCCGTCCATTCTAGATGTTTGACAATCAGTCAAGGATTTTTCGAGCAGCGTGAAATGAAGAAGTGATCTTCTGCTAGATTTGCTGCAGTCTTTATTATGCTTCTAAAGTCTATATCATTCTCAAGGCTTTATTATTTTATTTACACTTCTGAGGATAATCAAATTTATCTACAGTTTTTTTTTGTTTATTTGCATCACATATTTTTCGATTGTCCTTCTTAAACAATATTGGCTGGTAACTAAGTTTCATTTCTTAGAACTTCTGCATGCGCTAGTACGAAGCACAGAAACTTGATACTCCAACCTTCTGTGCAGTTATGGACTATGAGTAAGCATGTACAACAGAATTTAATTTCTCGGGGAAAGAAATGGTCATGTTCTCTTCAACAGAATAGAAGTGGACTATGCAGTGTTGTTATCAATGTTATGATGGATTGCATGAAGATTGTTTCTTGTCAGCCCACATACTATATCCTTTCACATGGTGCCCCTGGGTTCAAGTAGCGCAAAAATTACATGCTGATGTGCGCAAACTTAGCCTACGGTTGCCGAATTCCACTTTGGTGTCTCATCGCAGCAGTATTGCCTTAGTGACCGCATGAAGTCTTAATTGAAAATCAAATGCCATTGCTCATGAATCGCGAGACTGCTGTGAGAAAATTAATTTGGAGGAATAAAAGGGGGTGGGATGGCAGGTGGGTTTATTTTCGCTTTCGACCATTTTTTGTCAAACTCTTCCTACTCACGCCCGAAAAACGAAACCCAAATGCTCGAAAAAAAGCCCGAAATTTTTCTTTGAATAATATCTGAAAATTTTTTTTTAGAAATACCAGAATGCCGAAACTATTTCTTCAGGATAATCCCCGAATTCTTTAACTTCATGAAATTGCACAAATCATAAAATAATCACAATTTTGAAGAATTCATCAAGCGTATACTTCGATCACAATGTCTCATGCATCCTTTCCCCTCACATAATATATTAGATTAATATCCTTCTTACAAGTAAATCGATGCTGTCGTATTTTGATTATTGCTGGAACAATGTATGCGATAGTTATCATGCGAGAATGAGATTGTCGATTTTCGTAGCATGTATCTGCTGCTTGTTGTAAATCTTGAAAGTTGGGTTGAAATTTGGCTTAATTGTTCAGTGTAATAATGGCATATAGGTAAATTTTGATTAAAGAAAAACATCATTTTTAGTTGGTGAATCAAAAATTGTTGAATGCATGCATGAATTTGACGGTTTTTTGTATTCCAAACTATGTGTGATGTCGATTTCTCCTGTGTCTTGCCTCATTGCTCATGTCTTCACCTTTTTCCTTATGCCTTATTTCTACAAGACATCTGTTTGCTGGTACTTTCCTCCTTGCCGGTGCTATCAGCCCTTCGAACTTAAGTTGGAACACGTATATTGCTATCGCGATTCCAAATGTTAGCCTATTTTGCAGTTTGTCCTGTGTGTCCGCTGATGCGATATTCAGAAATTGGAAGTTAATGTAACTGTAGTGCAGAAGGTCGAAGTTTCAAACTTAAACAATCTAAAAATGCTTTACCTTCGAACGACATCAGAAAAGACAAATGTACTCATAAGAGTGAAGTATGGAAACAAGCAAATTCTGAAGGCTAATGGAGGAGAAATTTTAGGAATCTAGTGAAGTTGGATGGAGATCATGGACAATGCTCGTGTTTCATTTTATAGATATTCTGCACGAGTCCTGTATGTTTTGATTTTTGCTTCAACTTTTTGACAATAGGACGATGGAACTACGGGAGCGGAAGATACGTGGTGCTAATAAGTCGTATATAGGCTAAGTAGAATGGTGTGTATGAAAGACTACATCTATAAAAATGTGATCGAGAAACAAATGACAATGGCTGTTTAACATCGGTACTTGCTACGATTGACCAAATTGAATATGACCGCAGAGTAAACGAAACTTTATAGGAATTTTATCGCTAGTGCTGAGCCTGGTGCTTCTGGGCCGCTCACCCAGTGATTAACTTGATGATTAACATACCGTATACTTGATTAACATTTTTTTTAAAAATACATTGCGTTCATGGGATGATGGTGGCAGGCATGCATAGTCACAATCATAGTTGTGTCAATTACATTTCAATTAATTAAGATAACTGCCGGTTCAATTTAGATTTTGACATTAAGTTTCGTAAGTTTCCTTATAAAAGTTGTAAACCTTGTGCACAGCAAAGTATGATGTTTCTCGCATTATTACTGGTAATTGCAACGTATTAATGACGAGGAGAATACTGCATGTTGAATGAATGTTTCACAGTGCTGACTACAGAGAAATTGCATTTTTTCTCAATTACATAGCTGAAATGTAATTGATTACAGTTGCAAATTGCTCATCAGAAAATGTAGTTGATGAGAATTACTAATTACAGGAAATGCAATTTCACGTGCGTAGTTGTAGTTGCACACAAGTCTGATCACGAAATCTAAACACGTGATATTTTTGTAATCCTTAATGCAAGTTCAGTGTCACTTATTATTACTTAGTATTTGCTAAAGCAATACTATTTATTTCAGCTACTAACGGAACATGATACAAACGCTCTCACAATTCTCAAATTTCATTTACTCTACGTATTACGAATTTCAAAGGGATTTCGTCGGATATTGATTAATGTAAATATGTAAATTAATGTAATTAATGTAAATTAACTTCATTGCGAAAGCTGAATTTATTTATTTTACAATATAACTGATAAGCCTACACTGTCTCGATCAGATGCAAGGACAGTAAAATGCATTTCTTAAAAAAGCATGTCTAAAACATCTTTTTTGAAAAAACATTTTAAGCATGATTTTCATTTAACATAGTTTTTATCCACACTGCAATCAAGTGATAATCTAACTTTCAAGTGTCAGAAAAATATAAATATTGTACCGCTAGCAAATCTGAAATAAATGATGAGCAAAAGTCACAACACATATACATTTCAAGTCGCAATACCTGGAAGAAACCCATGTACTTTTAAGTAAGGACTCCTTTGCCGTGGCGATTGGGTACAAGTCAGGTAAGCATCACAGGAGCCGGATGCAACAAAAATCACAGACCAAAACCCTGAGCAAAGCTACCCACACATGCTCATAGCAGTGGAGCTGTAGGCCTGCAGACTTGTCAAGCATTTCACGGGGACTGCCTTGAATGGTCTCAGGACAGTCTACTCAGCCTCCCCAAGCTTGACCAGAGGGTTCGAAATCCTTGAATGGTCGGTCTCCCGTATGCCGTGAATACTCCTGAATCTGTCACACCTTTTCCTGTAGCATATTGAGAACTGGGAATTGCAAAGGGGAAAATCAATGAGAAAGTTTCATCATGAATGATCCAATCAGTGTCATACCTGAAAAACTGGTTCCTTGGCATCTTGAGGCTAATAATTCCTGAGAAACCAGTAGTTCTAAATAGGATGACGAAGCCACGAATACCACGTGGAGAATAAGAATGAAGAATCAATGAAGCAAAAGTAACTTCCATGATCAGTTAAGTAATTAGCCTACTATCAGGGTGGCACATGACTTAAACATCCTGTTGAAGCAGATGTGGTGGCATAGGTTAAACCCACCTGCTTCAACAAATCATAAATCTGTCTCATTGAATTTTGCGTAATGTTACGCAAATCTAATTAGCCCGGATCCAAAGTGAAGCAATAAGACTCCTACACTGATACAATGGCGAGGCTGCTTCGAGTCAGTGCTGCAGTCACTAGCCCACCGCGTCTCACGGTGGTCCAGAATGGGCTGATTATTATAAAGTAGAGCTGACATGATTTCTACGCCATTCTAAAGCTTGTTTATTGTCTTCCCTGCATAATTTTTCAAAAATCTCAATTGCTTGATGAGTAGTTTCGGAATTTATTAATATTTCGGCTGAATTTTACACTTCGGGTCTAAAGTCATCTATGGTATACCCAGAATAATCAATTCCTAGTCCAAACTGTACAAATAGGACTGCCTGCTTTTAAATGTCATACCCATCTCACTTCTTCATTTCCCCTCTTTTCCTTCCATCCTTTCATATTTTACTGAAGGACATGTTTGTTGCATATGCTCATCCTCTTCCCCCAAGTTTTGACTTGATGAGAAACCTTCGCTTTTTTCGCAAAATTACATTTCTTGAATTCTCTTTCAGTGACAGAAGAGCTCAGATTCGCGCGCAAATCAACCAGAAATTGATCGACACTGGTGAACGTGAAAGATTGAAGGAATTACTCCGACAAAGATTAAATGATTGTGGGTGGAGAGATCAACTCAAGGCTCATTGTAAAGGTAAGCTTTATTATTTGGCGTAGTCGGGGATGAGAATTTTCCACGGATCCGCGTAATTCCATGAGGGCTAATAAGTCTTGGTAATTATAATGTATTCTTTATTTTTTCTATCTGAGACCTCTTTAAATATGAGTCTCTGACGGCCCCCGTTCGTTGATATCTTCTTTTCTCCATTTTTTGGTATGAATTTCATCAGAATGAGAGACTCGCTTCGATCGATTATAACAAAGATCGACGTTTTCTTCTTCCGCTCTTATAAAGGATATTCTCCACTATATTTCATTTGGATTCTGGGCATTATGAGAGACTTGTCTCGATCGTTAAATAGTCGCTGTTCTCTTTTTTCCCGCTCTTTTTTTTTGTAAATCTTCAGTTTTTCTAACTGGGCAGATTGATATTTGGTTTGACAGAACCATCAGAAATCTGAAAAATGAATCAACAAAAGTATAGCCTACATATGTATATCTACAGTGGAAGTCAACAAAGCATGAGCACAGTTATAAAGTTTCTAAGTATCATAAATTCGAAGCCCGAATATTTTACAATCAACCCAAGCACGAACAGATTAATTCGCATTTGTATTGTTTGCTCTAATTATTTTCATAGATATAAGTGACAACTCATTTGAGGAAAGAAGAAAGCTGGCATCCATGGGACTTTATAAACATATTGAAGGAAATGTATCGCATATTTTACATCACCTGGTTCCTCAAAGGTTATATTTTACAAAGAAGCTTTGTGTTCCTTTGTCAAGAACGTGTCTTCATTCGCGAACCTTTTTCACTTTCACTACTAAGTTCATGAACGGATGATGTTTTATACTTTAGAGCTGTTACTCTGTTTTAATAACTGCAGCATTTCGTGAAATTACTTCGATATTGATGGAAAAATGTACACTTACTTTCTTTCTTTTATTGTTACCTTTTTGCGATTAAGGGATTGCATATCTTAGGCGTTGATCTCTATAGGATTGTCATTGTACTATCTTTTCTGGCCTGTTTAGATCTATGTCCCTATTAAATCGAGTCTGAAAGGAAGGAATATGACCATGTACTATCTCCTGCACCAAAGGATGAAGTCCAACGCCTGTTTGCCTGTCCTCTTAAGACAAACCATACCTGTAGGTTATATCAAATATATGTTTTGGTAAAGAAATATGCGAAATGGCGGATTTGTTATGGGATTGCCCCCGCTTCAAGTACAACAGAGCAATTTACTTTCTTTGAAAAGTTCTAAATAGTGGTCTCAAGAAAGTCCTAAAATTGAGTTTCAGATTTTTTGTAGACATCCCGGATACTACCGATGTGACTCCGCATTGCATTTAGATGTAGTCCAGACGTTTGATATGCATATTTTTTGTACGACGTATGTTACATAAAAACATGTTTAAAACGTTTTTTTGTAAAAGAACAAATTTTACCAACTCTGTCTGTAACATAGCGACTGTGGAATACAATCCTGATCGTAAGAGCAATCGATGAAAGTTATTATGCATCTATATGTTATTTATCTTGGAGATAAATTTTTCGCGAGCATATAAATAAGTCAATGTGTTTTTAACGATACATGCCACACATTCAGACGCATTATCGGTTGCTTATGTCACGAAATGTTCGAAAGTGCAAGAAATAATTTACTAAAATCAAATTAGAATGTAAAAAATATAGTATCGACTAGTCGTGAACTAGGAATAACTTATATGCACGCAAATTATGACGATTACATTAATCGGAACTTCCATCCAACGGGCAATTAAAAGATGCCTATCCAAAATATGAGTGGCAACCTGACGTTGAAAAGCGTGTAGACGTAACACAGAATCAATGTATAGAGCATTGAGGATTCAGTAATCTCAGTTTTAGCAAATTTTCATTTCAGTTGTCCACTATTCGATGCTCATATGAAATGTTGGTATATATCAGTATCCCACAAGTCTAGGTTCTCACTTTCTGAGTCAACAGTTGCAGATAACAGGATATTCACTGTGCAAGTTTACAATTACAGAAGCCATGACTCCTACTGCTAGAATTTTGAAACTTCCAAAATTTAAACATCGGTCGGATTTTCTCGACTAAGTATTTTCAAATCTCTACAACTAAGGAGTGATGAAACACCGCGACAGATAGTATTCGATGATACTTACATGTTACTGTTACTCATCGTTGGTAAAGAATGATTCAAATTCAGTTAAATCCATACTTTCAATTGATTTAAACAGTCATAGAACGGCCGTAAAATGCTGCTGTTTACACTCACGTCAGTTATTTCTTAATTACATTGAAATTCCTATCAAGAAAATTGATGGTGAAACGTGTATAAATCTGAATCAACTCACCGTCATATGATGTAGCCATTACATTCCTAATAAGTTGTAGCAAACTCATTAAGTCGCTCCCATCGACATACAGTTTTGATTCTAATCGACGCTCTGATCTGAAGTGTAATTAAAATGAAATTGGTTCTTTGGACATAGCTTTGAATCTGTTGGTAATTATGTTGTAAATTATCTCATCTGAAGACATCGCAGTCTAGTAATTCCCTTTTTCTTACATCGTTCAACTGTTGTTATGTTTTCTGTAATCCAAATATTGATTAGCCTACATTACAAGTAGCTACACTGTAGTTAGTAAATTAACCTGAAGCCTTGAAATTTTTGTAAAATATCTTTGCATGATGTGGTAGGGAAGAGTGACTAGTCATGAGCTACCGTTCTTTGCAGAAAACAGTTTGACAAGTGATGCAATTTTGTATGACTGGTATACATTCTTAACATCATTGTAAACTGTAGCCGTTGCTTTTTGTTTGAAGCTAAGCAAATGAATTTCAAAATTTTCAGAAAATCGCCAATTTTCTTCACGCATCCAGAGGATTTTCGGAAATCAAATATTCCCAATATTTAGATATTTTGTCATCAAAATGAGCACATAGCTGAAAGATACCGATCTGTTCAGTATCGCTCAAAATGGCATAACAGTACTCCTTCAGTATTTTCGAATTCGAGTTTTCAGCTGCCCCATGACAGGTTCCATCTTTATGGTTGCTCATCTTAGGACACACCGGAAAGAGAGCATCATATGCATATTCATAAAACGAGTGTAAGATAGATTGAATTTTTCACGCAAACATTTCATTCATATCAGACATCCCAGTATTTTGTAAACAATATTTTTCCATAAAATAAATCAAAATTGATCAATAAATGAGCTGCAACTTATAAGAAATGATGTCAGATTTGTTCTGCTTATGAAAATTTGCTCCAGACTCGAAATTTAGATCAGATCAGCAGTAGGACCTACTTTATATAATCAATCACTTCTGATCAATAAACTTCAGGTAACTTTTTTTGGAAAGCTCGATGAATAAAGTTTTGAGCTGCATATTCGTTTTCATCGCAAAAATTTCATAGAAAAGATATGCAGATTTCATGGACAAGTATTTCGAGGTTAGAGTTAATTCCAACGCATCCTTTGAATGAGCTGATATGATTAATCTGCAACGAAGAATCTGACACGTAAATAAAGTATGGATATTAAATAAAGATGGTTAAACTCAAGCTCTTGCGTCAAGTTAATCAAGAGAAATCAGACGAGAGGTTATATTAAAGTAATATTAAACTTTTTGATCCTAAGAAAAACTTGGGTGTCTAAACCTAAGTTTTTCTGCCTTGCCCTTGAGGCCTTGGATATTTTACCCAAGTTTGTGGGAAAACTTAGGGTTCAAACCCAACCGAAGTTTCCGTCCAACCTTACTAGTTGAATCTTGCGCTTTTACTGAGGTGGAATATTTTTGAGTGTAGTAAGTCAGTTTTTCCCAGTCTTCGTTTGCATTCAATTTTCCGTCTTTAAACCAGTTGTAGATTAAATTTGAAAGATTCCTCCTCAGCCATTCGGTGCGTATTTGCCAGCCTTATAAGATGACAAAGAGCAGACGGAAAATCGACGACCGCTTGTATTGCATGGAAGAACAGCTTAACGTATGAGACATTGAGTTCTGGTCGAAAGTTTGCAAAGCGTTTTGGAATTTGTCATCGAAGAATTTTTCCTGTGTTAGACCCCTAACTCCGCATCAACACAATCTTTCGGACCAACATGATTGGCTGCAACAGCTGTCATCTGCAAATGCGTACTGTAAATACGAAATGCAAAGAAATGCCTAATTAAAATCAGACGTATAGTAGGGGAGAACGAGAAGGTATGGGCCACCCTGGATTAGGACGATATGACTTTTCCTCAGTTCCATTCATGAGTACTTCTATGCCGCTGTATGATGTCTCAAAGACCAAAAGGGTAACACCATATTTACCCATAAAAAATCTTAAATTGAAGTAAATAGTAAATAACCAAAATCTAGAAAAATCGGACTTTTCTATTTTGGGTGGGAGGTATGGGCCACCTACGAACTCTAATATTAGATCGAATCGAATATGCATTTTCTATTGTGCAATATAAAATGTTTCTTAACAGATAATTGTGCTAGTTGTGATACCTTGAAGTGCATAAAATCTTTTATTATTGAAGAAGGTGTTGAATTATTGAACTTGATGGTTCGATATTAGTTAGATAAATTACAGATTTTATCAACTTGATAACAATCATTGTCTATCATACCCATAATAAATTCGAAAGGCCTTATAATTTTATGAATGAAGCATATGACCTACGAAGAAAAACAATCGATTTTGAATAGAGCCATCACATTAACTACGTGAAGAAATGCGTTATCGATAATGGCGTCTCACAAAGAATAAGCAGCTAAATGTATGAAGTCGTGTTATCTTAAGCATAAACCTGAGCTAGGATATGTAACCAATCTAAATGTAATTCTTAGAAAAACGCGGGAAATCCTAGGGTCTAAAAATAGACCAATATCGAACAGTGTCGATGCCAATGTGATTCTTAGAAAAGCGCGGGAAACTCCTCAGTCTAAAAATAGAGCAATATGAAACGTCGATTGTGAAACATGACAAGAATACTTTTTTAGTACAGTGTAATAACAAAATAAAGACGAAGATAGTTCATGTTATAAAATTGACATAAATGTAGTATGGAGTGGCATGGGGCGGCCGATACCACCCCCGATTAGGTGGCCCATACCTCTCCCTATGGGGTACTCAAAACTTATGAGACATAAAAAACATTTAAGAAGCAGTGATATTTTCTCAATACTGCAGATAAGCTGTTATAAAGCGTTAAACTTGAAAATACGATGACGCATTTTCTTAACAACATTTTTTCCATGAAAAAAAAGAAAAATTCAAGATTTTTCAAAAAATTCAAAACTATGCCTGAAACCTCTTCACAACTATATCTCGAAAACCAATGCAATTGAAGAGCTGATAATTGCATGTGTTAACGAGTACTAGACTAGCATGCAAATGATAAATAATGATTTCGCTCATTCAGTTTCGGCTTTCATACAAGGGGTGGCCCATACCTCCTCGCTTTCCCTTACATGCATATCGCAATCAATGAAAATTTTTCTTTTGTCGATAAATGCCTTATGAAAAAAGATCAAAAGTGTCTTCAACTAAATTTCTATGAATCCAGTGGGACTACATGATAGCAGCCGCAGCCAAAAGTGACACTTTTTAATATTAGTCACAATTACGATTCGGCGAAATGCGATTGTCTGGTTCTTATTTGTGATCGATTGCGGGTAGGCATTTGTTAAATGTGCACTGGATTTTTTGTTACAATAGGGAATCCTAAACTTTCCAAAATCTTCATCGAAGCCTAATAAAAATAATCGAATCTGAAAGAAAAAACGAAGTGCTGTCGATTAGGCTATATGAATTTGTCTTTTGGAACCAATGAATGATTGTTTCATTTTTTGAGTATATCAAGTTCAATTAATTTTTAATAAAACGTTTGTATTTCAGTTGAATACATATCCTGTACACTTAGGGCACTCGGTAGACCGTCGCTTATTCGAAACATAGTTTCACTGGAAGTGGAAGCGATGACACATTTGTGAAACATTAGATCACACCTACATCCCTGTCTCCAAATTTACAGTGTGCGATGCTGGCACATGAAATTTATTTCGCTTTGTATTCATTAATGAAGCAAGACTTATTTCATATTGAATTCCGTTCTGTTCTGTAGTACCAGACTCGTAAACGGGCCGGTTTCGGGTTTGATATCTTCGAATAGAAACGGACCCGTGCCAAGTCTGAATGTTACAGCAATAAGTCATGTTATGAAGGCGAGGAAATATTTTGATGCAAAGAATATGTAATACTATGACTACATACTCACATCTCAGCTGGGTTCTACACGAATCATGCGATTCAGAGGTAGTCGCTGTGATTTAAAATATGATAAAAGCAGTGCAAAACCCTTAGACAAAAGTAATAGAAATTCGATTGCTGTTCTCGTATAGAATATACAAAACGAAAATCAAGAATCCACAATAAGATAATTATTAGCAAAAATTAGCAAAATATATCCATAGTGTTGCCCGGATGTATTTCAAGTACCCATATCTTGTCATCTAGACCTCATCTATGGTTAAGCCTATATCGATTAACTATTTTTTAAATTGTCGAACCGATTTCAGCTTTCACGTTTGCTGTTCTTATCGAATGATATATCTGTAACCAAAAAGTGGCTATATCTTGTGGACTACTCTTAGGTTGTGGTTAAAATCAAACTCAAATTCGTAAGTTCGACCATTTATACAATAGACCTATTCAAAAAAGCAATCATAAAGGTGTGACTTTACTGTATATTTTATGTATATTGTCTTTCACAACATTTCTGCTAGAACAGGCCAGAAAATTACCCAACAAGGCCCGCTCCTTTCGAACGAATTTGCCTATAATTATTGAAAAATGATAACAATGATTTTGTTTGTCGGTTTTCGTAAACAGGCGACAGTGCTCACATTTATGTCATTTACATTAATGAGATAGTAATAGATTTAAGACATATCCTATATCACTTAATTCATTCTTTAGATGTATTACACCGGTGGCGGAGAAAAAAATGAAATGAACACTGTCAACCATTATTGCTCTTATTTTCATTTCATAATTCAGTGTTTTGTATTAGGTTGATGACTATTTGTTTTGCATTAAATATGAAATTTCTTTGTTTTCAGAGATCGTTCGGCAAAAGGGCTTGGAACATGTAACAGTTGATGACTTGGTCGCAGAGATAACTCCGAAGGGTCGTGCCCTCGTTCCTGATACTGTGAAGAAAGAACTCCTACAACGAATCAAAACGTTCCTTGCTCAACAATCAGCTGATGAAATGTGATATCTAGAATTCAATTTGATTTTTTGTTTTTTGTCAAGCAGTGAAAGACGGATTGTAAAGACAAATCTTTTTTACATCGAAAATAATATCAAAGTGTAAAAATGGTAAATTGGTTCATTGAATGGTTTGTTATTCATTCCATGACTGTACATGATTTTATAATGAAATTATATTAAATGCACATTCTGTTTACGCCTGAACAAAGATACATTTCTTAGTTAATATTCTGTCATTTTAGATGTTAACTGTGTGTTTTGGCTAGGAAAATGGGAAGCTTTAGAGCATATTCAACTTAAATGACTTTCTCTTGATAAATTGTGGCAATTTAATATCAGAAGCAGTTCTCCTAGAAAATTTATCTGCTGATTATAATTTTTGCTTTTTACATGTTCCAATAGTTGGTATTTCAGAAAATAGAGGACTTGTTTAATTGGCAATTAATTTTGGGAGGCTTCATTTGCATGCTTCATTGCTTTTCATAATCTCTGCCGTGAGTCGGTCGTCGTCACTCGCCTGACATGGCCGTCTATGACGCCCGAAAGGACCTGTTATAGAAATATACTCGCATACATCGACGCCTTGTGGCTTCCTGAAATGAGCATTATTATAAGGTGAGTGTATGGTTGCGTTCAATGAGCTAGTTTTCTCTACTGAAGCTTTTTAAAAAATAAGCCATTAGCAATAAACAATTTAGCAAGTAGGGCTAACTACTTACGAGAAAGTCCTCTCGCTGTATTTAGAATTCAGATGGCATCCGTTTTAATTATCTATCACCGTTAAGATTATTATCTATATGCGTGGCTCACTTGCGTAGACGTCTTGTCATATCCCACTACAAAAAGATACGTCGGTCCGACGTCGAAAACGAACTCGTTCCGAGGAACAGAACGTCCGCATGGCCGATGGTCGGTACGACGTCGGAAACCGAAGCCTCAATTTAAAAAAGGCACCCTAGGCCTCCTATCTGCTATTTCACAAGTAGGATGTCTATGGAATTACATGAATTAATCAGGAATTAAGTGTTATATATTTTCCTGTCCCTTTCTGAAGCTTGTTTAAGAGTAATCAATATCATCACAATCATATCCGCGCGATATGATTGAGGACTGGTTCAATAATCAAAGACCGAAAACTTCTCTATCATTCCTGCATGTTACCTTTTGAAACCAACTGCACCCTTTCCATGTCTATTTCAGATCATCCCAAATGAATTTCAGATATTAGATGGATTTCAGATTTCTCTAATTGAAATTCAGATATCTATCAGAAACCCAACTTTGAAAGGATCTTAAATTCAACTGGAGAATCTCCAATTCATCTGGAAATGTCTGAAATTCATTTGGGTAGATCTGAAATCGATTTGGAACTAGATCTGAACCATGAGGTAGAAATGGAAGATGTGCATGCAGTTTGTCCTCAACGAAGATCGGACAATATGCCAGAACTTAGAAACTGTCATAGATATTCTTCTACTCATTACAGATATCTTTCGTTTCCAAATATCTCACGAGTTCGCATTGAAATGAAGTCTGGATCTGTTTGCGGGTCGTTCGAAACTTCTCGTGACGGTAGGCTATTGACTCAATAAAGGATTTCGTGAAAGTAGACATCTTTTCGTGCAGCCTTGATTGCTAAGTAGTATTCAAAAAGTTTACCTTATAGCTGTTTAAAATTGTAGTCAAACCAGTGTTGGAAAGATCTCTGTAACAAAAGATTCAGTTATCAAAAAAGAAGTCAAAGCTCATAATCATAGAAATAGAAAATTGGGACATTCGTCTTTGATTTAAGTAGTGGGACCGATGTTTTTTGTCAGTGTGTTCACGCGTATAGTGACACTGGGCTCTGTACCAGCCAAGTATCATCACAAATGTGTCTTCTATCGAGTTCGGTGGGAATCATAAAGTATATTTCTATTCCGCAATTCATAATTTGAGCTATCTCCTAATTTTCTCAATTGCAGAGCATGTCAAATCATTCTCAAATGAACTATGCGACTTAAAAGAAGAGATCAAGCTGATGCGGCAACAGATTGTGGCTTCCTACGTGGATCGGGAGCCGGATTTCCCCATGGAATTGCCTGTAAAAAACGACGAACAGTTTGGACAGCTGAATAAGCTTCTGTCGGAGCCCTCACACAGGCGCGAGTGGTAGGTAGCGTGATACAGGAATGCTGCCTGTTAGCAATTTTGTCTATACTATGAGATTATCCCACTTAAAATGTTCTTGTATATATAATATCAACAGTTAAAAACCCTAAAAAAATATTCCAAGGTGGACCGTAATTTTTTCCTCGGTCGATTCTTGAATTTCGTGCACGGTTTTGATCTTCAAGTCTGACTATGCTAGTGTCAGCTAAATAGAAATGTCCATAGCATAAATCACGGATATTCACTGTTTATTACGTTGTATTTTGTATTATTACAGTTATCCATTGATTAATAAAATTAATAGTTAACTAGAAAATTAACTGCGTTACGATTTTTGCGGATTTTCTTGTAGCTAGCTTGCAAATGTGCTTGCGGTTTTCAAGCCTCAGGTGTGGCATAAGTCAAATCTCGAATGTTTTATTGCCGTCTTGTGATTTGTACAAAAATGAAGCAAGATGAATAGTTATTAACACACATCATTATCACTGATGAGAGGATGACGCTGATGACTAAAATATTGAAAAGATATAATATGTCACTGCGAAACAATAAAGGCTGGGGTAGGATGGAAGGAGAGATGCAATTCTTTATCAGTATCAAATTTAGGCAGTTCAAAATCATTTTAACAATCGACTTTCAATCCATTCACACGTGCCGAATACATTTTTTTCTTTTTCGCGATTTAACCCTCGGGGGGGTTTTCTGGGTCCACGTGGACCCATTTTTCCAGATCACTTGCTGTTATTTATTAAGTTTTCATTATTTATTATTGATATCACTGGACTTTATCTGTATCGATATGTCAATTATAACTGCCAAGTGAAAATGTATTAGCTGTTGTTTAAATAATTGCAATACATCGCAAACCTTTTTTAAATCTATGGGTCCAGCTGGACCCAGTCACACTGATTCGTTTCATCGGTCGTCATAGCGCAGAAATTCAGTCACTGCTATTCCAAATAACAAAGGCCCGTATTCGTGAAACCAGATAAGGATTTCCCGTATCCTTAGCGACGCTATATCTTAGCCTTATCCTGACCGTCATATTCGTGAAGGCAGCTATCGTCACGCGCTCACGATGTGTAGCATTTTTTTTTATTTTTAGCCTTAACGCCATGCACTTCAAAGGCTGACAACTGGTCAGATTTTGGAGACGTTGAAATCACAGGCGCACTTGCAAACGATTCCATCGATTAGTTTGTCGATCTGCCCAGGCCGATTGGGCCGCCTCAACTCGCCTGATACAATGCGAAACAGTAGATAATGAAGCATCGGAATAGCGGTAGTGCTTATTGGCTGCACACAGACACACGCACACTCCTTCCCTGCACACAAAGACACACGGGATAACGCAGCTGAAACTTCGCTTTGCTTCAAAGCTTTTGCTATCGTCGCTATTGTCGCACGCAGGTGCAACTGTGACGAACTAATGAAATCGATTTTGATGTGACGCGTGAACAATGCTCCCTGCCTGCGCTTGGCTATGAGACCGCGCAGGCAGCCGTTCTGTCATTACACCGCACTGCTGTTTTATGCTACGAGCGAAGATGGCGGAACGCTCACAACGGAGCTCAAAAGTTGAAGCTTTGAGATTATTGAGGGGCGCGCAGGAAGACGTTCCCGAAGCTTCTTCATCTGCGAATGACACGGAGGACTCCAGTGAATCATCTGGTTCATCTGATATCGATGAAAGTGACAATATTTCACCTTCTGATGACGACGTATCCATTAACCAAGCAATCGGCAATCAAGTGAATATTTCATCCGCTGATGGAGAGCAATGGACTTCTCTCCTACCTCAAGAACAGAGACGTGGCAGGGAGCGAAGAGAGAATCTGCTTAGACCTGCACCAGGTCTTACAAGTTACTCTCTGCGGCATATTCGCGCGCCAAATACTATTATAAATAGCTGGGAAATTTTGTTTGATCACGATATGATGGAGACAATACTAAAAGAGACAAATCGGCGAGGGAGATCTATCAAAGGTGCAGCATGGACGGACGCTTCGATGGAAGAAATGTTAGCCTTCATTGGCCTGTTATATCTACGCGGCGTGTATCGTTCTCACATGGAGAGTACTGAAGAGCTGTGGTCGAAAGAACACGGAAGGCCCATCTTCAAAATAACAATGAGCCATTCAAGATTCAAAGAGTTACGTATCATGCTTCGTTTTGACAATCCTGAAACAAGGGCTGCTCGACAACTGCGAGACAAATTAGCAGCGGTTCGTCTTCTTTTGGATGGTTTCACGAACAACTGTCAAAAATCGTATGTGCCTGGTGCATTTCTTACCGTTGATGAGGAACTATATCCTTTCAGAGGTCGCTGTGCATATAAGCAATATATGCCAAGCAAACCATCAAGGTATGGACTTAAGTTCTGGCTGTTGTGCGATGCCAACAATTATTTTTGTTACAATCTACAAATGTACACAGGCAAAGAAGACAATGAAGAACGTGTTGTCATGGATTTGACCAGCTCTCTAGAAAATTCTGGAAGACACATAACAACTGACAATTTCTTTACTTCTTTGAAGCTCGCACGCTCTCTCCGCTCAAAAGGCATGACTTTGTTAGGAACTCTGAGGAAAAACAGACGAGAAGTTCCTCCGCAGATGAAGAATCTACAGGGCCGTGCTGTTTACTCTTCAGATTTCCGATTCAACCTCGAAGATCAAACATGCCTCCTCAGTTACAAATGCAAGAAAAATGATTGTGTCCTTCTTTTGAGCACCTTCCATCAAGAGCCAGTTGTTGATCAACAGACTGACCGAAAGGTTCCAGAAATGATAAAAGACTACAATGCGACCAAAGGAGGTGTAGATAAAGCTGACCAAATGGTGGCGACATATACGGTGAAATACATCAGCCGAAGATGGCACACAATCGTGTTTTGCAACCTCTTGGATTTGTGTGGGATAAATGCATATGTGTTGAATTGCGAAATTGATCCTCATTGGGGAAGAGACAAGCCTCACAAAAGAAGACAATTTCTGCGATGCTTAGGAGAGGAGCTGGTCAAGCCATTTTTGGAGTCAAAAGACGTGCCACGGCCAATCATCGAAGCAAAGGTGGATGTTGAGAGAGCAACACGAAAAAAAGACAGATGTCAACTCTGCGGGTGGAAGAAAGATCGGAAAACGAGAAAAACCTGTGCTCGGTGTGGGAATCACTGTTGTGATGAACATTCGAACTCTGTGACTCGTACTTTCTGTACTAATTGTGCTTGATTGTGAAAATAAATCTTCTGGGTCCACATGGACCCAGATTTCACGAAATGGAATAGCGAATTTTAAACCTCCCGAGGGTTAATGACTTGATCGCAGGTTGTGTGCTTGAAAATGGCGAAAACTATTTCGACTTCTTCCGTAACGCATCTGAAAACGTTTGGTTGTATGCGCTTGCGATTTGAATAATTGTAGAATTCGCTCCTCAGATCATAACATTTTTATTATTTCAGACTCGAGAATTGGTTCTCCGCTGTAGCAGCGACGTGTCCCATTGTGCGGGGCATAATGCGTCGTCTTGTTTGCGACGACATATGCATCCTCTACAATATGGATGGAAAAGGATACCTAGGAAAGAAGGGCTTCAGGAACTTTCCTATACTGGCTGTCATAATAGGTGAGTGCTTGTTCCGAACACTACCGTATTTTGTCGCCCACAAGTAAGAAATATAGGCCTACTATACGATGCTAGTTGCAAGCAGTCGCGATTTCTTCATATTTTGATGGAAACGGGGCTGGTCCCTAGAAGCATTGTTTTATATACTGTCTTATTTCACAAATATAATTGCCCACTTGCAACGCAGAGACCTAGGATCGATCACATACTTAACTCCACTTGTATGTAGTAAATCATGGCCATATAATCAAGTAATGCTGAGCTAATTATATGGCAGAATATACATGCATGATACTAATCAAATATGTTAAGATAATAATCATGCAGTGCCCGGTTTCTTTTTCAGCTGCGATTCACAAGAATAGCGCCACGTCCAGGACCAGTGCTGAGAAGATCGAGGCATGTGTGGCAAGTCACCTAAAACATGCCAAAGAAAGACTTTCTAAAAAGGATCAAATAGACCAAGAGAATGCCGGTAATATGTAAAAATATAAAGATGAGAACGCAAAGATTTGGTTTTCTTTTTCGTATGGACGGTTTGTCATTTACAGGATGTCCCAGTGACGTCAGCAGCGGGACGTCCTGGTGACCTCCTGAAATGAAGGCCGGGTGACGTCGACCCGGGACGAACACACCAGATGCTTTTGTTAAATATTTGGCAAATACTTGACAACATTTTACTAAACTTCTACTAAAATTTTATCAAATATTTATCTAACATAGCTGATGATTTGCCAATTTTTAGCAAATAGCAAATTATTTGGAGAATTCTAATAAAATATCTCAAATTTCTCTCTGATATTATCTTACACAACTCTTACGTGAATTCCCAACAAAAAAAACATTCTAAAACTGCTCAGAAAATGTCGTGAATTTGCTATAAAAACATTCCAAAAAATGTTATATGTTCAAATGACAATGCATGAGAATATTATGAAAATGCTATCTTAAAGCATTTTTAGAATGTTTTCTAGACATTGCCCCAATATTTTGCCACAACATATATCGTAGATGAACTGTAGTTTTATCAATAAAATGTGAGCATCCTGCGAATCCACTTAATGAGTCAAGATGAAACTAAGTTTAACGATGTGTAAATATATTGCATTATAATTATAACATGTTTAATTTACACATAATAAAACTTGTGGGTTTGATCTTGACGCATAAAGTGGGTTCGCAGACCGCTCACATTCTATTGATAAAATTACAGTTAACCTACGCCGTAGCAAAACATTGATGAAATTTACCGTTGATATTAATTGAATATATTGTTGATCGAAGTCATCCTGCTGCGAAATGCTCCAAGGATTAACAGCAGAAAAACTCAATGCTGCTAAAGCCAAAACATTCGGAGGCAGTGACAAGAATAGCCCTACATATTTATACATTATAACTGTTGATTGCTGTCATCATGCTACGAAATGCTCCAAGGATTAACAGCAGAAAAACTCAATGCTGCTAAAGCCAAAACATTCGGAGGCAGTGGCAAAGAATCACATGATTTAAAGACTCACCTCATCAGCAGATGTCAGCCTACAGAACTGTCGTAATTGCTCCTCTACCATCAATTGTGCTGGTTTGGTCAGTTTCAATCAGTTCCCATTTATGATATCTCTTTGATAAAAAATTTATGATATTGCGGTCTGAAATGCACAATTAATAGAGTTTTTGATGCAAAAAGTATTGAATGTGTTTGACGCACATAAGAGAAGGAATAGGCCATACAGAATATAACATAATTGAAAAATAGTAAGATGACACAGGTTTTGATCGAGCTTCTATTATAAGAATCATATCAGGTGATATTTTAAACTATCTTAGTATCTTTTATCATCCCAATAATTTACAACAGCACGAATTAATCCATGACACATTTTCCCCACGGTGGACAACATACGCCGGTTAAGCAGAAAATCCGATTTGATATTTGATGTCAAATAATTTCTCCATTAACTGAAATCAGTAACAATAAGGTACCCTCAAATGTCTTGCACAAATCCGAATTATACAGTGACGCATTTGACATTTTAAAAAAACCACAAAAATTCGTATTTAAAAAAATATGCCAACCCTGCATGTAGGCCTGACAAACGACGGTTTAGATGTGCACGCAAGCTACATTATCGACAGTATCAATCAGCGAATTAAAAGAAGATTCAATCTTTTTCCATACGACCAGCTGGTACAGTGATAATAGTGTGGTCCCAAAGAAGCCCTGTGATCCTGATGTTTAGCACGACCACTTCACTTCATTCATGTATCTTGGACAGTTTCAATGCCACATTGGTGGACTGCTTTTTAGTATCCCTTTCTCTCTCAAGAATAGATTTTCAGTAGATTCAATGACGCATGGGACGACTGCTGTGCACATTGCTAAGCGGTGCACGCTGTCATGGTGAGGATTGTCCATAGAATATGGATTCTCTCTCTATACTCGATGCTGATGAATTTCAGAGAAAGTTAACTTATGATTTGAGACGATTTGATGAGGGACCACACTATCATCATCGTACCGACCAGCTCCCGAATGAAACACCCACTGGAAGGCAGCCGCATACGCTGCGGATTCTATTCGAGAATCCGGAGAACGCTTGCAATTTTTTTAAATGGAGGAAATTAATGTTTATTTACCACCCCTATTTTTGGGAAATATGCCTCATCATCAAGGATCGAAGTCTCCATCTCCTATCATGATGAATCACACGATTAATTCTTTAACTGAATGCACATTTTATTTGGAAATTGAAGGACATTATAATTTGAATGGTTGGCTTAGAATGTTTTTTCAAGTCATGTTTTTACACCTGATTTACAAATACGATTTATTTGCTACTCACATGTCTGAATAATAGTGACGCACCATATACACTCCATCTGGACACTCATATCAACGCTAATGATCTTAAACAAAGGATGGCAACATGCATATTATCCTCAATGAATAGTGAAAACTGCGCCGTCAGTTTTCACTTCGACGAACTGAATCACACCCTCACACCACAGGAGGAATCCGTGAACTGACTGATAGACGTAGCGCGCGGCGAAGAAATGCTTTGCAATGTTCGAAGTCGGGAGGCTCGCCATCTTGAAGACATGATAATCCCTTCTCAGAATAGGTCAGAAATATAAATTAGATAATTGCAGAGGTTGGGATGCATTAGAATAAAGTAATGCTTTAGAAATAATCATGAAAACTGATTACTCGTGCAACATGCTCGTGACACACTCGTGAAACATCGGGAAATGATAGCAACTCTGCCTTATACAGACTTCTAAATATAGCACCCAATATAGGATTCTCGTCACGAATCCTAGTCATTTAGGCCCCAGTAAATTTAGGCCCCACAAGAAATGGTCATTTAGGCCCCATGTTCTTATGTTATTTTAAATACAAGATTACAATCAAAACCAAGAAAATGTTATGATACATAGGAGCCATACATTACAGAAATATGCTTGGTTTTATCAAAGATGCCGCAGAATTGTCTGGGGAGTGGTATGTGGATTGTTCGAGAATGTCGAAAACACCGGTTTATGATGTTATTTTAACCACGGACAGTTGCAGCGTTTATGAGGTATCAAAAGACTGCAAATTTTATGAAACCACCAGAAATGTCAATGGTTTTACAAGAAATTGTAGTAGTTGTATTTAAATAGCAATAATTCAAAATTGGACATATTTCATTCACGTGATCATGATGTTATTTTTATCCTGCAAAAACATACAACAAACTTGGTATCATTGGATAGAGAATTGTTCACTCTATCTAGAAATATCAACGCTTTTACAGAAAATGCTGACACAATGTCGGAAACTACAGATTGATATATTTTGTGCATGGATGTTTCTGTCACAAATTCCTTCTAAATTTATGTTAGATTTTGTTTAAAACGCTGCAGCACGCATTTCTAAACGTACCAGCTGGACGTGAAATTTTGTGGTCTGCCGCTATTAACGAAGCTATCAGCCTATATCTACGCACACGGCATGTTTCAAGGCAGCAGGGAAAGTAAGTATCTTTTATTTCATTGCAATGAATGTTTAGTCTTATTGCAGGGAGTTAGAAACAACCCTATATAGATAACTAAAGAATAGAAGGGAGTGCTATGTACAGGGCACTGTGCATATGCAGCAGATGAATAATGAGTAATGAATAAGCAGATGTTGATGGAATGGCTATGGCTACTGCATGGGTTGAGTCGGCAAATATTTGGTCTCGCATCTATTACACCGGCTATCTGGTGGTAGCAAGCTTCCATTTTTGTTGTCGTGTCTAGTTGCTCAGAAATTTTTGACTCCAAATCCCTCAATGAAATAAGTGTGTGTCTTGATTTGTTTGTTTGTCTTGCTTCACCTTTCGTGGTCCTGCTTTGCATCCTACAGGCACGCGTGAACAGGGGACTAGGGAAAGCTCAGCCCGCCTAATCTTCAACCAGACACATTGATCTCGGACTTTTGATTGCACATGAATGATATTGAACTACATATAGATGAGCTGGCAGTGGATGCCAATGCAACTATTGCTTGCACTTACCTAAGTCATGAATACCTTTAGAGTGTTCAAATTGTCATGATTCCATCAAACTTTAGGAAATCCAATCCACATGTCAGACTCTTTTTGCATGTATCAGATACTGTGATCGATTTTTACCACCATGACAACTAGATCATTAGATTCTAAGAACATCTCCACGACAACTTCGCAAGCCGGGTCGACCAGAGAAATTTGATTTGTGCCTCGGAACAACCCTCAGATACATGGCTACGAAGACAGAGATTCGAACATTCAGGCATGATGATTGCAGCAATCCTCGAAGCCTAGTTAGAATAGAATAGAAATGTTTTATTTCCATAAATGATAATCAAATAATAACATAAGTCATAAGTCAGTTTGTACAATCAAATTACATTAGAAGTCAATTTGGCGAATCAATGTACCCATTTAAATACAATGACATAAATACAAAAAAGGCGTCACATCTGCGTTTGGTCTTGTATGGATCAAAAATTGTTCGACCTGATCGTTTGCTGGTTGGCAGTGTTATACCATGCAAGATATAATCCGGAGAAGTACACTTTCTAAAAAATCTAATTGAATGTTCAAGTCGTCTGGAAGACAAAGATGGCAAGCAGTCACATTCAAAGTCAAATCCACAAATTATCTGATGAGCTCGGCGTTGTAATTTTTCTAGCTTCTTGGATAAATACACAGGGATTGAAACAAAAAGTGGGGAACAATATTCAAGGAGGGATCTCAGCAGGGAGTTATAGACACAAATAAGATCTTCAACACAAATATGAAGCACTTCAATACTCTGAGACTATGGAGACGCTGTACGAACAATTTCTCAACATACTTAAAATGCTTATGCCATTTTAGATCATCACTCCACACAATCCCGAGGATCTTATGTTCCGTCACAAAATCAATTCCTTGAACACAGACCGGGTTACAAAGGGTGATTTGCGTATAATGATACATTTTGATTTTGATGTGTTTACAATAGTTCGTCAATACAAGAGGCTTCAGTTCTCTTTTGAAATAATATCTCCTAGGATGAATTTCAGCGATGGAGCTGCGATTATATTTAACACTTCTAAAATCATTCTTTACATTTGGAATGTCTAGGAATATCGGTGACAAAGTAAAAAGTTATAGCATGATGGTGTGTATAACAGTGATGAAACTGGTTCAAAGGCACCATTCGGTGACCCACTCAATGACTCGGGTCCTTTTTGTGTTCTTATGCTTTTGTAGTCATAGAGCAAGCTTGTAGCTCAATTGTGGTCGAAGTGAATAATCCGTTAGCCTATACTAAGTCTATCACTGGGCGACTGGAAATGCAATTAGTCATTGTTCAATGGCAAAAGACAAGTAAGGATTCAGTGCAAGTCGCTTGGATTATCACTAGCCGACACAGCTCTGAAAGAGGCGCCATGAGGCTATGATGTAAATTCACTGATAATTTTACAGGAAATAAGTAGCCATGAGTAACCATAAGGGAATGATTTTCCAATATTTAGTAGTTTAAAATTGAAATATTACAGATGAAGCTCTTATTTGCTGTATCACAGGAATTCTATGTGCATGTGATCGAGTTTGACGATTCGTGCTATCAGTATTTAAAATTTTTTCGCGGTTGCGCGGTACGGTATAGAGGCGAAAAATGAAGGTGAGGAACAATTCGAAAGCACTTCCGCAAATTTTGGAAAGTTGAATTTTGTGTGCAACTTATCACTTAGAGTTTAATTACTTCAGTACGAGTAGAGCAATCTGATTTCATTCAGATGCTGTACATATAAAAATCTGACTGAGTCTTATTAATATGTTTGCATGTTTTTCAGGAAATTTTTTTAAAAGTATGATCCTAAAGGCCAACTTCGATACAAAGTCACATCATTGGTCGTCTAGCCTGCTAGCAATTGACGACAATCATTTGAAAAAATCCTCTCGCAAAAGTATGGCAATTTTGATATCAAAAGACTGACTATATGCATGTTCAAAATTGTAATTCTTGATGTTTAGGTCCATTTTTTGCTTATATAATTTAAATGTATGTAGTCCCATTTTTTCGATGGGGCACTGTCAGAGGATTTTGGCTCAATGTGGCCTGATCTGTAATATAGCTTGTGCGGGACATGTTCAAATTAATTTCACTTCCCCTGAACGAACTGCGTTGCTCGTGATAGGCATTGCAAATTGTTACAGCCACAAAAATAATGAATGACAGCATTAGTAGCTGAGTAGTTAATTGTAAAACGCCTTCAATTTCAGGCAAATGACATGATATACAATGATAATGACCTTAATACTTGTATATTACAAAATAAATTCCAGAGAAGCATGGCATAATTACATGTAAGTGCAGATGCTTTATGCCAATTGTGATCGTTGCTATAAACTTACATGCGCTATTAAAGATTGGACATAAGTGAGCATGTTTGATATGCATATGTCATATTTGAATGCTTGATGCATATGCCCTATGTCAATTTGACGTTTTTTGCATCAACTATCTTCAACTTCATCAATAATAATTTTCATTGCAGTTCATCGGTCTCATTTGATAGTGATCTCTTTACATTTTTATAGAGAGCTTTAGTTGCCTCACACTTGCTTTGCTGCCATTGCTTGAAACGCAACTTCTTTTCTTTGTCAGCGCTTTCCACTTCCGAATTCCACCATCAGGTCTCTCTTATGCCTGCCCAGCCTTTGCTGCGACCACACTCTTTTTCAGCACCAAGCTGTCTTTATCCTGTTCCACTCCAAGTCAAATGTATTTTGGTCTGCAATATATCCTTCATGGTTCATAACCTCCTCGTTGAAGTGTATGGTTAAAGTGCAACTCCACAATGAACTCAGAATGCCGACGCATGTACAATGGGCCATATATTTACATCGTGCTGAAAACGAAAGATAAAACGTCTAGAAGGCTATTCCTTTTATTATCTAGTTCGATCACTGCATGATGACGATTGACGCTGTTGGAGATTCGTGTGCAACATTTTTTGCTTCATCTCTGAAATATAAAAGATTAATTGGATTGAATGATAAATTGATTATAATATTTATTTATTTCGTGTTTCCATGATTGCATGTATTCATTGACTAAGGAGACATCGAAACCTTGCTCTTTAATTCATCCAGGGTAGTTTGATTGATTTGTTTGAGTATCTGTATGTGCATTATAAATGGCTGCTGGGATGATTTTCATCATCGTATGAGAATGTATAAATTCTTGTAAAAAAATAAAATCAAATATCAGCATACCGATGGTGAGAAACGAAGGAAATCGTTATTCGCACGCATAAATTCTTGCGAATTTTTGCGTCGGAATAACAGTGGCCTGGTAAGGAGCAGGAATCTGAGACAAAACTATTTACAACCCATGAATGTGTCAATGGATCAGGAACGTGATCATTTTCATTTTCTATGTAAGACACAGTCAACAATGACCCAATTTCATTTTGCAGAAAATACGTGATCTAGCTAGACGTGTTTACTTGCTTCTGCTCGTGAATATCAATGTCGATCGTGATTTGTGGATCTGACTGTGACAGTCAGTCCTTAGTTCTACTGTTACAAGTAAACAGTTAACATCTTGTAAATATTATTCCTTTTTTCTTCAACAGGTCGTCTACGCTAACCCAAAGGATTTTCAGAAACCGTCAACGATGTGTCTTAGTGTTGGTCAGTGCAATGAATCAAATTTCAAAGCTGTTCAATGAGCAGAAGATTGTGGATTGATGAGCTGGAAAATGAAGTGCACTTCTCTTCTGTTTCACTTCAGTGTCCTGAAATCTTCAATATAGTGGAAATTAGTGTAACTCGTTGCGAAGAACGAGTTTCAGCATGATGTGGCATTTTTGGGGAATTGTGATATTCCTGTGTATGATAGTGGTATGTAGACTGGGACAGTGTCACGACTTTGTTGACATACTATGGTTTGGTAAAGTTGGACAAATTGTATCTTTCATGTGAAAATCAGTCTGTTTTTGAAACTTGTCAGTGTTGTGAATTCCTATATGAATAAAATGTGAAGTTAATGACTTGCTCTTATAATGTACTAAGTGTATGGAAGGTAGTAGGCGAATGGGCAAGGCAAGGGAAGCGCAAATCCAATAACAGTTAAATTTGTGTTTGAATATGCAATCGGCTAGTGTTAGGGTAAGGTTTGGCGAACGGGCTAGTTTCCAGGGATGAGGGCTTCGAATCTGGATTGTAGGTGAATAGAGGATCAATACGAGTATAAGTTTGCCTAGGTTTCGGTGTTGGGTCGTATCTTAAGAAGGAGTTGAAGTTTCGCAAAGATGACTTGTATATTTCATGCGCATAGGCCTACATGTCATAGTGGTGGTAGTTGGCATGTGTCAGGAAGGTTTGCATAGGTGATAGAGCATGCTCATATTACCCACAGGCATTGCTAGGAATGTTTGACAACATATTAGGACAGTAGAAATATGCTACGAAGGAGGCATGGTTATGGTTATAGGCCGTAATTGCAGTTGAACATAAATTTTAGTAATGAGTTGTATTGTAAGTGATGGATAAGCGCTAGGACTTCATGGAGGGAAGACACTGAAGAGGTCTAAATATTTCCTTAAAAACTGTGACAGTCACGGAACTAAGTTATGCAAATTACATGTACATGCAATTGTTATGCAGGCCTATACCCACATGTAGCTACATGTGCCAATAGCAGCAGGTAAGAGGGGGCGCGTGAATTCAGCAGGAATGGATTTAGGAAGGAATTCTAGTTGGCATATGCACGAAAAGATCCCGAGAGGAAAATTGAAATGCAGTTGGACATTCCGTGAATTGCTGAACATTCCGTTGTGTTCCAATTCATTACCCACAAGTTGATGATCACTCAGACGCCATGCGAACATAGTCAAGTCAATTTTACGCCAGGTGTCTTGGAATTTATTGATCAACATCTAAAAATCTCAAATAGTGTCCAGCCTTCAGTTCATTTAATAAGGCCAAGGTTTATGGCTCAATTGATTATATTCTTTCTGGCTCCGCCTGAGTTGTGAAAGAATGCTTATAATTATTGCATTTTTAAGTATAATAATCATTATTTGACATAATTTCAAAATAAAACTGTTAATACATTAGTTAAACATATTATTTTTGTGCATTTGATATACGAGACATGTAAATGTATTTAAACTTAGCTTGTTGGGGTGTGCACACAGCGTGCTCATTTTTTAAAGAATTCGTATTGTTCAACACCTAAATGAGTTCAAGTCACCTGCAAGCGATCACATTTCGATATATTGCTCATTTGGAACAAGCTGTTTATGAATACGCGCGGGCGAGCGTTTATAGTTTGCGCGTCGTGCACGGTTGTCTGCGCTGCCGCTTGAACCACGGATGAACCGCTAAGCATGTTCTGTCTTCCTTGAGCATGAAATTGAGGTCCTATCACATTGTTTAGCCTCTGATACATGCAGACACATGAGACGCAAAGTCTATGTAACAGGACTGCCAACTATACTAACTTATATTGCAGCAATATCCCGCATGGCCACGGATGTTTGGGGTCATAATTACGCGTGGTTCACACGTGAATTACGCGTGATTGAGTGTGGCATTTCACCTATTGTACTAAGCTCCAACGGTTTATCAAATGAACTGAAGGCTGGACACTATTTGAGATTTTTAGATGTTGATCAATAAATTCCAAGACAGCTGGCGTAAAATTGACTTGACTATGTTTGCATGGCGTCTGAGTGATCATCAACTTGTGGGTAATGAATTGGAACACAACGGAATGTTCAGCAATTCACGGAATGTCCAACTGCATTTCAATTTTCCTCTCGGGATCTTTTCGTGCATATGCCAACTAGAATTCCTTCCTAAATCCATTCCTGCTGAATTCACGCGCCCCCTCTTACCTGCTGCTATTGGCACATGTAGCTACATGTGGGTATAGGCCTGCATAACAATTGCATGTACATGTAATTTGCATAACTTAGTTCCGTGACTGTCACAGTTTTTAAGGAAATATTTAGACCTCTTCAGTGTCTTCCCTCCATGAAGTCCTAGCGCTTATCCATCACTTACAATACAACTCATTACTAAAATTTATGTTCAACTGCAATTACGGCCTATAACCATAACCATGCCTCCTTCGTAGCATATTTCTACTGTCCTAATATGTTGTCAAACATTCCTAGCAATGCCTGTGGGTAATATGAGCATGCTCTATCACCTATGCAAACCTTCCTGACACATGCCAACTACCACCACTATGACATGTAGGCCTATGCGCATGAAATATACAAGTCATCTTTGCGAAACTTCAACTCCTTCTTAAGATACGACCCAACACCGAAACCTAGGCAAACTTATACTCGTATTGATCCTCTATTCACCTACAATCCAGATTCGAAGCCCTCATCCCTGGAAACTAGCCCGTTCGCCAAACCTTACCCTAACACTAGCCGATTGCATATTCAAACACAAATTTAACTGTTATTGGATTTGCGCTTCCCTTGCCTTGCCCATTCGCCTACTACCTTCCATACACTTAGTACATTATAAGAGCAAGTCATTAACTTCACATTTTATTCATATAGGAATTCACAACACTGACAAGTTTCAAAAACAGACTGATTTTCACATGAAAGATACAATTTGTCCAACTTTACCAAACCATAGTATGTCAACAAAGTCGTGACACTGTCCCAGTCTACATACCACTATCATACACAGGAATATCACAATTCACCAAAAATGCCACATCATGCTGAAACTCGTTCTTCGCAACGAGTTACACTAATTTCCACTATATTGAAGATTTCAGGACACTGAAGTGAAACAGAAGAGAAGTGCACTTCATTTTCCAGCTCATCAATCCACAATCTTCTGCTCATTGAACAGCTTTGAAATTTGATTCATTGCACTGACCAACACTAAGACACATCGTTGACGGTTTCTGAAAATCCTTTGGGTTAGCGTAGACGACCTGTTGAAGAAAAAAGGAATAATATTTACAAGATGTTAACTGTTTACTTGTAACAGTAGAACTAAGGACTGACTGTCACAGTCAGATCCACAAATCACGATCGACATTGATATTCACGAGCAGAAGCAAGTAAACACGTCTAGCTAGATCACGTATTTTCTGCAAAATGAAATTGGGTCATTGTTGACTGTGTCTTACATAGAAAATGAAAATGATCACGTTCCTGATCCATTGACACATTCATGGGTTGTAAATAGTTTTGTCTCAGATTCCTGCTCCTTACCAGGCCACTGTTATTCCGACGCAAAAATTCGCAAGAATTTATGCGTGCGAATAACGATTTCCTTCGTTTCTCACCATCGGTATGCTGATATTTGATTTTATTTTTTTACAAGAATTTATACATTCTCATACGATGATGAAAATCATCCCAGCAGCCATTTATAATGCACATACAGATACTCAAACAAATCAATCAAACTACCCTGGATGAATTAAAGAGCAAGGTTTCGATGTCTCCTTAGTCAATGAATACATGCAATCATGGAAACACGAAATAAATAAATATTATAATCAATTTATCATTCAATCCAATTAATCTTTTATATTTCAGAGATGAAGCAAAAAATGTTGCACACGAATCTCCAACAGCGTCAATCGTCATCATGCAGTGATCGAACTAGATAATAAAAGGAATAGCCTTCTAGACGTTTTATCTTTCGTTTTCAGCACGATGTAAATATATGGCCCATTGTACATGCGTCGGCATTCTGAGTTCATTGTGGAGTTGCACTTTAACCATACACTTCAACGAGGAGGTTATGAACCATGAAGGATATATTGCAGACCAAAATACATTTGACTTGGAGTGGAACAGGATAAAGACAGCTTGGTGCTGAAAAAGAGTGTGGTCGCAGCAAAGGCTGGGCAGGCATAAGAGAGACCTGATGGTGGAATTCGGAAGTGGAAAGCGCTGACAAAGAAAAGAAGTTGCGTTTCAAGCAATGGCAGCAAAGCAAGTGTGAGGCAACTAAAGCTCTCTATAAAAATGTAAAGAGATCACTATCAAATGAGACCGATGAACTGCAATGAAAATTATTATTGATGAAGTTGAAGATAGTTGATGCAAAAAACGTCAAATTGACATAGGGCATATGCATCAAGCATTCAAATATGACATATGCATATCAAACATGCTCACTTATGTCCAATCTTTAATAGCGCATGTAAGTTTATAGCAACGATCACAATTGGCATAAAGCATCTGCACTTACATGTAATTATGCCATGCTTCTCTGGAATTTATTTTGTAATATACAAGTATTAAGGTCATTATCATTGTATATCATGTCATTTGCCTGAAATTGAAGGCGTTTTACAATTAACTACTCAGCTACTAATGCTGTCATTCATTATTTTTGTGGCTGTAACAATTTGCAATGCCTATCACGAGCAACGCAGTTCGTTCAGGGGAAGTGAAATTAATTTGAACATGTCCCGCACAAGCTATATTACAGATCAGGCCACATTGAGCCAAAATCCTCTGACAGTGCCCCATCGAAAAAATGGGACTACATACATTTAAATTATATAAGCAAAAAATGGACCTAAACATCAAGAATTACAATTTTGAACATGCATATAGTCAGTCTTTTGATATCAAAATTGCCATACTTTTGCGAGAGGATTTTTTCAAATGATTGTCGTCAATTGCTAGCAGGCTAGACGACCAATGATGTGACTTTGTATCGAAGTTGGCCTTTAGGATCATACTTTTAAAAAAATTTCCTGAAAAACATGCAAACATATTAATAAGACTCAGTCAGATTTTTATATGTACAGCATCTGAATGAAATCAGATTGCTCTACTCGTACTGAAGTAATTAAACTCTAAGTGATAAGTTGCACACAAAATTCAACTTTCCAAAATTTGCGGAAGTGCTTTCGAATTGTTCCTCACCTTCATTTTTCGCCTCTATACCGTACCGCGCAACCGCGAAAAAATTTTAAATACTGATAGCACGAATCGTCAAACTCGATCACATGCACATAGAATTCCTGTGATACAGCAAATAAGAGCTTCATCTGTAATATTTCAATTTTAAACTACTAAATATTGGAAAATCATTCCCTTATGGTTACTCATGGCTACTTATTTCCTGTAAAATTATCAGTGAATTTACATCATAGCCTCATGGCGCCTCTTTCAGAGCTGTGTCGGCTAGTGATAATCCAAGCGACTTGCACTGAATCCTTACTTGTCTTTTGCCATTGAACAATGACTAATTGCATTTCCAGTCGCCCAGTGATAGACTTAGTATAGGCTAACGGATTATTCACTTCGACCACAATTGAGCTACAAGCTTGCTCTATGACTACAAAAGCATAAGAACACAAAAAGGACCCGAGTCATTGAGTGGGTCACCGAATGGTGCCTTTGAACCAGTTTCATCACTGTTATACACACCATCATGCTATAACTTTTTACTTTGTCACCGATATTCCTAGACATTCCAAATGTAAAGAATGATTTTAGAAGTGTTAAATATAATCGCAGCTCCATCGCTGAAATTCATCCTAGGAGATATTATTTCAAAAGAGAACTGAAGCCTCTTGTATTGACGAACTATTGTAAACACATCAAAATCAAAATGTATCATTATACGCAAATCACCCCTTTGTAACCCGGTCTGTGTTCAAGGAATTGATTTTGTGACGGAACATAAGATCCTCGGGATTGTGTGGAGTGATGATCTAAAATGGCATAAGCATTTTAAGTATGTTGAGAAATTGTTCGTACAGCGTCTCCATAGTCTCAGAGTATTGAAGTGCTTCATATTTGTGTTGAAGATCTTATTTGTGTCTATAACTCCCTGCTGAGATCCCTCCTTGAATATTGTTCCCCACTTTTTGTTTCAATCCCTGTGTATTTATCCAAGAAGCTAGAAAAATTACAACGCCGAGCTCATCAGATAATTTGTGGATTTGACTTTGAATGTGACTGCTTGCCATCTTTGTCTTCCAGACGACTTGAACATTCAATTAGATTTTTTAGAAAGTGTACTTCTCCGGATTATATCTTGCATGGTATAACACTGCCAACCAGCAAACGATCAGGTCGAACAATTTTTGATCCATACAAGACCAAACGCAGATGTGACGCCTTTTTTGTATTTATGTCATTGTATTTAAATGGGTACATTGATTCGCCAAATTGACTTCTAATGTAATTTGATTGTACAAACTGACTTATGACTTATGTTATTATTTGATTATCATTTATGGAAATAAAACATTTCTATTCTATTCTAACTAGGCTTCGAGGATTGCTGCAATCATCATGCCTGAATGTTCGAATCTCTGTCTTCGTAGCCATGTATCTGAGGGTTGTTCCGAGGCACAAATCAAATTTCTCTGGTCGACCCGGCTTGCGAAGTTGTCGTGGAGATGTTCTTAGAATCTAATGATCTAGTTGTCATGGTGGTAAAAATCGATCACAGTATCTGATACATGCAAAAAGAGTCTGACATGTGGATTGGATTTCCTAAAGTTTGATGGAATCATGACAATTTGAACACTCTAAAGGTATTCATGACTTAGGTAAGTGCAAGCAATAGTTGCATTGGCATCCACTGCCAGCTCATCTATATGTAGTTCAATATCATTCATGTGCAATCAAAAGTCCGAGATCAATGTGTCTGGTTGAAGATTAGGCGGGCTGAGCTTTCCCTAGTCCCCTGTTCACGCGTGCCTGTAGGATGCAAAGCAGGACCACGAAAGGTGAAGCAAGACAAACAAACAAATCAAGACACACACTTATTTCATTGAGGGATTTGGAGTCAAAAATTTCTGAGCAACTAGACACGACAACAAAAATGGAAGCTTGCTACCACCAGATAGCCGGTGTAATAGATGCGAGACCAAATATTTGCCGACTCAACCCATGCAGTAGCCATAGCCATTCCATCAACATCTGCTTATTCATTACTCATTATTCATCTGCTGCATATGCACAGTGCCCTGTACATAGCACTCCCTTCTATTCTTTAGTTATCTATATAGGGTTGTTTCTAACTCCCTGCAATAAGACTAAACATTCATTGCAATGAAATAAAAGATACTTACTTTCCCTGCTGCCTTGAAACATGCCGTGTGCGTAGATATAGGCTGATAGCTTCGTTAATAGCGGCAGACCACAAAATTTCACGTCCAGCTGGTACGTTTAGAAATGCGTGCAGCGTTTAAACAAAATCTAACATAAATTTAGAAGGAATTTGTGACAGAAACATCCATGCACAAAATATATCAATCTGTAGTTTCCGACATTGTGTCAGCATTTTCTGTAAAAGCGTTGATATTTCTAGATAGAGTGAACAATTCTCTATCCAATGATACCAAGTTTGTTGTATGTTTTTGCAGGATAAAAATAACATCATGATCACGTGAATGAAATATGTCCAATTTTGAATTATTGCTATTTAAATACAACTACTACAATTTCTTGTAAAACCATTGACATTTCTGGTGGTTTCATAAAATTTGCAGTCTTTTGATACCTCATAAACGCTGCAACTGTCCGTGGTTAAAATAACATCATAAACCGGTGTTTTCGACATTCTCGAACAATCCACATACCACTCCCCAGACAATTCTGCGGCATCTTTGATAAAACCAAGCATATTTCTGTAATGTATGGCTCCTATGTATCATAACATTTTCTTGGTTTTGATTGTAATCTTGTATTTAAAATAACATAAGAACATGGGGCCTAAATGACCATTTCTTGTGGGGCCTAAATGTACTGGGGCCTAATTGACTGGACACCCTCGTCACGGGAATTCCTATCGTTTCCTGAGAACGATTAGAGCAAGTTCGAAGCGATTACTACAGTTCGATAGGATCTCAGAGTCGGTGAAATTTCACACGACTTAAGCTGTTTCTTCGATTTAAGGCTCATATCATGACGTATCGAGTAGTTTTCACAAAGATAATACACAAGATTCATACAAGCAATATGGAAGTAAAACATACAATTTCGAACACAATATCTGATTGCTACATTCGTGCTGAAACTTATTTTCAAGCTCATTTGACCAAGCATCGAATCACAGGTCTTCAATGAGAGATATTAGTGAATCAATGCCTTTTGTGACAATTTCTCATCGATTCTTGTCAATCAAAAGTTTAATGCTCCTGACAACACACTGCGTTTTGGATGGCATATCAGATCTTATCTGAAAACATGTATTTAATTAATGTTTTGTTCTGACATTTAGGATAATTTGACTAATATTTCATAAATATTTAACAAAATTAAAAAGTTTTTTATAATTTTATTATTTTGCTTGGAAACTGGTAGGCCTCTAACAAAATTAGCAAACATAGTAGGAATTTATCAAATTTTCTATTTTTCACAAAATTAGCAAACAGCTAGCAAGTTTCTAGCAAAATTATTCGGTTTGCTCGTCCCGGGGACTCGTACTCCAGGAATGACGTCGTGGGGATGTCATACAGTGACGTCGTGGGGATGTCCCCGATCGGTCTTGTGTTCACTGGGTATCTTTTGTTTCCAAATATCTCACGAGTTTGCAGTCTTCCAACATGGTCGCTCATGTATAATGCTGCGTGGACTGTGTGTTTATTCTTCACATATTCACCAACATATGGAGAATTTGTATCACTATGATCAAGGCTGTACAATAAAGCTTAACTTTCAAGCTAACAAGCAAACTCCAAAATTATTTTTGCTCCAGATCTTTCACATTGCATGAAATTATACCTCTATTCTAAAGCAAGATTCACGTTATCCCAAACGGTGTCTGTGTGATAGTCAAAAATGCTAACAAAATGGCACAATTGCCACTGGTGGCAAAGGAATGTTCAAAAATTCGCGGACGGAACTCGTATTACTACGATAACTTTAATCGAAATAATGATGAAATCAATAGTTTTAGAACCAATTTATTGGTACTTAAGCTGCCTCGGTAGTGGAAGCGCTCAAATTATGAGGCCTATCAAAAAAATCAAAATTTTCCATAATTTTCCAATATTTTCCATAATTTTCCAATATTTTCCAAAATTTTCCAATTTTTCCATAATTTTCCACGGAAAATTTTGATTCAAAATTTTCCGGAAAATTTTCATCACTAACTGAACTGCAGCATGATATTCTGCAGTTGACATTCGCCAGTTTTTCGCAAGATTCGTTCCCACAGGGTTACATTTGGCTTAAACAGAAATAATGTAGCATACTGCATATAGGCGCCCCACATAAACAAATAATTTTTCGTATCAGGAATTGATAGTGTTTGAGGACACTTAGTATATGAATTCAAATTGTGTGTGAATATTTTTCTTCCACGTACACGTATTCAATACCCAGTAAAAAATCTAGAGTTGGGCCAACCGCGATAAGTTGTGTCGGGACTGCGTCGATCATGTCCCGGCAAATCGATGGCGGTGCAACGGCGACGCGTTGCCGCGACTGTAGCGCAGCAGCCGTCGACCAGTAAAATTGTTCCCGGTTATTCTCATCAATTACAAACCGCAATACAAGCGTGTTTCTGATACTGAAAATAATTGAGTATTTCTACTTGCTTTTGATATCTATTCGAGTTTTTAAAACTATATTTGATTCCACTTGAAAATGTATTATAGTTTTTTTCACAGTTATGTTAATCGTCACTGTTACTATCGTCACATGCACTGATTGCCTTCGATCTCCTATTCCGCCTTTGCCGCCCGCCTTCCCAGTCTGATGCCCGTTTCAGAAATTTCATAACTTCTTGCTCGATATCCGAGTCAGTCGCCCTCGGTATATGTTTCCGAACTGCCTCTGCAAAAAGAATAAAGCGTTAACTCGACGTCAAAGGAATATCATTATCATGAATTTACATTTTAACCAGGGCTGGGATCGGTTAACCGGTCATTATTTGGGATAACCGGTTACATTTTCTCTTAGCCGTTTAAAATCGGTTACAATGTCTGATTAAAATACAATGAAAATGCACTGTAAGTGGAGGAATTCGGTCGAAACCCAAAGCGACAAGGTCTGTATTTGTCGGTAAACCTTGACAACTAAATAAATGCGAAGAATCATCATTTAACCGATTTTAACCGGTTACAAAAAAATTAACCGGTACAAGCCCTGATTTCAACAATTATCATTCCGAATAGGAAATTCTACTGTTTAACCGGATCATCACTTGATGTGACAAAGCAAACTACCAACCCACGCTGCATATAGTGAATACATGTATGAGACTTATAAATACGTAACTTTTCAAAACCATAAAACTTCTTTTTTTGCACATCTCTTACCGGTATTGTAATACGTGTATAATTCTACATAATTAATAAAGCACTAAAAGTCATGGGGGCTCTGCGGCGTTGCCACTCTGTCGCAATGACGAAAACTCCGCGCGGCGGAAAAATCCGCCGATTTTTTTATATCTTATACACTAAACACGATTAAAGGGAATTGACAGTCCTCCCACGCTATCATCATAACTTTCTTGACAGGCCATGTAACATATCATCTTGAAGTCCAAAGCTTTCCAGTAGTTTTGAGGAACATTATCTCAAGGCTACATCCGTCATTGATCATCGTTTTCTGCATGTATCTGCCGTATAAACCAATACCTGTGAATGCATAATCCTACAGTATACTGATAATTTAGTTTTTGCCTTAGTTATCAGTTATGTGAACTACAGTTATAAGCTTAAATGTTAAATAACATTACTGATTAATCTATTTACGAATATCGATACAATCAAAATAATTATTTAGTAGTACTCGTATTTTCATTACATATCAAGTATTTAACAAAGTATTGGTTAAGTGATATTTTTGTAAAAAAATAGTACAATCTTTCAACGGAGCGATAATTCTTAATGTTTAAAAGTACTAGACCACCTTCATCTAAGAAAACGTCATTTCTAATAGACCGTAACCAAACCTGATGGGTTGAAATAATTGAAGCATATAGACCGTCTTAGCGGTAAACTAATTGAAGAACTGGGATAAAGTGAATTTCTTTCAGAAACATCGAGCATTTACATTTGTTTTTAGATTATTTACTATTGATTTGATAACTTAACAGTTGAATATGAGCTAAATCTTTAAGATAATCTCTTATCTCAGGTAATTAGTGAAAAATCTCAATACACAAACTATACTTTTATCTTTGATTTGAGATAATTTATGATTGAAAATCGTATTCTTATACATGAATGAGGAAAGGTTCTGTCAGGATTAATTACAAAGAGCAAGTCAAAGATCAATTTATCATGCAACAAGATATGACAGCACCAAAATTTCATAATATATAAGATCATTTTAGAACATCTTAAGTGTAAAAACGTCAGAATTTTTTAAAACCACAAAAATTCCACCGACCCTCAAATCTGCACAGTAGTTACGAATGATATATTGATGTTATTTTTTCGTCACAATAAAAGTTTTTTTATCAACTCATATGATACCCATATCATACAATCGTTCTTAGACGAAATGATCTTTCAGTAAAATGATGATATGATAAAACCCCCACGGAGAGCCTCGAATTTCCGCAATATCTAAAAACCTGTTCATGTGAAAATTTTAGGCTTCATGGTCTAAATTGTAACAGAAACATAACAGTGGGGTTCGATGCTCCTAAGAACGTTTCGGTTACCAAAATCTGATAGTGAAGCTTTCGTGGTTCATTTTAATCAATTTTAGGCGATTAGAGACATTTTGACTTGCCAGTTACCGCTACGTCTACGAATACGTAGCGTATATGAATGTCTATATCGCCAGAATATATTCATTTACAAATCATTCTGATAAAAATTTCGAATAAAGTAAGAGAATCTATATTTTAATTAAATTCTTACACGGGGAAATTGATTGTGTTTTGACAGTATAAGTACACAATTGTCTATAAAAAGGGGCTGCGGACTCAGTTACCGTGAACCAAAAGCATCGTGTCTAATAACAAGTTCAATGATATATACTCTAACCAAATCAGGGATGAGAGCATAGTTGCCACCCGAGAAAATCGTAAAAATAGCGCAGCCGACTGGGGACAGTCGGAAATAATAAAAATTAAGGTCGAAATTTTATCCGAAGTTAAATTTACTTAAATTTACATGTAGCCTACATATGACGAGTACGTTGTATAATTTAGAAATACTAGTTAACAACTAGTAACTCGAAACAAAATACTCATTGAAAATACCAATTTAATTTCAGGTCACTGCGCAACAGCTTACGACTTCCAATCAGTGTGTGCAAGCTAATTCCAAGCACAATTCAAGAACGTTATCCACCGAAAATATTCTATAAATTAGATAAACCCACTGCATTGAAGTTTTGCAATTATGGGCGTTTTTTGAATAACCTTAAGTTTCAGGATGTGATGCACATCATGAACAATCCATGCTCTTGTAGCAAGAGGCAATCTTTTGTTTACCCACATTATGGTCACGTAATAACGGGTGATCTGGATATTGTGGATGATGAAGACTTACGTCAACTCTTCAGTTTTGGTGCCAAACACAGAATCCCCAAAAGCCTTAGTTAGAGTGCCATAACAACTCAAATTAGTAATTCATTAGATGAGCATATTACAAAAATAAGTAAGAAAGAGAAGCTTGAGGCTACTTTATTCTCAGCGTGGAAATCAAGAATCATGGCACTGATTAACCCTTTCAGCACGAAGTCATTAAGATACCTGTCCTAGTGACACGCACAGTGTGTCATGCAATAATTATTCAACGTAACAAAATTTGAAAATTAATCATTGTTCGATGTTACGATGACACACGATGCGTGTCGTTACTATCATTGTCCACTGTTACGGTGACACGCCAGAGGTGTCAAATAGGTATATTTTCTATATTTTATTTGTCCATTTTATGTGATTTCGAGGTGTTATTGCAACAGATAATAGCATTAGATCTGTCATGATGCACATGTTTTCTCCGGAAGAAAAGACGGAGAAAACTGCTACAAGGAATGCAAATAGGTGTTCTCAAAATCTTTGGGTGTTTTAGAGTTGACTTGACTAATAAGTACAGTACTATGCGATGATAACACCGTAAACAGTTTTCCTTAATTTCTCATTTCACACAGTAATAATTCTCATTACGACCACAGTAAATAATTCTACACATTTTTGCTAATCTTTTTAAAACAACACAATCTATTTCGAGCTTGTATTATACACATTATGGGAACCAAACATATAAGACATATAGGCTTATATGCTTGGTTCCAATTTCCCAATCGAGTGTGCCATGAAAGCTTTTTGAATAAGACTGAATAAGATATACCTCTTATGTTTTCCTAGAAATTGTGCAATTAAAAAAGAACCGATTACCAATTACCAATTACCGATCATATAAATTTATAAATATTTTCGAGCGTATAATTTTTTATGTTTATTGCAATGTATTTGCACATCTTTTATTTACAGTCCACTCAATATTAATCACTCATTTTTCATTTCAATTTTATATTTACTCTTTTAATGTTACTTTACTTTTAATTACTTCTGCTTTTGCACCTCGAATGTAACGGAAAATCAAAAGCCATTTACTGCTATTACTACAAAATATATTCAACGCAATAAACCCATAATACGTTTCGAAAAGTTTCAGGTTTACTCATGATATTTTGAAAAACAAGGAGCAGCACATAGACCAGGTTGTCCAGGGCAATCAGCACATCGGAAGACAGTTTCTTTCCGCTTTCCGGCTTGGTAGCAAACACGGCATCTCTTGTGAGGTCGAGGTTCTCCTTCCCTTGCTGGTATGCGTTCAAGTTTATGTTGTGGATTCCGTTCCTCCAAGCATCGATTGTTTGTTGATCGTGGTACCAGGCGAGGTCTTCCGACAGGATTTCGTCCAATACCTGTTTGTAAGACCAAACGATTGACAGATTTCATGCAGTAATCTAGGTAGTTCATTTTACCATCATTCTTCCTGTAGAGAATCCATGAATTGTAATGCATGATTTGAATTAAGTGCAAGCAGTACTTTACAAACCATGTATAATTTTTCCGATTGATATCGTAATGATGAAGTGCGGCATCCAACCGGTCGACACCGCCCATATGGGCATTGTAATTCAATACAGATCGTGACTTCTTCACCGTTTCGTGGTGTCCACCTTTGACTATGCGGCTGACCTCAACATCTTCAGCAGCAGCAAACGTATCCATCAAGTAAACCGTCTTCTTTCCAGACGACTTTTGATCCACAAGTTTTACGCAAAGAACTTCGCCGTTGCGGGAATAAGCTTGAGACTTAACAGGCAGATTTAAGTGCTTTAAATCGCTCGGAACGCCCCGGTTCGCTTTTACAGTTCCAGTCATAAATGTACCATTGCGAAACAGATATCGGGCTAATCTACAGGAAGTATAAAAGTTATCAAGATAAACGTGGTAACCTTGATTAAACAGGTCGTGTGATAATTGTATCACAATTCGTTCCGTAACTGATAATGTTTCAGCACCACGATGAGACAATCCGACTGCCCGATTTTCAGTACTCAGACCATGAAGCATCATCTTCCAAACGTAACCCGACTCGGATTCTGCCAATACATACGACTTTATTCCATACCTCCTACGCTTGCTTGGGATATATTGTCGTATTCTTAAACGTCCTTTGAACAGCATGAGTGTCTCATCTATAGAAATCTGACGGTTTGGTAGGTATGTATTTTGGCATATATTATTAACTTTTTCCAGAAATGGTCGTACTTTTGCTAAATAATCATTTTCCAAATTTTCTGGGTCTGCAAAGCGAATATAGTTCAAAATTAACTGAAATCTGTCACGGGATAGAGATTCAGGTGACGAGAATATCTCTTGACGAAACACCAAATCGCCACTCCAGTATGATGCAAGCGTAGGCTTCTTGTTCAAAGCCATTAAAAATTGCAATCCAATAAACTTTCTGATTTCATTGACTGTAACTTGTCTGCTGTTTTGTAATTTCTGGCTTTCAGGATTATCAACTAATTCTTGCCAAAGTCTGTTGTTTGTGTAGTCGCATATATCTTGCATTAAGTCGTCAGTGAAAAAGTGATTTAAGAAAAACATATCATCTTCTAATTCATTTGGAATCTCTAAGCGTGGATGTAGTCCTGTAGTTCCAGTAAATTCTGGTCCACGTCTGACGGAATCAGTACCACTTTGGACAGTTCGCCATTCACCAGTGCTGCCACCTGCATCTTCGTCAGAGCTGCTACTTGAGTCGTTATCTCGCAAGTCATTATCTTGTATTTCATCTTCAATCTCACTGCCTGAACTGCCATCTTCGTTTGTATCAAATCCCATCAAATTCAACGCATCTGTCCTGGCAGAACGCCGGGGATACCGCCGACCACTTTGCGTGCTCATTATGATATGAATGCGCAATTCGAACAGCAACAACTATCAACAAATTCTGTCGGTGTGAATGATATTCAAAGATCTGTTCAATAAACGAAATCTTACGTAATAATTCGGTGAACCTGTCCTTTGAGAGTGATCATAATTCAGAAACATTCACCGATGGTTTTATGACAGGCTCTGCGTGTCACGGTATAATCGTACTATTGCATTGATTCTAATTCCGTTAATTTGTTAATAGATACATGACACGTACAGCGTGTCGTCCGTACTGAAAGGGTTAAAGATCGAATATATCTTGCCAAGAAATCCTCGAATAGATTTCGCGCACACAGTAATCGACACAAGATTAAGGTCAAAATGGGTAAAAATCTGAAAGAATTGCAGAATGACGTCATAATTACGCTAGTTGATAAAGCATCTAATAATTATGCCTTCATTTGCAAAAAGTTTTATCTCCAAATTCTCTTAGCCGAGTTGGGAATTGATATTTCCACGTCGAACATATCGGGTAATGATACCTATGGTCCAGAGCAAATTTTAACGCAGAATGTAATTGAGCAACACACAACAATTATGAAAAGCGAGTTTAAACTATCTGTCTGTGAAAAAGACAGAAAATTACCAAAATTATATTGGATTCCAAAATTTCACAAAACTCCATGCAAATTTAGATTCATAGCAGGAGCACGACAATGCACATCGAAAAAGCTTTCCATCAAAGTAAATTCAGCCTTAAGTATTTTGCGTGACAATTTTCAGAGATATTGTATGGCAATTAAGAGAAACAGCGGTTTCGATTGCTTCTGGAGTATAAAGTCCACACAAGAATTTCTACATAGATTAAATTCGACACAAGTTCATTCATTGCAAGTTTTCGATTTTTCAACCTTATATACGAATCTTGATCAAAAATTGATTGAAGATCATATATTCGCTATTATGGATTTGGTGTTTAATTCCTCAAATAGAAAATTTATTTGCATTGGATATGATAAGTCCTTTTGCTCAATGAAAAAATATAATGGTTATCACTGTTTTGATAAACAGAAGTTAAAAGAATCCATACATTTCCTATTATCACAGACCTATTATCACAGGGCAGTTAGGGGCTCTGACAAAAAATCAACTTTTGAAGGGCCCTAACACGGAATCCTCTAGAATTCCGTGGGTCCTAAATCAAAAAAAATTTTAATTTTTAATTTTTTAAATTTAAATTCTACAATCATTTGCAAATAAGAATGACCAATAAATTCACTATGACTGAGATACTTCTTAGTTGTCTAAACTAATTTAGAGACGCATATGAAGACCAAAGTTCTGTTATAGTGCCCGCTACTTTTGATAAGTGATCCTTAGATAACTTCGTTATAAATTAGTTCTGAGCTGCCAACGACTGTAAGTCGTCGTGCGAGGATTTCATAGAAGACTTAATTGGTTGTAGTCAAAGTAAAAGCAATTAAATAGACAATTAAAATGTGTGATGCCAAATAGTCACCACAGAATTCTGTTAAATACTGGTTGAATATGTGACAGCGAATTCATAGTCTTGGGAGCAAGGCTGGTTCAACGCGGTATTGAAATCTTATCAATTTAAAATTTTTGAGTGATGAATATGTTTAAAATGTTTTTATCAAAACATTTCTGAATTCCAGTTATTGTATTACACATTACTGTATCAAGCTATTGATTATTATTGAATTCTAGCGAGGTGATGATAATCCAGTCAACCAGTGACTGTGACTGTACACTCCTCCCCCAAACTAAGTAGATACCGGTAGTACATGATTGTCATCCATATATTGTGACACAAATTACATGATGACTTACATGGCACAATCCACATACTGAGCACTGGTTCAAAATACATTCACTTTGACAATAAGTAGGAAGTATAAAATAGATATTCAACAAATAGAAGCAGACATAATTATAATAATGTATTGCATGCAAACACAATTCAAAAAATATTAAGAATGCAACATAAGTACTTCACAATAGACTCAGTATTATACCCGCGACTGCCGATCAATATAATTTGACACAAAATATCCAGGATTACAAAACATTCGGAAGCTCTGACATATCAGTCGTTATGAAAATTAAACGACTTACTTTTATAACCAGCTAAATGACAAATGAGGTCCATTTGGTCAGCCGTCTAATGTAGCTAGCTTGAGCCCTATTTCTTAATCAGGGGATGGGACCATTTGGATTCATGCAGCCTCATCTAAAAAAAGCGAGTATCCACCTACTATTCGTCTGAAACATGCTGTATAAACCGAGTGCAGTGGCGCTGCTTTCTGAATTATTTTGAGTCATGACCGCAGAATGTGCGCATAAAAATTCGTTTCAGTGGTTGAGAAAATAAGGTTTCATTTCAAGACCTCATGTGTTGGTTCATTTTATAGTATATTATAATATCATGTTTTTTCAATTTCATTAACTCATGATTTTAGCATGACACTTGAAAAATTCCAGAAATCTTACTAATTTCCAATTTATGTTACCCTCTATCAATTGGCCTACTTAGTTTCCTTGCCTGATACTACCTGAAACCTTGATGCTGTAAACCTAGTACGCACTACATCTACCGGATGAACAAGGAGTAAAACATAAGCTGTTTTTGAATTCCTACCCAGTCCCAAAACAGTCGTGTTACATTCTCCAATATCTATTCCCGAATGAAACCCGGATCAGAGTGAGAAAAAGAAATGGAACCCTCAATTGAAGCACAGTATAAAAATGATCACGCTGAAAATGATGCGACGCTTGAACTTTCCTACTGAATTTCAGAAAAATATTCATTGTTTTTAAATCAAAAACTTTAGCACCGGTAGGTCTAAAAAAATGTTAAATTTTTTTTTCAATCTCAAGCACATTATTTCAAAAAGGAGACCATGAAGGTGTACGCTTACAGCTAAAATACAATTTAACTCACACTTTATGGAATAATAACTTGGCTTGTAGCATGAGTGATCGTCTTACCTTCTTTTACGTGGCCTCCGCTCTATATCCTTACCAGCACGTAAACTTGAGAGAATCGGCAGAAATTGAGTCACACAGGTATTCGATTCACACTTCTATCATATTTCGTTTAATTCGAAGAAGTTTCATGAAATCATAGTTTTCCAATGTAAAGAATCAGCATGAAAAGTCGTTGACACATCCAGTAAGAGCTTTACAATTCACAGCCCTTCTGTTCGACTGAGGAGCGCATATCGAAACGAGCGCAGCAGTATGGCCAGACAGTAAGGTCACGCATTGTTAAAAAAAACGCAAAGTAAGTCAATGCGCGCCAAAGATGGCGAGGACACGAGCACTCTATGCGTGAGTCACTCTATAAAGCAATGATCCTACGTGTAAGGCAAGATTGATGTTGTTCGATTGACGTCACTCGATCGTATTATACAGAAGTCCTCGACTGAAGGCAGCAAGAAAGAAACAAACGCTCATATTAATGAAGTATGGGGAATATGGGTGCTGCTATTGTGCTTGTCTGTGAAATCAAACTGCATGTTCATCGACTTCGCTAGTGCAAGTTACACTGTTCAAGTTCAATTCCATTGTTCACGTATTTGTCTTGGAGATTCGGTTCCGTTTTGACACCAGCTGCTGGCTAGTGATAAAAAGTTGTGTTTTTTCAATCATTTGACGTAAACATTGTTATCATGTAGCTAAACAGATGATTTCAGAAGTCCGCTTACTGCACTGTTTAATGCTAACAATTACATAAGTATGCAGGAATATTTTTGTTACATCGACAAATTAATTTATAAATATTTGTAAAATGTTTCAAATATGAACATTTAGGTGATTATGATAATATTTGTCAAATAATAGTCGAAGATGTATCAAAAATTATTAACAAATATCAAATATGCAGTATTTGATTGTTTTATAAAACAATTATCTAATATTTGTAAAATTTATCACCATCAGTCATATATTAGATAAATTATCTCGGTTTTTTCAACCCGGGAATACTGTAAGAATTGAAAAGAATAATCTTTATTTTATCAATGCAAATTTATCATCGATGTTCAACCGAGATTTACGCATGAATCATCAATGCAAGTTTTTAAGATCTTATAATTGCGTATTTTTGGTTCAATAATGATGATCGATGTATTTTGACAATGCATATAAGCTTTCCAATCATTAAACATGCTTACCATCAATGATTTTCCATTTTGAATTTTCCATGGATTTATTGGAATCATCGATTCTGTGTCCATGGCTGGGCTACTAGGGCGGGAACGTAGTCTCCGCAAAAAACTGAATCTTTTGATATAAAAATTTTCAGTGTATACAGACACTTTTTTGAGTCGACATAGGCTACTCTGCCTATCCCTACTCTATGATAATTCCTACTTACCGAATGTCGCGGCTGATGAGCGTCGATGCCATCCCTATTAGCAAGCTTCGACGAGCCTTAATAAAATTACCAACGTCCCGCCGCCTCTTAAGAATATGAATTTTAATGCACACAACATAATTCATGAAGATTTCTTTTGTATTTTTACAGTGTTTTGGACACAAAGCTACCGAGAGAACACAGCTTTAAAATCGCATCTCAGCCAACTCGTCGAGGTTGGGTCGCGGTCGGTCCAACCATACATTTTTTACTGGGTAGTTGCTGACATGAAGAATCAGAAAATAATATAATTTCATTAAGATTTATGAAAATTAATGCAGCAGGCCTATAGGATTATTTCAATGGTTTGTAACATCATATTATAGGCACAAAACAGATTCTTATCCAGACCTAAACAGATGCTCAGCCTAATTTCTTGGATTTCTATGCAATTTGCCCGTAATTATAGGTTACAATGAATAATTGAAATCAAGGAATAGACTGATTCGCACCGAGTGGACCTTTAATTGATGAGCTAACCGGTTTCTTTGAAAACTTGTCGCGGATCTCATCAAAATACAAATCTATATCCAGTTATTTTAAAACACAAGTTTTAATATACACGCATTCCCAAAGACAGTTTGGGCCTACCATAGAAATACGTACCCTACGATCAGCACTTGTTAGCCTTGGTGAAGCGACTCTTCCATCATCTAGTTTTCAGTCCAGTGCGATAGTTTCAGAATCGACGTAGAACTATGGAGGGCCTAATAAAAATGATTTTTCATGGAAAATTTCTGAATAACAATAGGTCTTAGGAATGAGAAAATCGGAAACAAGGGAAAGTGCAGTCTAAGTGCATTCAGATGCATCCAGATGTATCCAAATACATCCAACTGCATTTAATTTTGCTACGGGAACACATGAGTGGCTGACCAGCCGTGAGAAACGCAAGGAACATGTTTCCCTTCCTCCTTTTTTCTCGAGAAAATGTGGTCTGGACAGAGAGGGATATAATAATCTCAGCTCCTTGAGTAAGGCGGTTAGGCGACATGAGCAATCAACTTCTCATGCGCACATTCACTTGGCCTTAAAAACTGTTCGGGAAATTGTTATTAAAAATTCATCTATATGAAAATAGTAGTAAGCAAAACTCCACTTCTGGACCGCGCAAGATGGCCGCCATCGCTGAGTCCCCCCCCCTGGCACGGCAGAGTGTCGTGGTCGGCCGCCGTGGTGCTTCGTGTCTGAGTCCCCCCCCCTCTGGAACGACAGAGGTTGTGGTCTGTCGTGGTGTGCGGGCCAGGTGGGTTCACGTTCACAACATGTTCGCTGACCCCCCCCCTCTGCAACGACAGAGTGTGAGACTCGAGTGAGTTGGTCCGACCGCCTGGTTGACGTGGGCGACCGCCAGGATTAGTCTTGAGGCTATAGTGTGTGATGTTTTTGGTGCAATCTGCTGAATGTTGGGTTGTAAAATGGGTTGTTTCGAGTGGAAGGAGTGGTCGGATGAGAAAACGGAGGTCGGATTCGTGTTCAGCGTGAAATTCTGCATCGGTAGGGTGAGTTTCAAGGCAATCGGTGAGAAAAAATTTTTCTTCAAAATTTTAACAGAGTTAGAATTTGGGACGTTTTGGTGTGTAGCGTCCAAACGAAGCATCGGATGAGAAAACGGAGGTCAGATTCGGATTCAGCGTGAAATTCTGCATCGGTAGGGTGAGTTTCAAGTCAATCGGAGAGAAAAAAGTTTCGGCTGACGTCCCCCCCCCCTGGACAGCTTGCTTCCAGTGGACGGATTTTGTCGTGCGATAGCTCGTTTGAAAGCTAAGAGTGAGACAAATTCAGTGAAAGAATCGGCTTGTTCCTATCTGCCTTCGTTTAGATGTGAGACGCCATTTAAGATTTTGGGACATTGGCGAAAAACGACAGAGTTAGAATTTGGGACGTTTTGGGCTGTAGCTTCAAAACGAAGCATCGGATTGGAAAACGGATTTCAGATTTGGAATCAGCTTGATATTATTGTCTAATGAGGATCATCATCCAATGAGAATCAAGCATTTCTTTATCAATAGCGAGCCTTCCACAGTGAGAATCATTCCATCGTTGAATCACACGAGTGACGGACGCACATTTTCTCTCTCTCTCTAGTTCCCTGTTCTATTATCCAACTAAAATGGTAAGTCGCTACTTCCCTCCCTCTCCTCCCTTGAACGTAAACTTAATACAATCTTTTTTCATTTTCAGGCATCTACTCCATCTGCTGCACTAGTAGGACAAAATGGCGGTCAAACGTTACAAGGTTCGCTACGGTCAGATCATCTACAACTGAGGCCAGTGGAAGAAACATCCAAGGTACATAATCCTACACCGCTACAGCGTAAATTTAAACAAGCCTTGCGTTATGATGATCATAGCGTAGTACTCCAAACGGGAATGCTCCCTTCCACGGATGTCAAGATAATGCACAATCAGTATGGGGACTACATACTGATCCCCGTGAGTCCGTACATTCGCCACCAACTTGATATTATTGAGGAGTACGTGACATTAAATATGGACATTCCTACTCCTCTTGCTCAAGAGTGGAAGGCGAGAGATGACAAGGATACTCCTATAGAAAGATTTGGGATGGTAATCACATTTGCCTACCGGTATCACATTGGTGTACTTACTATAAGAAGGATGGAGATCATTCAATACCCATCAGATGTGATGAGCTCGGAGAAGGTACTTGGGATATCCTTTTCAAAGTGAATGGGCTAAATTATGGTCGACACAAGGATAATAAAATAGCCTCTCTCTCCATGCATATGGAATCCATCCTATATATTCCAAAACCACCCAACGTGGACGACATAATTGATCAAATCCTTAACAGCAGTGGTACGAAGCGCAAGTCGGAGAAGAATGCTACATCAAAACGCAAATCAAAGAAGGAGAATTACTAGTCCTTTCCTAACTCTACCCTATGACAATTCGCTTATGTGCTTTGAGTGTCGTAGACGTGGTCTTATTAGATACATTTTACTTCTTCGTTGCCATCATATCATTTGTGTATTTTGTCGTGAAAAGCATCGTTGTAATTCTTCATTTTGTAATATGTTATAGAACGCTTCCTTAGATGTGTAAATTTCCGTTTTAGGCTTCTATCATCATTTTTATGGATTGTGAGGGTGAACCTGTACAGGAGCTCAGTGCTATTGCTATGAACAATTGGACATATCAGATTGTTAGTGTCTATCATCAACATGCCAACTGCAATCCCAATGTTGATCAATGGGCGAGAAAACACATTCATGGACTTAATCTGAAATATTTGCAAGACTATGGCTTTTCTTGTGAAAGTGCTCTTCTTATTGACTTTAAACGATGGTTAGCTGCTTTCAATGTTATACGCATCTTTTGTAATAATCCTGGTAAGGAGAGGAAAGTATTTCCCAATCTAATCATTGATGATATTTTGCTCCCGCCTTGGGATAGTAGAGTGAATCAACATTATCATGAAGTCACGAAACGTTTTAAGGATTTGTGTGTTCCTATTTTGTCTGTTCGTTGTAGTAGCTACGTTCATAACCAATGCTTCTTTCCTCCTTACCTCAACACTGCCAAAGTCCTGTATGGTTATCATTGCTCGCTGTATGATAGTTATCAGCTGTATCTATTTATCTCTTTCAAACCATTGATTTATAATGCATGCTTGTTACCATTATTCAATAAATGTTACTATGAGAAGAGTTGTTGTTTTCATGCAATGGATGGGTTAGATAAAGGGCGATCATGTCTTTCTCAAACGACTGCGGAACATTACGTTTTCATAGGCAAAGTTTAAAAGGAGCTGTTCAAGATTATGTGATAAAATTTCATAAAGATGAGACCGACATCGAAGCAGTGGTTGATGATGCTAGCACTCTATTTCTAGAGTTAATGAATACATTCTCTGATAGCATTATCATGGCGCGATTAGTTGCGAAAATTAAGTTTAGTCATTTTGGAAAGGAAGAGGTGGAAAGTCGCTCTTTCCATTTTGCTTCTTATTCAATGGAAGTGGTAGATCACCCCGAAGAATTTTTTAAAAGACATATGATAAAAATTGCTCAACGTCTTAACGCATTTAACCATCATGGTAGCAGTCTAGTGATTGAAGCGATTTCAGATATTCACATTCAACTTTCCATAAAGAAAAATTGAAAATGCAGTGGTACTTGATTGTAGCACAACTGGTTTTCGAGCTATGTCTGCTCACTCTCGAAGTATATTCCTTCTGTACATGCGTCTATTATTTAGAAAAGGCTAGCAAATTCATATCTTCAAAAAGACTTGCTATAGACATCAGTAACGGTGAAACTATGTGTTGCGATGTATGTAAGCGAAAGGATGGAAATGAAAAGCGCATCTTCAAGAGATGTAAGCATGCTTTTTGTCAACGCTGTTTCATACGTAATTGCATTCAACTTTGCCAATGTAACCACTGTGATATTGCTCATTTCGAGTGTCACTTATGTCGCAATAGTTAGTACCTATGCAAATGTGGTAAAGATAGGTTTTAGCAAAGACTAACACGGAAAATGGCGAAACGTAAAATGGCGAAACGTAAAAGTCAAAAGTTTTCTTCAGCCATTCAAGCTCTCCGACGAATGAAAGCAAATCAGCGATACAATGCTATACGACATGCTAACGATAAATTCATTTGTGAAATTATTTCTCATGTGAGGAAGTTGAGGACGAAGAAATTAGCGCCAAAACAACGAAAGTTACTTAAGCGATATGCTACGAAATTGCGTTTCATCTCCAATCCTAAAGTCACCCTTCAAAGAAAGAGGAAAACTCTAACACAAAAGGGCGGTTTCCTTTCAGCAATACTTCCAATGATAGCTCCTGCCGTGGGCAACCTATTGGGTAATATCTTTGGCTCTAAGCGTTAATTATGCAAATGTTGAATCTCAAAGTGATAAAATGGATTTCAGACTTCAATGTGATAAAGTTCTGACTGTATCAGGTCCATCTCATGCAGGTAAAACTGTTTTCACGCTGAATTTATTGGATAAAAGAAGGGAGTTGTTTAAGGAACCTATCAATCGAGTGATTTGGTGTTATGGTATTTATCAACCGTCGCTGTTTCAGGAATTGCAAAGTCGCAACTTTATTCGACATGAAGGAACTATTCCAGTGGATAAACTTCAGTCTAATGATGTTGTTGTATTGGATGATTTATTAAAAGAAAGTAAGAATTCAAAAGATGTTACAGATATGTTCACTCGCGCAGCACACCATAAAAGGTGCTTTATCATCTATATCACACAAAATTTGTTTCCTGATGGAAAAGAAGCTCGTACACGAAACCTGAATACACACTATTATGCTATTTTCAAGAATCCGCGAGATAAAAGTCAATTTGAAATTTTAGCGCGACAAGTTGCACCCAGAGGATCAAAAGCCTTAATTGAAATTTTTCAAGCAGCTACTGAAAAACCATACGGTTACTTATTCATTGACTTTACGCAAGAGTGTCCGGAAGAATTTAGATTTCGAAGTGATATTTTGAAAACTCCCATGATTATCTACAAACTATGAGTTCTTATTCTCGCATGATTGTTATTCCTCAGGATGAATATGTACAATTGACTGCCATGCAGCAAGTAAAGCAACCTCTTGCAAATCAAATGTATAGGAAAGAAATAGATTATCAGCAAAATGTTCACATCAAAGATCCACATCGTGCTGTATTATTACAATCGGAAACTGTTGAGCAATTGAAAAACTTGAAGAATAAGATGCGTGACTCTGTATCGACTGCTACACCTTTGGCATCTCGCGCACATGCCATATCTCTTTTCAACAGTATTGAACCCCATCTCAATGTAAATGATAGAGGAGAAATCATTACAGATGAAAATAAAGTGATTGATGCTTCACGTTATGAAGACTTGATTCAGTATGCGACACGTAGAAAGCGCCGTCAGGGCTATGTTCCACCTGGTTGGTCATACTTTCTTAAACTATTGAAAAAGCATAATGTGCCAAAATTTGCTTTGAATAATGAGACATTGAAAGAACTTGATTCAACAGTGGCTACTACTCCAATGCTTCAGACGATGAAAATGCCAACAAATTGGTTTAAGGCGTCACCTGCTACATCCCCTCCCACACTCACTAAGCAAACAAGAGGAAGAACTCGACGTAGATCTACATCGCCACTAAAACTGGTAAAAGGAAAACGTAAAACAGCTCCTCCCAGGAAATACATGTTCTCAGACTATTAATATGAAGCAGATGTGTTGCTTGCCATGTAATGAGCCGCCAGAGGTGAATGTCGTTGTCACTTGCACTTGCTGCGCCAGCTCTCATAATGAAACCCCTAAGCAATGTGAACACGATCGCAAAACCGCTAAAGCTAAATGCTGCAGTTGTTGTAAATGTAGAAAGGGAAGAAAACAAAAAGATGAGAAGGAGGAAAAAGAGTCAGTCGTCATCGACTGAACGTTTGAAGTCAATCTATTATGATGTAAAACATCCGGCAGGATTTGCATCTATCAAGAAATTATCAAAAGCGAGTGGTCTTCCACAATCACAAGTGAAACGATGGTTAAAGGGTCAGGCTACCTATACACTCCACAAACAAGCGAAAAAGAAGTACCGCACCCGCCATTATATTGTTCATGACATCGATGAACAGTGGCAAGCAGATTTGTGCGATGTTGCCTCCATTTCAAAACATAACTCGGGTAATAATTTTATTTTAACCGTCATTGATATTTTCTCGCGTTATGCGTGGGCTCAACCTTTAAAAACTAAAGAAGGGAAAGGAGTAGCAAAAGCATTCCAAACAATTTTTCGAGAAGGTCGCATTCCAAAAAGAATTCAGAGTGATCAAGGAAAAGAGTTTGAAAATCAGCATGTGCGAAGATTATTTGAGAGGCATGACATTGAGTTGTTTAGTGTAAAGAGCGCTTATAAAGCTGCACTCGTTGAACGTTTTAATCGCACATTAAAAAATCGCTTGTGGCGACATTTTACTGCCAACTTGACACAAAATTGGACAAAGGTTCTACAAGATACACTCCATGCCTACAATCACTCTATCCATCGTTCTATTGGACTCAGACCAGCAGATGTAAATGCTGACAATGTAGATAAAGTGCGCGAATCATTCCAACGTAAACGCACTCATGTGAAAAGTGATGTGAAAATTGGCGATAAAGTTCGTATCTCAAAAGTGTTTTTGCTAAAGGGTACCTCCCGAATTGGACAGAGGAGGTATTTACAGTATCAAGGATTAATCAAAAAGACTCTCCGACCACCTACCAGTTGAAAGATTACGATAATGAAGAAATTGAGGGTAGCTTTTACCGCGATGAGATTGAGGTAGTCACTGAAAGTGAAACATATTTGGTAGAGAAAATCATTTGATGTAAAAAACGGCAAGGTGAAGAATGGTGTCTTGTTAAATGGACTGGTTATCCTTCAAGTATGAACTCTTGGATGCGTCGTGCCGACATCTTTCATCTAAGTGATCGACAGTGATTCATGCAAAGTTGTAACTAACAATGTTTAGGGTTTGAGCTATGAATCCAACTGCCTCATTTTATTCACGACCCTCCTATGTAAGTGGCGGAGGACAAATTTACATCGGTGCTCGCCGCCAACGTGGAGGTAGCATACTTGGTGCACTGAAATCTGTTGTAGCACCTCTCATATCCAATGTCGGTAGATCTTTGAAACGAAATGTTTTAAGTAATGCCGTTGGCTTTGCTGTTGATGTTGCTAGTGATCTTTCCAGAGGTAGAAGTTTTAAGAGCAGTTTGTTGAATCGTGGGAAGGAACGCGGTTTAAAAACATTGAAGCAGACCATTGCTGGTGTTACTCAAGGAAAGAAATAACCTAAACGAATGAAAAAAGGAAGGAGGAAACATCGCGGAGCTGGTAAGGTGCGATCTTCAGTCAAAAGGCATTCACGCAAACGTCGTAGAGGCTCTAATCATTCATCAGGCGCTAAACGACGACGCTGCTATAACTTCTAATCATGGAGTGTAAAACTTCCGGTTTTTGTTTGTTCGATCAACAAGCCATACAGACAGATATTCTTAGTTCAAGTATTGTAGATTATCATCCTCGAACAGCTGAGAATGCTGGCCCCATTGAATTTGTTATTCCTGGTGGTAGTGATGACTACATAGATTTGAGTTATGCGATGCTTGATTTGAGGTTTAGAATTCAGCAAGCAGATGGAACTGCTATTGACGATGCACATAAAGTTGGACTGAACAATTTACCATTGACTACATTACTTCGTGATGTTTCTCTAACGATTGGAGAGCAGCAAGTGGAAGGTGGTCAAAGCGATTATCCCTATAAATCATATTTCAATCATGTATCACAGTTTCATCCAGCAGCACAAAAAAGTCATATGGAAGCCATGGGATGGTACAGAGATGAAGCAGGAAAATTTGATGTTGAAACAAACAGTGGCTTTGTATAGCGATCTGCTATGATTAAAGATAGTAGAGTATGTCAGCTATATGGTCCGCTGAATTTAGACTTCTTTAGACAGTCAAAGTTTTTACTGTGTAATACCAGCATGCGACTCAAGCTGACATTGAATAAGCCTGAATTTGCGCTGAATGCATTTGCTAAAGTTGACAATTTTAGAATTCATGTGGAAGATATTGCACTTTACATTCGTCGAGTAGTACCGAATCCAAGTGTCATTAGAGGGCATGCTGAAGGCCTTAACCGCCAAAATGCCATTTACCCCGTTCAGCATACAAAGCTTCTCACCTTTACATTTCCGAAAGATCAAAAGAGTTTCATGAAAGATGGCCTCTTTCCATCGGAAGCACCGAAGCTCCTCATGGTGGCAATGGTTGAAAATGATGCATTTAATGGTAATATAAAGAAGAATCCTTTCAATTTTAAACACAATCAGTTAAGTGAAATTGCTTTACGTGTAAATGGTGTGAGTCATCCTGGTCCACCCTACAAACCAGATTTTGCTTCGGATCAATTTATGCGCAGTTATGTTGATTTTATGGATGTCTTTGGCTTTTACAATACGGATGATACCAACGGACTGACTATGAAAGAGTTTAAGAGTGGATATACTATTTATGCATTTGATTTGACTGCTGACAGCGATATTAGTGCACCCTATCGTCAAGCGAACGTGCCTCATAATATTCGTTTGGATTTGACGTTCAAAAGAACACTACCTGAGACGATCAATGTATTAATTTATGCAGTCTTCGATTCAAATATTGAAATTACAAAGTATCGTGACGTGATTCTTCAGTATAATCGTTAATGAGTTGGTTGACTGCTGACGATATTAAGACTAAAGTGCAGCGTAAAGCAGACGAAGCGACGTTGAAAGCTTTCGATAATGTCTATTCACTCGATACCTTACCACCTGCAGTAAATCACTATCCCATCTTTATTGTGCTAAACACTCATTCACAGAATTTAGGCGGTGAGCATTGGAAAGCGATCTTTATTGGAGAAGACCGACGTGGTGAACTATTTGACTCTCTTGCTCAACCTCCAAATATACCAACACAGCAGTGGTTGAGAAAACATACGCGTCAATATCAGCGAAATGAACGCATACTACAACATCCACTTTCATCAACGTGTGGTGCTTTTGTGCTGTACTTCATCTTAAAACGTTTACATGTATCTCGATTTGCATCTATTATTCAAAACTTTTCATGTAATCCATCCTCTAATGAAAAAATGATTTGTAAGTTCTATCATGATTTGAAATAAAAACATCATGTTGGAAAAAATTGTTTTTTATTTTACAATCCGCTGGGTACGTACATACTCAATGAGATAGTCTAGGATCATATTTGCTTGTTCATGAGATTTTAGTCCAGTAATGATCACTTTACTATTATGAAAGATTGCCACATGCACAGGCAACCAACAACTAATGAGAGCTGCAGGAAAAAGTTCGGGTTCATAACACAAACTGTAACTGCTGGTACGAATCTTCAAAAAATGATAGACTGTCACTCAATTGAGTAGAGATCACCATATTGTCCACAGTCAGATTCGACATCACACACCTCTCCCTCTTCCATATCCGACGTAGTAGTCTTTGTAGCTCTAAGCGCATTGACTGCGCCGATGAAATGAGAAAGGGCGCCGAGAATCTGTACAGTCCCATTTGGGAAGAGTTGAAGATTCCGTGAATTGTTCATCTTCACCACTAACATTTGAGGACGGCCCGGGTAATACTTGCTGTTTGGAAGCTGTTGGCGTAATGTTGTGAGATCGATTTTGGTGTAGAGTCTGAAGCGACGGAGAATGTTGACGATGGTGTAGCGATGGCGCTTCATGATGAAAGAATGAGTAAATTGAGCGATGTACCTTCCTTTTATACTTTTTCCCCAACTACCTTGATGAAATGTGAAGTTAGTATGAAGTTGGGAATGATAGAGTTGAATTCGCCGATTGTTGACGCGCAGCCAGATGCGATTTCCAATACGTGAATGTCTTTTCATATAGAAGTATTTCAAGTCCTTCATGATATGAGGTAGAGATTGAAAATGACGATAAGATAAAACAAACTCTCTTCTCACATTTCCAGTTGAATCTTTGAAATAGACGTTTCGATCATGATCCGTTTCAATACGTTGTAGGGAATCTAATTTACAACTCATGGTGCGTGGTAATCATATCTGATTAAGATTTGCATAGTAGGGCGATGAACTCACGACGAATAAATGTCATGATGGAGCGATGTATGTATCTTCTATACTTCTCCCAATTGTATTTGCGAAATGAGAAACAGTTTGCGGAATGAGAATGGTAGATTTGACTTTCATTTCTGTAATGTTGAAGCCAAACTTGATCACCCAAGGAGATGAATCTTAATGTTTCAAAATATTCCAAATCCCTCATGATATCATTGAGGTTGACAAATTGTCGCCATGTTAATGTAATACCTCTTGATGTATGACCATGAGAATTTTTTGAAATGTACGTTTCCATCACGATCAACTCTGATATATTGTAGAGAGTCCAAAATCCAAGTCTTCATGATGTTATGCAAAGTTGCAGATTAGCAATATAAAAATGTCGTTTTATCATATTTTGCTTAGCAATGCGGCTACAAAGAGATTTACTAGCAATCGAGCCGCACTCTTTTCTACTCCCATTGATCATGCACAACAGCTAAATGGGAATTGGGAAGTGGGTGTCACTCAACTTGTTTATAGCAACTGTGTCTATACTTTTGATCATGAGGTGATGACTATTAATATGAGGCGTACAGCTGCTTATCAATGTGAAAAGGGGTGCCGAGTATACATTCCACAGTGGTCAAAGAAAGATCTCTTATCATGTAAAAAGTTTATATATGATTTCTTGAATAAAGCGTGTAAACATATTGTCCAATTTACTCCGCACAATGATGATTATAATTATGTACATCATGTAGTTGAGAAAGATTGGATTGTTGGTTTAAGAAGTTTAAGAAATGATTTAGGCTACCTCGCTAGCGCCTTAACAAGCTATGATAATTTTAACGTTAATTACCACATAAGTGGTCATAAACAGTTAATATATCGAGAGGAAGCTTATTATGTAGATCTTATTCCAAGAAATGAGAAGACGTTGGTGAAGAAGATTGTGATTAAGCCAAGAAAGACAAACATGACTCCTGAAACATTATTGAAGAAATTTAATTATCTCCTTCGAGTTGATAGTAAACAAGTGGCAACATTGACTTATATCAAATCATCTAATCATATTGCAATAAGCAAATTAAATGATGATGATCTAGTATTAGTTTGTTCAAAAGATTTTCATCAGTTCTTACGACATCGTTCTGCAGCTGTTCATGGAAAATCTATATGCAACATTTACCATGTGAAAGGCAAATCAATTTGATACAGATGGGCCGTATCTTTATACAGAAAGTGTGTAGAGCCTTTGGTGGTTTCTTACATGAAACAAGAGTGTTGATGCCTCGCATTATTACTTCGGTTAAATTGGTTGTAGATTATTTAAATGAAGTGATTAATGAGCAACATATTTCATTTTCTGAAAAAGAAGGTACTTTGTCTCTCACTATAAATGGAAAAGGTATTGAACTAATTATGGATAAAACTCTAATGGACATTTTGGGTTTTGATCAAAATATCTTTAAAAGTGGTACTGTAACAAAAGCTAGCGCAGACATGTCGCTATCGCGTCGTATTAACTATTTTCAGATATATTCCAATATTGGTGAAGATGTACGTGTGGGAGATGTTGAAGCTCCATTGCTAGCAATGATACCATACCAGCCAAAAAGCTGCAGTATTTTATCTGAGCATACTTTCAAGAAAGTGCATTATACAAAGCTGAAATCAAACTACATCCCACAAATTGATATTGCCATTTATGATGATGCTGGTGCGTTGATTCCTTTTCATAAAGATGCTGTGACAAGTATTACACTCCTTTTCCGAATGAAGAGTTAATGCAAAAGTATGCTAATATATTTTTCCAATGTGAATAATATGGAAAGTGAAAATCAGGACCCGTTTCTAATCTACTTGCCCAGTAATGCTTCTATGAATAAATTTCCCAAAAATAAAGCATCAGACTATCGAGTAGAATTAAATCGGCCACTGCATTTAGAAGGTGAATGGGAAGTTGGCGTTTCTAGTATTTGCTATGATAGCAATATTCAGAATGTGAATGATTTGGAAGAAATGATATTGACTCCTCGCACCCATGATGGAATAACGATGAATAATGCATTTCAGTTCCCATACAATTTAACATCAGATGGAAAGTGGAACTATGAATGGATTCAGATAAAATCAGATTCTTATGAGCCATTTGGGAATGAGAAAATTATTAAGGCATTCAACAGTGGTAATACTTCTATCATGAAGAATAAAAATCAGAAAGCTTATGAGTTTACTATCTATCATTGGAGTGGGAGACAGTTCCTCCGCTTTCATTCTTTTACTAAAGGTCTTACGCTGAGGTTTGATAGTGAATTCTATCCACATCTTGGTTTTGGTCATGGACTACATCTAACGTCAATGCGCTATGGCAAATGTTAGAAAAAGTTTATTCAAATCGAATCAACAAATTTCATTATAGATTTAAAATATTTGATGAAGATGTTGTAGAAATGCGAAGAACGCATCATTTTGAAAAAGCGTGGTGTTCAACCTTTATCACTTATTGAGTTTAGTTAAAAACGATGGAATGTAGACTGTGTGGTAAGAAGTATGGAGAGAAAATTATGGCCGGACAAAAAATAAGTTGGTTATTCAGAAATATAATGACAAACTTACAGTTTATTTCTCTCCAACCTTGCGTCATTTTGTAAGACATTATACACCTATTATTGGAAGCGGGTGTGGTGTATGCTTCTCATGAATATCACACTAAAGCTGATTCAGTTAATGATGAATGGTGGGGTGGACATCTATGGCGATCGCATCAAGAAAATTTACCAGTCTTATGAAGAATCTAAAGTTGCTATTAATATAATGCCGCCGCGTCTTTATCATACAGTTGAAAGCTTCATTCATGTAGTAAATCCTTATATACAACAGAAGTTTAATCATGTGATGAAAAGTAAATATGATGTAAAGACACACCACATTTCGTTTTCAATTGAAAATCAACGCGTTGTTCTGAGACTGGGTGATGACATTCAATGTCAATTGAGTAAAAATTTGAAAAAACTCTTTGGCTTTTCAATGCTACAAACAGTGTTTGCTGCTGCGCATACGATTGGTATAGAAACACCAATGACACTTAATAAACATGAACAGCACCTTTACATTCAAAGTGATTTGATTCTACCTATTTCTGTTGGTGAGAAAAAAGAATACATTTTACGCGATTTCATTCATGATAAAGACGCTTCATATGGAATAGTCGAGAAAGATGTTTTGAATCTATTTTCTATCATCCCGTCGTCAAACAAACTATACTCTCTATTGCTATCAAAATTACCAATGGTTTACAAGAAGTGCATCCATGTGAAAGAACTAAATCCCTCGTAACTTTAGTGTTTCGGAAAACAAAGTGAAGTTCATTGTGATATGTCTATTGAAATAAAAATATGTATATGAAAAAGTCTTTTCACAGATATAGGGGGAATGGGCTGACTGTAGGCATATATTCACAAGGAAGAAACGATCTCATGCGATACATAAAACAACCATGTATATCTACAAAAAGCAACATCAAAATACTGAGTTAAAGTTGATTATGTCAATACATCTCCTGAATGTGGTAGCGTGAGTTTTATTCTTTTGGGTGGAGGTAATGTTTTGTGTCAGGATGTCCATGTGGAAGAGTGTGTGTTATGTCCTATCCAACACCTCTTATCCTCCCATGCTGAAAGCGCTCGTTTCTTGAACGTGTGCGTTTTCACAGTATGAACTTGAGATTTTAAGATTGTCATATTGACAAACGTTATAGGTTTATTTTTATAGGCCTTCTTATAGGACCGATGTTTCATTTTGTGAACAATGGATTTTGATATACCTTTAGCACGCTTAATACTATCTGCACATTCTTTTAATTTCATGGAATACATTTAGGACGGAGGAGAATGATTTCATCTATTTCCTTTCCTGCTGTTTCGATCCTTAAAACAAACCAAGTTTGGCTTTATTCTGTATGGAATAGAGTGGATGAGTGGGATTGTAGTTTAGATGTGTCGAAATATTTTTTCTAATGACTTACCTACTTCATTAAAATTTAAATCTTTTTTGAGTGGTAATTCCTAAAAAAAAACTATCTGTATCACCACCCAGCAAGCGAACCTTCTTTTACGAGAGGGCATGGTTTTAATATTTTTGTAACGATCGAGTTGATACATTTCAAGCTTGGAATAATCCTCAAAACGGCTTGCCCAATATAGATGGGTTTTGCAACAATTCTTCTCAACTTCTGATTAATCATTTTAACACCTACTCTTACAAGATCCTCATCGTTGATGTCTCTATCAATGAAAAGAGGTGATGAGGTCGTGCAAGGGGGTTGCACATGTGGGGCATGTTGCAAGTGTGCCTAGGTGGGGCGGGGGGCGCATTGCGTCGAAAAGGTGGCAAGCCTCGGACCTAAGGTGTCAGCAAGGGCAGGCTCTGCGAGCAACGTTGGACAGGGGGCGAAGGTGCTTGGGCGCGGCAACAAGCGGCGCTTAGGGGGGGGACTTCGATTAGGCTAGGGGGGCTAATGGGGTGCATGGGCAAGCTTCTGAGGGGCTGCGGGATAGGGAGGCTAGGGGGGAGATTGCGTGCACACGGGCGCAAGGCTTGCCATGCGACCTTGCGCAAGGCCTTGGCAGGCTTCCCTGGCCTAGGGGGGGCTTAGCGATATGGGAGGCGTGCTTGGGGGGCACTTAGGGAGCATGGGGGGTGGGGCAGTGAGGCAAAAGGGGGGGGACGATTGGCTTAGTGAATGGGAATTGGGGGACTTGGGCTGCGGGCGTGCCTGCGGGGGATAGGGTATAGAGAATTAGCAAGGGCTAAGGGCTAGGCGAGTGGTGGGGGGTTAGCTTGATAGGGGGAATGGGCTGATTGGGGGTGGGGGGAGAAGCTAGGGACCCATATGACATTGGGAAAACGGGGGCTTCAAGCGATGGGCTATAAGTGAGCTTTCTAGGTGCAGGGTGCTTTGACTGGGGCCGAATCGGAGGCTTGGGCGGGGGGGGGCGTTGCATGCTTGGGTCCTCGGGCTGGAGAGACCATGAGGGGGAGACTGGCTATGGCAGGGCATGGGATTGGGAGGAATGGAGGGGGGGGGCGGAAGGATATGAGGAGGGGCTGGGCTTGGGGGGTCACTTGGAGACAGCATAGGGGGGCTAGGGGAGGCGGGGTGTTGCGCATGCTGCATCTTGGGCGGCACGTGGAGGCTAGGGTGCGCATTGCGAGAGGCCATAGACGGCATTGCCAGCATGTGCTATGCCGGGGTGAGGGGGGGCAAGGTCAAGGGGCAGGTGAGGGTCTTGTGGGGTGGTGGGAATTGGGGGGCGGGGGCCATCAGTGCTTGGGTGGGCTTATGGGGGGTGCGGCTTGGGGGCGGGGGATGTGATTAGGGGGCTGGGCCGGAGGGATTGGCGCTGAGTGGGGCGGCATAGGGGTGTCACTTGGGGTTGGCGGTCTTAGGGTGTGCTTGCTGGTGTCCGTGTGGACCATTGGACAATGGGGGAGACTAGGGGGGCTGAGGGGGCGAGGATCTAGGTGGGGGGCGGGGGGACTTGGTGGGGGGGGGGATTGGTGCGCGCCGCTGTGCCAGGGTAGGTGGGCTGGGCCGGGGGCAGGCTAGGCAGGGGGGGCGCCACTGGCATGTGCACCCCATGGGGGTCTGCATTGGCCTGGCGTCAATGGCGAGTCTGGGGCTATTACCCCGTAGGGGGGGGGGGCTGCGCCGAGCAGACTGGGGCATGGAGCAGCTTAGCACTGGGCGCGTTGGAAGCGGTCATGGCACATGGGGGCGTGGGCGCGGCATAGCATTTGTGGCGCCACAAGCTTGGCAGGCGAGGTGGGGCGCGGTATAGGGCAGAGCAAGCGTATAGCAAGTGGCCCCCCCCCCCCTCCCCCCTCCCCGTGTGGTGCGGGGGGGGCTAGGGTGGGCAATGGGGGCGGCATGGGGGGGCAATGGGTCATGAAGCTGGTGTGCTGGGCTTGTGCTGGCTTGGGGATGGCGGCAAGTCGATAGGCGCTGGCCTATGCAAGGGGCAGGGGCAAAGCTATGTGGGCGCCAAGGGGGTTGCAAGGTCGCATGTCAAGCATGTGGCATGGGCTTCAAAGCGCTTGCTAAAGAGGTCATAGAGCGGGGCCATGCTAGTCATGGGGCGGCAATGAAAGGTGGCTTGCACAGCATTGGGGATCGGCTAGAGTGGGGGCAATTGTCACCGCAATGGCGGGTCATGGGGGCCAAGTCCCTGCTAAGGTTGTGTGGAATGGGGGTTGAGTCAGGGCTATGGGCAAAGGGTCCTAGGGGCGGGCAATGCGCAAGGGGGGAGGGCCCCGGCGCATGGTAGGATTGGCAGAATGCTCGGGGGGGGGGGGGGGCAAGGCATGGCAGAAGGCATAGCCCGCTGTTGCTTGAGGCAAGGCTTGGGGGGGGTCTTTGCAGCATGGGGTTGTGCCTGCAGCAATGTGGCTTGGCAGCATGCAATGCTGGGCGCATAGTACGGCCTTGGTACGACATGCAGTCAAGGGGGGCTAGTGGGCGAACCCGCGTCTCAGGCTAGGCTATGGGGGGATGTGGGGGGTGTCATGGGGGGCGTTTGGCTGGAATTAGGTGGGAGGCAAGGGGGGCGGAGGCGGCTTGGGCAAGGGCATAGGGGCAATGGGGGGGTGCCGCGCGGGGAGCGCCTTGGGAGGATAGGCTGGGCCATGATTGGGCTTGTGCAGCCAAAGCGGTAGATCTGGGCGGGGCGATGTATGGGCTGGTGGGCCATGCAGGGGAAGCCACAGGCGAGGCTTGAGCTTTGGGCTATTAGCTGGGGCTTGGTGATGCTAGTGCATTGGGATTTGCTTGAATGGGAAAGCACGTGGGGGGGGAGGCTCAAGGGGGATGGGGGGCTGGGGGGCCAATGGTTGAGGCAAGCGGCTAACGGGGGTGCACTCAGTGCCAGGGGGGCTATGCGGTAGTGGGCCAGGCTAGGGAGAGGGGGGGGCTGGCATTGGTGCTGACTGCATGTCAAGGGGCCATAGTTTGCAAGTGGTGCATTGGGTGGGGGGAGTAACGCCGTCGAAGTGGTCAGCGTCATTCTGCAAGGTGGGGCAGCAAGTTGGGAGTCGCAGGGCACGTGGGCGTGCGGGCAGTGGGGCGCAGCCTACAAGGTATGGCGCTTCGATGGGTGGTGCATAGCGTTCAGGCAAGCTGAATGGGGGGCTTGACAGACTGTTAGGGGGGGGCCAGGGGATTGGGAGGGCGCGGGGGCTGGGGCGCGCCGGCATGGGGAGAGGAGTAGGGCGGGCTATGGAGAAGGGGGGGGTCTAGGCAAGAGGCAGGGGGTCAGTACGGGCAGATTGCCTGGCGCGTAGGTGTGGCCCCGTGGCAAGGGGGATAGGGGCTAGCCATGGGCGAGGCCGGCTTGGGGCTAGAGGCAATGCATTGGGGGGCATAGGAGAGGGGCTATGGGTGGCTTGGTGCAAAGGGGGGCGTAAGGCCGGTCAAGGGGGGCAAGCGCCTCTTGCGCGGCATTCTCATAGCGGGGGCAAATGTGGGGGCGGCATGGGCGCTGCGCGGCTAGCTAGTGAAAGGGGGGCCGGGGGCAAGGCTGAAAGGGGGGGAGGCGGGGGGCAAGGCAAGGCAGCCATGGGGGGTGGGCAAGGATATCAGTTAGCATTGCGGGCAAGCACTAATGCAGTGGGAGGCGGCGCATGCAAGTTGGGGCTAGTTGCTTGTAGGGTCAGCAGTGCTGGCAGGTGGGGCATAAGCTGTGGCAGCAGTGCGGGGACTATAGGGATTAGGCAGGGGTCTAGGCGGGCATAATTAAAAGGTGGGTGTGGTTGCAGCAGTGTTCGCCAAGCTTCAGGGGGCAAGCAAGTGCAAAGGTGGGGCAATCAAGGTGGGCTATTCGGGGGACAAAATAGGGTGTGCGCAATGAGTGGGGTCAAGGTCAGAGGCAAGTCTATGCATATGGTGCTCAATCTGTCATGCAATCAATGTTTCATTTGTCTTTTTTCAATTGTGTGTTCAATCTGGTCGCCCGCTCCATCAGTCTCAAGTGCTTGCTTTGTCCATCTTTCATTTTGTGCATCATGGCTGGATGGTTCGTGATGTCCTTGTGTTGTCAATTGGTGTCCATGGCTCGCGCAATCAATTTTATCAATTCTCTGTCAATTTTTCAATCAATTGGATGGTCAATGGGTGTACTTGCCATCAATGTTGTTTTGTCAACATTCAGCATCGTCGCTTCTTCCACAACTTCCACTCAATCCAATCCCTAAGGTCTCACCTTGTATCCATTCATTTGGTTTGCATAGCGTCAATTCAGTTCATTTGCTCAATAGCGAATCTGCATCAATTCCGTCAATGTCAAGTTCAAGGGTCTTTGCGTTGTTGCAAGGGTTGCTCTCAAGGTTTCGTTCGGTCACGCAGAGTTGTCCTCCTTTTTATTCAAGTGCAAGGCGTGCGTCATTTCTTATTTTTTGAAAGTGGTTCTCTCTTTCCCAGAATTTTCAACATTATTCAATCTCAAGCTCAATCTTTTGTTCCATCAATTACATGCTCCGATCCTAAGGTTTCAGTCACTGCAATGTCTGCAATCTCATTCATTTTGTCCAATTTGTTTCATTTTCAATTGTCAATCATTTTTTTTTCAATGGGGTTCAAGCTATTTGTGATAAATTTCATTCTCAATTTTATCCAATTCTTCGAATTATCTTCATTTTTCCAATTGTCCACATCATTCATCAATCATTCCAAATCTTTGTTCAATCAAGTTCAATTCAATAGTCCATCATATTTCTTCTCATTTCAATTTGATCTTCAATCAATTCATTTTCTCCAATTCTTCTCATTGCAATGGTGGATATTTCAATCTCATTTCTTTCGTCAATCTGGTCTTTCTCAATTTGTGATGATTCTATCAATGACAATCGTCCATATCATTTCATTTTTCTTTCATTTTCAACATCATTTCAAATTTTCATCATCATCTTTTTCAATTTCATTTTCATTCAATTTTCAATCAATCATTTTTTTCATCCATCAACAATTTTCAGTTCAATTCTTCAATTGTGATTTCTTCCATTTCTTTTTCTTTCCTCAATTCATAATTCTCTTTCTTTCCATATTTCATCAATTTTCAACTCAATCCTTTTCTTCCGTCCTTTTCCCATCCAATTTCAATTGTGCTCAATCAATTTGTGATATTTTGTTCAACAACGACTAGTTTGTAATTCATACGTTTTCTAACATCCTCCATGGTCTTTCCGAATAGACTGTTATTCTTATATTTATAAAAATCCTTTTCAAAATTATTTTGGGCGAGTGCACGTTTTTGACTGTTACTATCTATGTAGGGTTTGAGGAAGGCTAATCTGTCTAAATATGAGATCAGAGACGGTTGAACTGACTTTAGTACAGCGCAGTGCCTTTTCTAACTAGCATTTTACTATGGCAGAAAGTGTAGCGCGGAGATAATTTTCTTATCATATTCGTGTGTGAGGTAGAAAGTTGTTGCTGCTTGCGGCCTGGTTTTTGTGACCTTGGCACTGACCACAGTCACTGTTAAGTTATTATGAAATTGTGACCTGAATGGTGGTAAACTATAATCTTTCGCGCTAGTCACTTTCGCCGAGAGTAGGGTGCATAGTGGGAAAACAGCAGTTATTATTTTTAATACTATTTTGGATAAATTCAAATCCACTCCAAGAAATTAACGAGTCCCAATCACCTTCATCTGGAATATGCTTCAGTATGTTGAAGGGTATGAGTGTAAATAACAAGCTCATTCTTGATTTACCTACTAAACTCCGGAATGAGGTGCAGTGGGTTTAGACAGTGAACTGCCATATCAAATTTTTTGGGTCATAGTACTTTAAGGTGGATATGTCATCACCTACTGTTCAGATTTTTATATGAGTTTATGTTTACGACCTGGTGAGACCCACTGCGCTATTCCGTCTCGCTCAAATATATTGATAACATCTCCGGGTTTTGTGTAAGATAGATGAAATGGTCCTCACCAGTAATTTTAAAAGGTGATTTGAAAGGACTTGGTTGGTCCGAAGTGACGATACGTGACAGGATCGTCATTAGTCCCTTCTTCTAATGCCACTCGTCGACAACTGAACAGACCTCAGCCAGCTCGCAAGATATGACATCTCATTCTAAGTAAGCGATCATATAATCGTCAAACGTGTTTCAATAACTTTTAACCATGCCTCTTGCGATGTCATAGTCCTCTACTGGAGCAATTCATTCACCGCGTCAGAAGCGTTTTTGAATGGTGTCAAATGGATGACAAGGGTTGTTTTATTTAGTTTAGACATGTGAGCCAACAATCCGCATAAGAAAAGATATTCCTTTTGCGAGTGATTATTCATCCGTTAAGTTTGGCTTAGTTTCTTAAAAGTTTGACGCTTATGGGGAGAAACTTGAAGGACATTTACGACGAGAGAAGCTGTAGTGCGCTGCTGACATGAATTGAAATGAATCTAAAAAAGTTTATGTTCTGAAGACGACTGTCTTTCTCCTTTTCTTTAGTTTTATCTACTGGTACTTTTAGCTGTCATTGCCATGAATTTTTCTCTGTATTGTGCTTTAGACATTAAAACTGCCACTCGATTTCAATCTAGGCACTTCAACACCTCTCTTTTAGTGCGCTATGCCTGTCTATAACCTATAATTTTGGAAAATGTACGGGTAGTACACGAACGTATCACAACCTATGTGAAAAGTTCATTTGGAGCAGAGAGCGTTTCTAAAGTTTACAAGTGATGTGCTCTAGTGATCACGACTTTTCTTATGTTTTATTCATCATCATACACGTATTATGACATTTAGGACAGGATGAGCAACATTCAATTTCTGTTTGTCTTCATCTGACATATGTAGTGGATTATGTCTGCAATTGGGAATCACTAATGATTGTTGAAATTTACAGCTCAGTTTATCGAGAAAATTCTAGAAATGTTGAATATACAAATTCCTTTGCGCAGTAGCCTTTTGTTTTGTACTTTTCCTAACGTGGTATGCAACAGACTTAAATAGGCTAGGATATGGCTGCTGGGCTTGTGGATGATATCATCAATGTAGCATTCTCTGTCTGCGTAATAATTGACATAGCAGGGGAATTAAATTCGTCACCATTATCCTTATAGATGTGAAAAATATTTTATCTTTGGGCATGCAGTGTTCCTCTTCTGTAATTTGTTACCTCGCTTAGTGTCATCCAGTTCATAGTGCGCTTTCAAATTTATCTTTACTCCAGAGAATGTGCCGGATTGAAGCGGGTCGCATACAAAATGTTTCACTCTTTTTAGAGTGCCCCAAGTGAGTGTACGAAGGCGAGAGATGTTTTGGGAGAAATCCACCACAGTAGAATGCCAATTGCCTCGCTATCGCATTTTGTCATTTGTTTACTAATAAGAGGTTTGGACTTACAACGTTCAGTAACAAGTTGATACGTGAATTATAGGCGGGCACCCTTCAACCTTCTCCCACACGTGAACGACAAAATTTTAATCTTATTATGTTTTTCTGAACGTTTCTACATTCTTTGATTTTTCATGTTGTTACTATCACAACTTTCAAAGTCTAGTTCGATCCTCGCCACTGTTCTATAGCTATATGGGTGCGGATCTCGTATGCGCGTTGATATCATTTATAGTGTTGAAGGATGGATAGGACTGCTATTTGAAACACTGTGGATTTACCAATCAACAATTGATGACCGACAGCTTTCTTATTATACAACGTTTTTGGTAGTTTTAAATGTGCCATCGGAGACATGCATGACTTTCTAATAAAGGGGAAATTTTGGAATATGGCTGAGTCCACACCAATCAAAAAATGAGATGAGCGCTGTCGGTTGAATTGAATTTATCTACAATTTGATATTTTAAAGCATTGATGTGAAAATCTTAGCCAAGACTCGCAGATCTAGACAACTTCGGTTGCGGAAGAGGAAGGAACATGAATGTACTGTTATTCTCTCCGATCACTTGACTCCGTTTGAAAATCTATCGTTAATATATTTTAGTATTTAAGGTAGACTGAGTGCCTTCATTCTAAGAATTGTCTAAAATTATTGAAGAGCGCTTCGTATAATGTTAGAGATTTTGAAGGAGCCACTCAGGAAAATCTACAATTTGAGTATTGGACTCCATGCAGTAGTCAGCGTAGCTAAGTTTATTATGTGAAACATTAAATGAGGGAGATGGTAGAGAGGTACCTGTGTTGGTGTAGTGATCATTTTGCATGTGTGTGTTGAAGTCTGTGCAAAGATCGCGAGTGAAAGTGACTATCAAAAGAAAGAGGGCACAAATCGCAAGGGAAGGAGATGTAATCGTCAGAATCAACTTCACCTATCCGGAGATTGACGCCGCTTTTTTTGCGTTGACACACACGTTGTTTGAGTTGTGTCGAAGGAGACTATGTGCTTCCTTGTTAAACATATGACTACCGCAGTGTCGGCCGCATTCCCACTCGTTGCCTTGCGCGCGAGAGTCTGAGCTGGAACTCACATCACCTGAAAGAGAAATCATTCTTTCATCTCCATAGTTCAAGCCTCAGTGTAGTAGTTACAACCTACCCTTGACTCAATAGACTCTAAAACTTTCCTCGAGAAGAGAGGGCGTTGGTGATGAAGTTGATGCCTGAAAGATTGAGGAAGATGCTATTAGTCACCAACGTTTGAGGGAGATGTAGAGAGGAAATCTTTAACTTACCATTTAGTAATGGAAATAGTGATCAGACATGAGAATAATAGTCAAAGAGAGAGATCGTGCGTTCGTCATCACCTTGTATGATTCACAGATTTAAATGAAATGACCTGAATGTCCCACTCACTTTGCTATATTACTTAGGCATTCTCTTCATTCATTGGATGTTCATGTCTGATTGGCTGCTTGTGTATTCTTAAGAATTAGAAAAATGTTAAAGTTATCATTATTCAAAGTCAGCATTTCAAAGACAACATGACAAGTCCTCCAACAACACCAAATACCGCATTGGAGTTCTCCTCGCCATGTACATCAGCAAAGGTGCTCGTTACACCAAATGCACTAAGAAAGGCGAAGGTGGAGAAGACATACAATCTCGACAATATACGAAAGTTATCATTATTGGAGGGCGATGAAGAGGAGTTGCCCGACCTAGCAGGCATACGGTGGAAATATTTACAATATGATGCCGAAGGGGTGATGGAGATGACCAGCAAGTCGCACTTACATCAAATATGGGAGTGGTACACCCCTAACTCCCAACCGCGAACCGTGGCTGAGTGGGCGTACATTGAGAAAGTGAGGGATGCTGCAGAAGAACGTTTAAAGCAGCTCAACTGTTTTTGTGATCTATGTGAAGCCAGACTCTGGGACGATATTGACGAAGACCTTTTGAAATACATGCCATAATAAATGTTTATTTCGTATTATCTTTGCTTTCATACTGACTTACTTGAATGGGGTTTTAGTGAATAATTTAACCATGTATACTTTTTCATTTGGAAATAGTAGGGGCACGCTTAGTTTAAACCTTGTAAATCTTATAACAATTTAATGTACTGGCTAGGATAATGGTCAGAAATGAACATAGTGTCAAATAAATTAAGATAGCTTACACTTCTGAATACAGGGATAATGGCAATCGACAGGCGATCCATTTGTGTAAAGAGCTTGTTAGACTACGGATGGGGCTTAAGTGGATGATTTAACACATGTATATAACTGTTTTCATTTGGGAAAATAGTAGCCACGCTTAGTCTAACTTGTAAATCCTTAATAACATTTCATATGGGTGATAATGGTAGATGAAAAATTTAGTGTCAAATAAAATTTAAGATAGCTTAGTACACTTCTGATACAGGGAGTAGCAATCGACATTGCGATTCCATGTGTTAAAAGAGCTTGTTCCAGACTACTGGAAGAGAACGCAAAGTGTGTTATGATTGCGATGTCGTGCGCGTGACGTAGTCCTTCTCATTTCATTATTTCCATTCAATCAATTTTCGTCCTCATTGATAGAGACAGTAGAACTCATGGTTCCTCATAACGTATGCAATTGGAAGAGTTGTTCGCGCTATACCTTCGACAGTTTGGGCTAAAATGTCGCCCGCACCATGACGCGAATGCATACTATTCACGTTGAGACATGAGGAACAATCACTTGCATAACATGGACGCAGAGTTGGTTTAACAAAGATCTGAGCCATTGCCGAAATTGTCCCTTGCGGTGAGAGATCCTTCCCCGATAACCCGCTCTTATTACAGCTGAAGGACAATCATTGTCACTGCCCCGAAGTGGTAAACTAGGAAACGCCGAAGCTCAAAGGTGAGTGATACAAGTAGCTGGAATCTAACCCCTCATAGCTGCCTTAGACTTAGTTAAAATTTCAAAATCTGATAGCAGATTTTGAACTCAGGAATACTTGAAAAACCTGTAGTCTATACTACTGTTTTTAAAACTATTGAAAAAAGTGGGAAAAAGTTAGGAATTTTTAAAAAATTCCCGCATTTTAACTTAACTTCATAAATACTTTTTAAAAAAATTTTAATCAGGTAGTAAAGACACTATCAAACTCTAATCATACAAACTTTTGAAGGTAGCAAAGATAGCTTGCCTACATTCAAAAGATAGAGGATCCTTTGCACGCCGATATTCGGGATGCTCAGAGCGACGACCGTTCGCTTACCTACGTCTTTCGAATGGCTGAAAGTTGTATCAGACTTACAGTTGTCGGGGGTTTATATATGCCTCGGAAGAAAACTTAAAAAATGGCTTCTATCTCCCAGAAAGTATTCATTTTGCGCTTTAACAAGCGAACATGCGGTTATTCTGTTGCAAGACGATTTGTTCTCAGTCATTTCTTGTACAATATGACACCTGAACATATCTCATCATGAGAACTACCATGGGAAGTTGGTCCGCCAGCACATGTCTCATAGTATAACATGCCACAACGTGAAAGAAATTCCTAATGTGTGAGTCAGCTCGCAGTGTTGGTGAAAAGCTTGTTTGAAAAATTTAAAACTTCTCCGAATTTTCGACCTGGGATCCCCGACATCCAAAACATTATTGTTCATCAATATTTGCACTGACAACCGCTACCCCTCCCCACCCTCCGATTCAGCCCACAGAAAAAGTTTGATGAAAAAATGTTTTGGTGACGAGGTCCGTAGGTCGAACATTCCAACAACGTTTGGAAAATTTTCAAAATTATTTTACCCAGTACAAGAATGTCACTCTGACAGCTTAGGACTTTTTTCAGATTGGTGAGCGAGCCTACGCCGACCTAAAATCTTCATATGGGCGCTCGAGCCGTCTCCATGGCTAAAACGGAAAGACAGATAGGAACAAGCCGATTCTTTCACTGAATTTGTCTCACTCTTAGCTTTCAAACGAGCTATGGCACGACAAAATCCGTCCACTGGAAGCCAAAATCGAAGCAAGCTGTCCAGAGGGGGGGGGGGACGAACAGTCAGTTGAATTTGATGAAAAATGTTTTGGTGACGGTCCCAGGTCGAAATTCCACACTTTGGAAATTTTTCAAAATTTTACCCATACAAAGTCACTCTGACACTTAGGATTTTTTCAGGTGAGCGAGCTCCGACCTAAAATCTTGTAACCGCTCTAACTTTTGAACGGCTTGTCCGATTGACTCGCAACAAAAAATGTTATCGAGCAGTTTTTTCTCCTCTTTCAAACGAGTAGCTGTAAGACAAAATCCGTCCACTAGAACCAAAGTTAGAAGATTGCTGTCGGGGGGGTGGGGGTCAGTGAAATTTGATGAAAAATGTTTTGGTGACGGTCCCAGGTCGAAATTCCACACTTTGGAAAATTTTCAAAATTTTACCCATACAAAGTCACTCTGACACTTAGGATTTTTTCAGGTGAGCGAGCTCCGACCTAAAATCTTGTAACCGCTCAAACATGTTAAAGTCTGGTCCGATTGACTCGCAACAAAAAATGTTGTCGAGCAGTTTTTTCTCCTTCTTGTCTCAAACGAGTAGCTGTAAGCCAAAATCCGTCCACTAGCCCCAAAGTTAGAAGATTGCTGTCGGGGCGGGGGGGCCAGTGAAATTTGATGAAAAATGTTTTGGTGGCGGTCCCAGGTCGAAATTCCACACTTTGGAAAATTTTCAAAATTTTACCCATACAAAGTCACTCTGACACTTAGGATTTTTTCAGGTGAGCGAGCTCCGACCTAAAATCTTGTAACCGCTCTAACTTTTGAACGAAGACAGATAGGAAAAAGCCGATTCTTTCACTGAATTTGTCTCACTCTTAGCTTTCAAACGAGCTATCGCACGACAAAATCCGTCCACTGGAAGCAAGCTGTCCAGAAGGGGGGGAGGGGGACGTACAGCCGGAAACTTTTTTTTTCTCTCCGATTGACTTGACAACATACTAACTTCACCCTTACCGGGATGCAGAATTTCACGCCTGTAAAATCCGAAATCTTCCTGACCCCTCCGTTTTTCCTCATCCGATGCTTCGTTTTAGGACGCTACACAACACCAAAAACGTCCCAAATCTCTAAACTTCTGTTATAAATTCTTTTACAAATTTTGAAGAAAAAATTTTTCCCCTCGACCACGATTGCCATTTAATACATTAAGCCAGAACAGCAACACAAACTTGAAAAACGATCACAACCTAGCTCGAATAGTCATGAATTTCACGCGTCTTGGAAGCACCACGAATTGCCGACCACTCCGTTTTCTCATCCGATCTACCAATACCAAACTCACTTTCCACTCGGACAAACAACCACCCAAATTTTACATACCCGAACCATATTTCAGCAGCATTTGCACAAACAAAACAATCACACATCTATAGACCCTCACAAGACTAATCCTGCTGCCTAATGCCCTGCTAGCTGGTGTAGGCTTAGTCCTGGCAGGTTCGGAGCCCCACACACCGTCAACAGGCAGACAACCCAACCAATACAAAACCAATCAACCAACCACACAGAACCACCATCAACCAGCCCCCACATCGAGAGCGGTCGGACGCAACTCACTCGAGTCTCACACTCTGGACCCCTCTGTCGTTGCCGGAGAGGGGGGAGGGTTCAGCGAACATGTTGTGAAACGTGAACCCACACTGGCCGGCCCGCACACCACGACAGACCCACAACCTCTGTCGTTCCAGAGGGGGGTGGGGAATAAGACACGAAGCACCACGGCGGCCGACCACGACACTCTGCCGTGCCAGGGGGGGGGGACTCAGCGATGGCGGCCATCTTGCGCGGTCCAGAAGTGGAGTTTTGCTTACTACTGAAAATTAATGTTATAACATAAAAAAAGTCTGGTATAGAAATAGTATTCCAATGCCGAGCGAAGGCCTCTGGTCTGGGAGCACGCGACGCCACCTACTAGCCTCTTCATCCATATTAATTATATTCTTGAAATCACATTTGAAGACACATTGATTTATCGTTTCGCCTTATGCTGTCCGCAAAAAATTTTGATCAGTGATCACTCTCATATCGTCTCAACTATTGCTTCGGACTTGCATTCGGACCAAGATCGATCCCTTCTTCTCCTCCCCCTTCTCTCCCGATCTCTTCCAACTTGCCAAAGAAATGTTCGTCAAAGATGAGGACAAAAATCTCGTTTTTTTTAGGTTTTTTTTTTTTTTTTATTTAAGTCACAACAACGCACAAAATAACAAACACGCCCCCACTCCAAACGCCCGATCCCGTCAACACACATATATTAAGTACAACTTATATTTAACCGAAGGAACATTATGGCTCGCAGAAAACCAGTGTTTCTATTTTAAGTTATTTTTTCCATTTTGTTATTGACTTAATAATAATTATTATTTGGATTTTTGCAACTGATTAAGCTATATCGGTTATCGGCCCTCAAACGATTTCCTTTAGGTAGGTTAGGCCCTTACTGAAGGCGTCTTGAAAATAAACAATTGTTATTATTCAGCCATTTTTAACCAAATGCCACTTTTCTATTTTTATGAGGGCCTAAAAGGGCAATTCCATTAAATATCGATTCCGCGTATCACTTTGGTCCGGCCCTCCACATGGATTCGACGTGACTTTATACCCATGAAATCGACATCGAATCCATTTGATATCTACGTGAAAACTGCACCCATTTATATCCTCGTGGAAACTATACCCACTACTTCAACGTGAACCTTTTAATTTCCACATACCCAGCATTCCACGAACAAAAATTTCGCACAAAAATCATCTCCTTATTATTCTGATCCACAAAGGAATTCTATAATAATTAAAATTGTGATATAGGGCCTTACTGATCTACATATTACAATTAAATCTCAGTAAAAACACTTTTTAAGTCGTTTCACATTACTACAGTAGGCTATATAAAGCCTACAATTAATTTTTGTTCCTGTTCGCACAATTATGTAATTTAATCAACTTGTGTGCAATAATTTATTTTTTGTCTAAGATAATATCAATATATGTTTTGAACAACGTGCTATTCTTGAATCCGTTAAGTAAGATAATTCTCACTTTTTGAATTTTTTGTACTTGTCGCGGCGTTTATTCTATAGGATTGCATCTGGGAAACATCAAAAAGCAAACATCAATCTCGATGCGGTGTTAATTGACGTCCCTTAAATTAACTTTGCTTTGGAATTTATTGACCCTATTGACTTACTTTTTTGAAATGAAAAATAACTTCTTTGTTCTTCTGAATCTGCGGTATTGACCTACAATCGCGACAGCATGACGGCCCCAGGCATCAGCAGCATATTGTCAGCACCAGCATTATGTCCAGCATATTAGCATCAGCAGATTCGAGTCCAGTCATCCCTCGCCAGGACCCGACCTCAGCATGTATAGTCATCCAGTCATTCAGCGATCTCACGCATCAGACACAGCATATCAGGCATGGCAGTCATACAGATGCAGCATTATCACAGCATCCATCAGAGTATAGCAGTCATACAGCATATGTGTTTCTGCACCCAGCATCCAGAATAGCACAGCATAGAAGTCATTCACAGCATCGCATCAGCTCACCAGCAAGCCCGAGTCAGCCAGCATCAGACATCAGGGGGTACCAAGACTCCCCTCAGCACGATCAGCATATCGAGAAGTGCAGCAGCCCTCAGCACACTCAGTCATATCCACCCAGGCATTTCTAGCATATCCGCCAGCAGCCCAGTCACCACCCAGCCAGCACACAGGCAGACATCAGCATATTATCCTTCAGCTCGCATAGCACCAGCTCTAAGCCTAAGCATCAGATCAGCATTAACGTTGGGCATAGCCGAGCATTTCGACGTGTTCATCCACGCAGCATCAGTCAGTTCACAGCATCGCAGCAGCACAGCATACTAGCATATCCGCAGCTCAGCATAGCACTTCTCAGCATATTCAGCTACCGGCATATCAGTCATCAGCCAGAAAGCATCAGCCGAGCATCCGGCAGCATATCCAGCACGAGTCAGAGCACAGTTCTACCAGCCGCAGGGTCAGCCTGTCCCGCATAGACCAGCCATTCCCAAGTTCCTCAGAGCATATGCAGTCGCAGCAGCATCCCGCATCAGGTAGGGTCATCACTTATCGCAGTCCGCTATTTCAGGCTCACACAGCACAGTTCATGCAGCAGCACCGTCATACACCCAGCCAGTAGCATTCAGTACACTCAGCACCAGCATTAAATATCACCCGCAGGCATATCCAGCTGCACGCTTCAACAGCATCAGACCAGCATTCTCATTCCAGTCCAGCATCGTCATACAGTGCAGGCATGCAGCAATATCCAGCCCTTAGCCATCAGCTTCCAGCATAATCAGCATCAGCAGCAGTATCGATGCCTTCGACACAAAGCATCAGCCAGCCAGCCTTCGCATCTTCGGACATATCAGAGCCGTTCACAGCATATGTCATTATTCCAGTGCATAATGAAGCATACGCATCCCGCATCAGCACCAGCCCCAGCATCGCGCAGCCCAGCATACAGCCTCAGCATCCAGGCATGTTTAGTCGCATTTCCCGCATAGTCATACAGGCCAGACAAGCATTTTTTGATTCGGCAGCATATTTCATACAGCTTGATACAGTCTCAAGCAGCATCACCAGCAATTAGCCCGCATACAGCATCAGGCCAGCATTCAGGCAGGCCAGCCAATCAGCATTGCCAGCAAAGCCCCAGCATCACCAGCCGCATTTCCAGCATTCGCCAAGCACGCCACAGCAGCCAGCATCAGGCGCAGTTGCATGCCAGCCCGACCAGCCCAGCATCAGCTCCGCCGAGCATTCCGCATCAGGAGCAAATAAGTTTTTATTCCAGCACAGTCATGCCGAACCATAGCAGCATCAGCATATGTTGCCAGCACAGCCCAGCAAGCATGCAGCATCACAGGCCATCTTGCAGCCAGCAAGCAGCATTAAAGTCAGCTCCCAAGCAGCTGCACGCAGGACGCCCCAGTCCTGGGCATCGGTCATTCAGACATAGCAACTAGCAAACAGCCATAGCATAGCCAGCATATCCAGGGGTTCAGCCAGCCTTATGATGGCAGCATCAGCACCGCACAGCAGGCAGCTTTCAGCTCATACCTAGCCCAGCTCCCAGTCCAGCTCAGCCAGAGTAATCAGTACACAGCATCAGCATCACAGCATGCCCAGTCATCAGTCAGTATTTGCAGCATAGGCATTCTCAGCCCACACTGCGAGACACCAGCCATATGAACAGTCACAGCATATTGCACCTAGCCAGACCAGGCATACATCGCGGTCGCAAGCCAGTCAGCAGTCCAGCATTCGGCATACCGCACCAAGTGCCAGCATAGGCAGGGGTTCTTATCCCGGCATAAGCAGCATAGTCATTTCACTAGCATTGGTGCATCGAGGTGCCAGCAGCACCGTCATATGCGAGCCTAGACAGCACAGCACTCCGCATCAGCCGCCAGAGAAGCCAGCAACAGCATACCCAGCGCCGCTACAGCACAGCACGCCAGCATGAGCAGCATAGTCAGGTCATCAGCACAGCCAGCATACCCACCGCATTCAGATAACGCAGCCAGCATCAACCGCTGCAGCCAGCATTCAGCACACAAGCATACAGTTCATCCAGCGCAGCATCACGCTAGTGGTTCAGCACCCAGCATGAGTCATCAGCAGCAACCAGCATAGCTTCAGCCAGCATCAGCATCAGCCAGCACCAGTGCCGCCTATCCCCAGATCCGCCAGCAAGCGCCACAGCATAGACAGCACAGCAGGTCTACAGTATCAGCATCCAGTCATCCAGCCAGCACACGCAGCATCAGCACGACGCCCCAGTCAGGCAGTTCTCACCACAGTATCAGCATTATTCAGCATATGCAGTCCATAGTGCCAGGCATCAGCATAAGTTCATACCGCGTCATACCAGATGGCATTCCACAGTTTCATACAGCAGCAGACAGCATCAGAAGCATAAATGTAGTATTTCAGACATACCTACCAGCAGTGCAGCACAGCAGTCAGCATCTCACAGGCCGCATATACCCAGCATATTCAGCATCCACAGCTCATGCACACGCATACAGATCTACCAGCACACAGCAAGCATCAGCATTTTACAGCCTCTGCAGTCATTCATCCGGCATTACAGCAGCGCAGCACCAGCATCAGGCACAGCTCATCAAGCCATACGAACCAGCAGAAGCATTTCAGTCAAGCGCCAGAGCATCCAGCATCAGCCCACACAGTCAGCATATTCACAGATACGCAGCCATCAGCATCAGCGTCAATGCAGCATGGCAGCATCCAGCATCAGGCACAGCACGCACGCATAGCAGCATTACAGCCACAGGCACGGGCATGGTAGTCTGTGCATTACAGCAGCCAGCAGTCGCATGCGCCAGCGACTACTGCAGCATCAGCGCAGCCAGATATCAGCGTGCACAGCATTATGGTAGCAGAAGCATATTACCTGAGCCAGACGCGCATATGCAGATTAGCATATGTCGCAGCACAGAAATAACCGCAGATCCAGACACTGCAGCCAGCAGTCATCAGCATATTTATTCATCAGGCATCACGTATCAGTCATACTAGAGCATATAGCCCCAGCATTCAGTTCAGCACAGCTACACACGCCAGTCCACATGCATTCTTCAGCACATCAGCATCCAGCACAGCACCAGTACGCATACCAGCATCAGCATAATTTTCACTGACGCAGCATCAGCATAGAGCCATCTATCCCAGCAGCATTTGTGTCAGGTACATATGCGCATTTGCTGCATAGCATCAGCATCAGGCTCCGCCTGCATAGTTTCTAGCGTATGCTCAGATATGCAGCAGTTCCGTCATTCCAGATCATATCACCAGCACCAGCACAGCAGCCAGCAGCATAGCATTATCGTAGCCATTTCCAGTCACATCAGATATTGTCACAAGCATCAGTCATTCAGTCCAAGCATCAACGCATCGCCAGTTTCCCCAGCATATCAGCAGCAGTCAGCATCTACTCACACAGCATCCCGTCCAGCATACTCCAGCAGCACAGAACGCGCAGTCATTAGCCCCGCATAAGACAAGTCTGCAGCACTCCACAGACTAGAACAGCATACAGCACAGCCTACACCAGCATCAGTCACGCATTTAGAGCATCGGCAGTCAGCATCAGTACATATCAGCACAGCCTAGCCGCCCAGCATATGACGCAAGGTGGTGGCCAAAAAATTTTTTTCCGCATACGCGCATCAAGAGTCAGCACAGACTTCAGCCAGCACAGCACAGGAGCACTCACCAGCCAGGAAAGCATATGGCAGAATTCAGTCCCAGTGCAGTCAGCACACATCAGAGCTCATCAGCAGCATATCGCATAAAGTCACTCAGCTCAATCCCACTGTCATCAGAGTCCACACAGCATCAGCATACTACCAGCATCACAGACAGCACGCATCCACAGCATCCAGACACAGCATGTCATCAGACAGCTTCGCAGCTCATATCAGCATATTCCAGGCATATTAGCTCCTCAGCATACTGTACGGACAGCTCTAGCACAGCATCGCAGAGCATCCGCCACAGCATATTCGAGCGCAGCAGTTCAGCATCACGCAGAGCATCACAGCATCACAGCATATGTAGCAGCATCTAGATATTCGTGTCTAGCAATCGTGCACAGCATCAGGACCCTGCCCAGCTTTATGGGTTGGGGATCGCAAGGGGTTGTCCAAGCAGTCAGCATGCTCAGCTTATCAGCATGCGAGATCCATATCTGCCATTACCAGCATAGCTACCACGAGCATTCCAGCATAGCATAGGGTCAGATTATCACCGCAGTTCATAAGTCTAGCCTCTCAGCTACACAGATCAGTCATAGCCAGCATTCTGTCCAGCATCACAGTCAGTTCGTGCACCAGTGCTTGCATCAGCCCAGCAGCTTCCCAGATGCAGCCGCCATTATCCCAAGCAGTGAAACAGTTCACTCCAGCATAAGGCAGCCCAGCATAGTTCTGCATCAGTCATGCCAGTTCAGCATGCACTCCCAGCATTCAGCCGCGCAGCATATGCAGCATGCCATATTCATGCCTTACAGTCAGCCGTCATCCTAAGCAGCATGCGACAGAGGTCATGACCAGCAGCATACGTAGTCCACAGTCATTTCAGCATAACCGCATCAGCTCAGCCGCAGCTCGCCACAGCATATCAAGGTCCAGCATCGAGCATAGCACCATTCAGCACTAGCATGCCCAGCATCAGCCAGCCAGTCCAGACTCAACAGGAGCCAGGCAGACTGCGCAGCCGTCCAGGCAGTTCAGAAATGCAGCCATACAGCCCCGACCAGCCTCAGTTGTCATCGAGCAGCATACAGCCAGCTCACAGCAGCAGAGCTAGCATCAGCAGCCTCAGATACTTAGCACAGCATCAGCATGCAGTATACGCCAAGATTAGAATCCAGCATAAGCAGCAGCATAGTGACAGCAGTTCATACCGCCAATTATTCCGCAAGATATAGGCAGTGGATCAGCAGATCATTCAGCTATTCCACAGGCATTATGCGCATGTTTCCGCCAGATAGCCACACTTGCCGGCGCCGCCAGCATACAGCAGCATATCGAGCATTAGTCATATTACGATCAGCATACAGTGTTCAGCATAGCCATACAGCTGCTGCTTAGCAGCCCAGCGAGCACCAGCATTATTCACCGTTATCATAGCACAGCACCAGCATCGCGACAGCACTCAGCCAGTTTCATCTCAGAGCATATCCCGCAGCATACCCGCAGCAGCTAGCAGCATTCTCAGCATCAGCTCTAGGGTCTTCAGATAAGGGTCGCGCATTCCTGTCAGATTGCCAGACATGCGCCTCCCCCCCGCACGACAGCTGCCATCCCGCCAGCAGACACGAGCATATTTTGCGCATCACGACAGCACCAGCATACAGCAGCACAGCAGATCGCACAGCATCAGCATATACAGCCAGCACCGCATTATAGCATCCAGGTCATCACGAGCAGGCAGCATACGTCAGTCAGCAGTCAGCCAGTACGCCAGCACAGCATATGCAGCATCAGCCAGTCATATTTCAGCATATTAACAGCATAGCATAGCACAGCATACAGCATAGTCACAGTCGCAGCCATCACTTAGCATCAGCCTATCCGAGCATTGCAGCATAGACCACGCATCCAGTTCATTCAGCAAACCAGCATTTCACAGCATATTCGCTAAGCCGCATACTAGACGCAGCATTTACAGCTTCAAGCATACACCGTCATTAGCATATGTCAGCACAGCAGCAGATCATTCAGCCAGCCAGGCATATCAGATTCCCAGACATATAGTTCAGTTCCATCAGTTCCGCATGTCAGTCCATCAGATATTTCAGACAGCCAGCATCTCCGCACAGCAGCGCCCGCAGGCAGCGCCAGCTAGTGCAGATTACCAGCATCGGCAGTCCAGCCGCCGCCAGCAACGCATCGGCGCAGCATTTAGCCAAGCAAGCCCACAGCATGCAGCATATTCCCCGGATACTCAGAGCATTGCAGCATGGCAACAGCCTTCAGCCGACCGAGCCCTCGCATTCAGCACAGTCATAGCTTCAGCCCGCACAGCAGTCACCAGCTCAGCCTGTTCCCAGTCAGCCACAGCGCATCAACAGCATGGTCAGCATATGTGTTTTTCAGCATCAGAGCCAGCTTCCAGCATACAGCAGCAGCCATCAAGCATTTTCTGCAGATGACAGTCACTAGTACAGCATACAGCATAGGTTGCCAGCAGACAGCAGCTCGCAGCATCCGAAGCTCAGTTCATAAGCATATCATCACAGCATCGACAAGCATAGCATCAGCAGCATCGCATCCAGGTTCATAGCACCACCCCGCATCTCGTCACTTTCTCAGCATCAGCCAGCAAGCCTCCAGCTGCGCGAACGGCAGCATCAGAGCCAGCATGCACGCAGCATCACAGCTATATCAGCATAGCATATGAGCCAGCACAGCCAGTACATATCTCAGCTAGCCAGCATATTCAGCAAGTCACAGCCAGCCAGCCCAGCATACAGCATGCCCACAGCACAGTAGCAAATATCCACAGCATCCACCAGCATCTAAGATCAGATCAGCAAGTCATCAAGCCAGTCATCCCCAGCAGCCTCAGGCATCGGTCAGGCATATTCTAGCATTAGCCATAGTCACCCACGCATTTCAGCACAATCCGCACCAGGGCTCTTATGCAGCCCCGCCAGCATAGACAGCACAGCTTCAGGCCACAGCTAAGAGCCAGCATCACAAAGCCATAAGCATTGACCCCAGCAACAGTCACAGCCAGGCATTCCAGGCAACGATAGTTCAGCGCTAGCATCCAGCAGAGCATAGCCTCAGCATTGCGCAGTCCAGCCCTACGCAGCATACAGATACACAGCAGACGCCGCATTCGCAGCAGAGAAACAGCATATTTCAGCATAATCATCAGCATTCCGTCAGTCACCGTTCATCAGCATCAGCATAATTAGTGCATCAGCTAGATCGTCCACAGATCAGCATCAGCCATTCATAGCAGCAGTCATCACGCATATCAGCATTCCTAGTTATGCGTCCCAGCATAAGCATCTGTCACAGCATATGGCCTGGGTCATTCCAGTGCCCGTCAAAAAGGGGGTCAGTCTAGTCCTAGCATCAGTTTCCAGGCATTTTATCAGCATCCAGCGCCGTCCCATCATCCAGCATCGGCTAGCATTCAGCCCTGCATCAGCCCAGCATTCGCAGCACAGATCAGCCATTGCAGGCATACAGTTCATCAGCATTCACAAGCCAGCATACTGCCACGCATCTAGCATCAGCATATTTGACGCCTCACCGCATCAGCTTCGGCAGCCAGCTCAGTCCAGCAGCTATGGTCCGCATCAGCATTCATTCCAGCATCAGCATATGTTAAGCCGCAGTCAGCATACATCGCATCCCGCATCAGCCCTCTTAGCATACATATCCCAGAGGACCCACCAGCTTGCACAGCCAATAGTCCAGCATTCAGCCAGCATATATCCCAGGCATATCAAGCATTTCACCAAGCCAGTCAGCAGCATATCTTTCACTAGGAGCAGCATCAGAAGCATCAGTTACACAGCACAGCATTCCAGATGCAGCACCAGCATACTGGCAGCATCGTAGCATTATCAGCATATCGCCAGCATAGCAGCAGCCGCTAGTAGCAGACATAATATTTTGTAGTCAGCATCAGAAGCACAGTCATGACAGTCAGCACAGTTCAGCAGCCATCACTCAGCACTAGTACCAGCTAGGGCCGCATAGTGGTGGATGCAGCATGGCAGCATGAGTCATATCTAGTTCCAGCATATTTTCAGGCAGCAGTCCGCATTAAGCACAGTCCAGCATTAGCAGCCATGCCCAGGCATACAGGCATCAGGCATTATCCGTGCCAGCATATCAGATAGCCCACCATCAGCATACTAGCAGCATATGAGTTCACGCATCGCATCTGCAGCACAGCAAACAGGACCCCCAGCAATCAGTCATCCCAGTCCCAGTCCAGCACAGCATCAGTTCCCGAACCGCATCAGGCTAGCACGAGCACCCCGAGCAACATACGCAGCATGCTGTCATCAGTCATTAGAGCATATTCCCAGTCACGTCATGTCAGTCCAGCATCAGCACAGTCATAAGTCAGGCATATGCAGCATTCAGCATACACAGCATTAGCAGCACAGCCTACCAGCTCAGCACAGCACAGCATCACCAAAGTCCAAGATCTGAACAGTATCAGACCAGCATATACGCGCCAGCATAGCACAGCAGTCACACCAGCATATGTGCGAGCCCACACAGCATCAGCAGAATCCAGCATAGCTTATGATAGGCATTTGCGCAATCAGCAAAGCATCACCAGTCAACCAGCATAGTAGCGCGGCTGTGCACAAGATTCATTCCAGCCAGTAATATGTTTGTGTTCAGATATAGCAGGTCCAGGTCTAGCCAGCCACGCATATGAGTCATAGTACAGCATAGCAAGCTAGCACCAGACGCAGGCACAGCATCCAGCCAGCCAGCCATTATCACACGCATACAGGTGGATCAGCCTCGAGAAATATCAGCGCAGTAGCCAGTACTTATGCAGCACAGTCAACAGCAGCATCAGCATAGCATGCCAGTCGTTCGCATCCACACAGAGAACACAGACAGCAGTGCATCAGCATAAGCTTCACAGCATTCCAGCATATTGTGTCACCAGCATATTCCACCCAGGCAGGCAGCATACAGCATACTGCATGCAGGCACAGGAGCTTGCAGCATCCAGCCATACAGTCGCATTACAGCATCAGGCATTCACAGCATACAGTTCATAAGCTCAGGCATATTCTTTCAGCACTAGCAGCATCACAGCCAGCATAGTAGTCTCAGCATCAGCATAAACTACAGCAGCACAGTCATAGGCAGCTTATGCTCAGTTGCCACGCAGCATCAGAGCATAGTAAGCAGATCTTCAAGCATACAGCATATCAGAATCAGTCCCAGTCATCACAGTTCCACCGACATCACAGCCTGCCAGCATCAGCCTCCAGCATCAGCAGAGCATCTCACAGCATCAGCATCAGCAGCAGTCCCAGCACACGCATAGCAGACATCAGAATTCAGCAGCTCAGCAGCCAGTACAGCAGCATAGCATGCAGCGCATCAGCATACTCAGGTCATAGCAGCATCATCATGCATCAGACATACCACAGACATAGCATCAGGCAGTACAGTCAGTCATATAGCATAGATGGCAGCATGTGCACAGCCAGAGCCAGCATAATCAGCCAGCATCGAGCAAGTGTCATGCACAGCCAGCCAGTCATACAGCCAGCATATCAGCTCAGCATAAGTCTCGTTCGCGCGCGCACAGCATATTGCAGCATTCAGCATCCGCCAGCAAGACAGCATAGATAGCATATCCAGATCCAGCACAAGTCCAGCAGTTCATCCAGCTTCCAGCACAGCCAGCAAGCCACAGCATAATCCGCATCACAGTCCACAGGCCCCAGCGCAGTATCAGCAGCAGAGCACAAGCATCGTCGCATCAGTCGCAAGCACATAGCAGGCCTTCAGATAGGCATGCACAGCATACCAGCATCAGCATATTTAGCAGCAATATGGCCGCATGCCAGGCATATCGAGCATCACAGCATCAGTCATTCTCAGCCCAAGCATACAGCACCGCATTCCACGCTTGCAGGCAACCGCACGAGCCAGGCCATACATACAGCCAGCACAGGCATACAGCCAGTTCTGCCAGCACAGCTCTCAGCATAGCAGTCTGTCATACCCAGCATTGGCAGTTGCAGCACAGCTACACAGCCCAGCAGTATATTTTCAGCAGTGGGGCGCATCAGCATTCAGCACAGCATGCGCTTCCCACGATTCAGCGAGCACAAGTCTCAGCCTATCAGCAATCAGCAGCACGCATAGCAGGCATACAGTTCACAGTCAATCCCGCATCAGTATCGTAGCATAGTTCAGTTTCAGGCAGATTCACACAGCCTGCAGCCCGCATTACCAGCCCGTCAAGCAGCATACAGCAGCAGATAGGCAGTCAGCAGAAGGCATATTCAGGCATTATCTAGCAACAGCCCAGTTCAAGCATCTGTCATCCACCAGCAAAACGTCAGCATCAGCATCAGTTCAACAGAGCACAGCCATATTCAGCATTCAAGCGCTAGCAGCACAGCATGGCCCGCATACCCCAGCGATATGGGTCCAGCATCAGCATCTATCACAGATTCAGACATGCAGCATAGCATATCTCAGCACCAGTCATAGGGTCACCATTCAGCATTCCAGCAGTCCAGATTCAGCAGCGCACTCCAGCCATTATTGACGCATATCCAGTCATAGTATCATTAGTCCAGCAACCCCGATTTCAGCATCCTTCCCAGCTAGGACCCAGCCAAGCATATTTGTCCCGCATAAAGCATATTTAGCAGAGCTTATCGATTAGCAGCAGTCCAGCTATTCTACCAGACAGCATCAGCATATTGTCCAGCCGCATTTTCAGTCATTTCCAGCATATTATTTGCCTCAAGCGCACGAATCACAGCCGTATATCAGCACTTAGCCTCAGCCAGCATATTTCCGCTAGCAGCTATCCACAGCATCAGCTTAAACAGCAGCCAGTTTGGCAGCATAAAGCATCAGCGCACATTATCAAGCGACAGTGCAGCCAAGTCACCAGCAGCCAGCATCAGCCCAGCACAGCCTGCATACAGCACCAGATTACGGCAGCGCAGCAGCATTAGCATTTCACAGCATATGTCCAGTTTTTTCAGCACAGCATTTGGCAGCATAAGCATCAGTCATATCAGCCAGTCAAGCAGCATCATGCATATCAAAGCATTTGTTCAGCTAGCTCACCAAGCATTCAGCATCCAGCATACAGCACCTGTTCCATCAGCAGCATATCCAGCGGCGCAGCATTCGAGTCCATCAGGCCAGAGCTTCTAGCCATCTCAGCTACAGTTCCGCATAAGGCATTTACAGACAGTCTCTATTCCACAGCATATTCCAGCATCAGCATTACAGCATTTCCGCAGCAAATGACAGGCCAGCTCCAGCATCAGCAGCATTCCAGATGCAGCCAGCATTCAGGCATAGGCAGTCACAGCAACGTCAGTCATTGATCAGCATTCCAGCATGCAGCATTGTGCTGAAGCACAGCATCACCGACCGGCAGTCCTGCATACAGTCATAGCCCAACTAGCAGTGTCGAGCATACTGCTCGCATCCACAGCATTCAGTCATAGATTGTTGTTCAGCAAGTCATAGTCCGGAGTATTCCAGCATGACGTTCACAGCCAGACAGCCGACTTGTTCATATGTGCAAGCATATTGAGTTCATCAGTTCATAGGTGCTCGCACAGCATAATACAGTCATCAATCAGCCATAGATATGAGTTCATCAGCATCAGCATACCGCATCAGCAGTCAGTCATCCCTTCACAGCATTTCAGCATGCCGCATCAGATCCAGCACACAGAGACATATTCAAGGCATTAGTCATCCCAGTCAGCCGAGCATAGTTTCATCTAGCATATGCGTGTCAGCATCAGGTCGCCATGCCAGCAGAACAGCCAGTCCAGCCAGTCAGAGTTCTCTGTTCGAGCATTGTACTACGGCATAGCATTCAGCATATGCCAGCCAGCCCGCCAGGCATCAGCCAGCATCAGCATCAGCCTAGCATCCATGCCCAGCATAGGGCACAGCATAGAGCCAGCAGCAAGCTGATGATCGCACACAGCACACACCAGCATGCGTTTCAGTTCCAGTACCAGTCATAGTCAGCATAGCAGCATTAGTCATAAAGCATTCAGACATAAGTCATAACAGATAGCCAGGTACAAGCATATTGAGCACCGCATGTCCAGCCCGCCAGCATAAAGCACCAAGCATTTCCGCATTCGCATGCATGTTGCCAGAATTCCAGTCATATTTCTAGAGCATATAGTAGCACAGCATCAGCACAGCCAGGCATTATGCAGCATCAGCACAGAATATGGTCCAGCATCAGCAGTCATTTCCAGCTCATACAGCCCATATCAGCATTCAGGCATCCGCTCGCATATCCAGTCTCAGCATTTCTAGTCATTTGCCACAGATCAGCCAGATATTACGTCGCCAGTCACAGCATAGAGCACTAGCACCCAGAGCAGCATATCGTTAAGGCAGTCTATGTCTTCAAGCACGCATCAGCATATGTTCACAGCATCAGCCAAGCCAGCATATTGGAGACAGGCAGCATACAGCACAGTAGCATTCCAGCCAGCGCTAGCAGCAGCATAGACAGGCCGCCATAAGCATCGCATATAGAACATCAGGAATCACAGTCCAGTCAAGTCAGCCAGGATAATTTCCACAGCCACAGCGAGTCAGCATATCAGCAGTCCACAGATAACCAGCATCACAGCATCGGCATACACAGCCCAGCTTTCAGTTGCCGCACAGCTCAGCATTCAGCAGTCATACCCAGCAATACAGCAGCCTAGCCCAGCACCATTAAGCATCAGCATAAGTCACCGCATAGGAATGCACCAGCATCCAGCTACAGACATTTAACAGCAGCATTTCCAGCTTCAGTCAATTTCCAGCCCCCGCATTATCGCATATTAGTCCAGACGCGCAGTCTTATTCCGCAGCAGTCGCAGTGCACAGACATCGCAGTCAGCATACGTCATATCCAGCACAGCATAATCAGAGCATAGCAGTCATCTCAGCACTACCCCTCAGCAGTGTAGCATTCAGCCGTCCAGCATATACAGCGAGCACAAGTTCGCAGCCTCAGCATTCTCACAGCTCAGTTCAACAGCAGCCAGATTCAGTTTCTTCAGCTATTCAGCTCAGCATCAGCATCAGTTCCAGCACAAGTTTATATTCAGCATAGTTGTTGACAGCATTATTGCTAGCATAGCAGTCTTGGCAGGCATAGTCATCAGGCCAGCTCAGCAGTACATGGCATCAGCGCTTTCTAGCATACAGTCATATCCAGCATCAGCATCAGTCATCGAGCCCAGCGCCATAACCAGCATACTAGCATATTAGCAGCATCAGGCATCAGCCCCCAGCCAGCACACAAGCATGTCAGACCGGTCATACAGCCCAGCAGCAATACAGCAAAGACATCAGCAGGCGGCTCGAGTAGTTCATCCGTCACACAGTTCATTAGCATATCCCAAGCATACGCATAGTGCACAGCATATATCGCAGTATGGACATACTAGATGCCGCCAGCAGATATCAGCATATCAGTTCATGTCGACAGCACAGCATCAGCAGGTTCAGCAGCAAGCAGCATCAGCCAGCTGAGCCTAGACCTAGCAGCATTCCCAGCATCAGTCATTCGAGTCAGGATCTCAGCATCGTTGAGCACAGCACAGATCCAGCATAGCAGCAGCCCAGCACGAGGACAGGCATCAGACTCGGACATTATTCCCAGCATCATCAGTATACGATCCACAGCATTCGAGCATCAGCTCGATCTACCGCGTAACAGCTATAGCAGGCAGTATATTCATCACGCATAGCCCAGCGCACCCTACAGCAGTCGGTCTCAGCATCAGCACAGTCTACGGCAGCATCGCATATGGATGCGCAGCATCAGCCCACAGCTAGGTCATGCAGCCAACAGCTGGCATCCAGCACAGAGGCATCAGCATACAGCCCCAAAAGCATATGTGCATACCAGCCAGTCAATAGCATTGCTCGCATTAGGGCAGCATATGTCTAGGCTGCCATCAGCAGTTTTCATCGCAGTCCGCTGTCATTACCGCATCAGCCTCAGCACAAGCAGCATCATAAGGCATAGTTAGATTGCAGCCGGCAGGAGCATCACAACAGCACCAGCATCAGCATCAGCATTCCAGCACAGCACAGCACAGCATTAAGCATCAGGCAGCAGCATCAGCCCAGCCCAGCATATTGCAGCATGCTGGGGGTTGGCTCGCCATGTCAGCATACAGCGCTTCAAGTCATCAGTCGCAACAGAGCCTTCAGCAAGCACACAGATTATTCGCCAGGGCCCCCCAATTTGTTTTTTTTTTATTTTTTTTTTTTTTTTCCCACGACAAAAAAAAGGCAGATAGGGTCATCAGACACAGAGTCAGCACTCAGCATAGTCTAGCATTCTCAGCAATAGTTGCAGCAGGCAAGCATATCAGCACAGCAAGCGGCCAGCCCACACAGCAGTCCACCAGCATGCATAACCCAGCACAAGCTCAAGCATAGCATAGCCCAGCATAATCAGCATCCGGCCCCAGAGCATATGGCAGACCAGCAGCACCAGGGTCACAGCATAATCCAAGATATGGTCGAGCCCCATCCAGATAACAGCATAGCAGCATCCCGTCAGCAGACATCGAGCATATAACTCAGCATTCGCATGCATATGCAGCATAAAGCACGAGCATCAGCCAGCAGCACAGCATAGGGAGGCATTCAGGTCACAGCTCAGTACTCGCATATAGCAACAGTACATATTCAGCATATGGTTTTCGACCGGACAAGCATACATGCCAACCCGATGCCAGCATGCAGCATCAGCATACCCCAGCATACAGTCTTCCGTCCAGCATTTAGCATTCAGCATCGCATCCAGCCCCGCAAGCAGATAGGTCAGCAGTCCGTCATCACAGCCGCATACGTTGCATCCAGCATATGTCAGTGAACAAGACCCGACTAATATGATATCCTGATCAGTGGCTAGCAATTTTCTTTAAAGAAATCGCTTTGTTTCCATCAATGACTTAAATCTGTTTGATAACATAAGAAATAGGCTACATCTGTAATTACTCATTGAGGCATGTATCTAGAAGATATGGGATATATTTCTCGGAACAGTCAACTGAAGCATTATAGTTGTAGCAACCGCTTTGACTCTAATCGAAAAGTTCATGATCTCCTAAACTAAGCTTTAAAACTATGTAAGTCTAAAAATGAGCTAACCTACATAGATACATTACTTCTCAATTGCTTATCATTTACAGATCATTAATGGGGACGAGCGAGCAATTGCTTGCAATTTTTCATTATTGCATTGTAATTTTCCAAAGTTAACGAACGAACATCAGTAAGGCATGAAAGAAACCTATCCTGCTGAGAAATCAATCCAATAATTTGAGAGTCCACACCTCGCCATATACATGTACATTGTACAATGTATTTTTAACTTACTTAAAAAAATCATAAAATAATCAAACCAGTAGCTTAAATTATCAAGCAAGTCAAGTTATGACAATTACAATCATCTGCAACCAGAGAAAGAAGATGCTTAAAAAATATTCTTGGTTAGAAATTCAAAAATTAATAGAATTTCTCGTGTAAAGGATTGAGAATTTGAATTTTCTCGGGAATAGCTCCATGAAAACTTGCAAGATTGATATTTCTCAAGTGCACTTACATGGTATGTTCAAAAATGCAAACAGCTTCTTTGCAGAATTTTTTATGAAAAAATTTAAAAATTTTCTTTTTCATACTACTCAAAAAATCTAAAATTTGAATTTTCTCGAAAATAGCTCGATGAATTTTTTTAAAAATTGATATTTCTCGACTACATGGACTAAGTATGTACAGAAACTGCGAACAGTTTCATTAGAGAATTTTTTAGGTGATAATCGAATTCAAACCCACCGTGGGCAGTGTCCTAATCCAAACTAACCGGGAATCACGATCGGTGTGGCTATGCGTAGAATAATCAGACTGAACAGTGCCGGTTTGGCGGTTGCAGTTCTGGATGGTTGAAAAATTATGGCATTCTAATTAAATAGAATTAAGACCCCATCCAGAGAGGAAAACGATAAAGAAGGTGGAAGCATAGGATGAAGCTCAACAGATGTCAAAGGTGAACCAAAACTCATGAGACGTGTTATTCCAATTCAATTAGTCAAGTAAGTCATTGCCTTGAATTATGAAGCATTTACAGATAATCTTCGTAGTGTTGTTCGGACAATGCTAAAAGTGATTAACTGCATGTGATTGAAAATTTTGGATAGATTATCAAATTATTGTTCTTAATGCTACCATTACAACATGTCGCAACTCTGCCGAAAATGACGCCAGATCAGCACAATTAGCACAGGTAGGTAATTCATCATTATCTCACGCTCACAGGTTAATCAGATGTGGCTATATCTAATGAATTTAGATAACAGAAAATTCTCGATGTAATCAGTATATCACGAAGTGATCAGAGAAACCTTTCTTTCCTCAACGATATCCAATTCCTACATTACATGTATGAACCTGTTTAGGAAAATCTGACTTATGAAATTCTGAAACTCTGAAATTTTAGCTTAAAGCATACCTCACATGAGATGTGTGCAAAAAGAGAACCCATTGAATATGTGGTGCCTTAAATCCTTTGATAGACTTTTGAGAAGCACTAAAAGTAATTCGTTTCAGTACACAAATGAAGAAATTTTTCAACTTATGATAACGGCAAAGATGTAGTCTACTCTTAGTAGAGGTATCGTAGGAAATCCGGGGCATGGTAGATGGCCTCTTCAGCCTGTAAAATGAGACAAGCATATTGACCACATCAAAGCTTTAAAACTTTGGGAATGCTTCGAGTTCATTAAAGTCAATAAACGCAGTTTCTCTTCATCAATGCCTAAAGACAGAATAAACTGTTGACAAACAAGTGACATTTTGCTCCTAGTGAAGAATCCAGTGCAATCATTTACATCCCTCTCCCGTTCTTGCCATCACATGGATCGGGGTAGAGTACATTGCTTGATCTCTTGAGTTTGATTTAATTGCTCCAAACGGGTCATATTGAATTACATTTCCGCATAAGTGTGTACAAGACAGCTTTACCATTGATATGAACAGCCAAGGTGGAGAAGAGCATACATTTGCTTGGAGTGCCGCTGTCGATACCAAATGCTCATCATTACACTACATGGTGCGATTTTATCGGCCAAAACACAACCAATCCATGTCTTCCTGATATACCGAAATGAATGCATGTAGTGGCTCAACAAATTAAAATAAAAGTGAGGACATTAAATGATATGCGCTTGTAGGTAGCAGGACTGTTGACTGCATGCAGGCCAGGTACTCTGACAGTCAGTCTCTGATAAACTAGCTACATAGGCCTACATGTTAGGTCCAAAATTGATCAATATTACCGGTGGCAACTACTCGTTAGCGCAATGACAAAATTAGCTTTTATAGACGAATAACTTCTATGGAATACAGCGCGTGTACGCAGACCTGTAGAATTAGAGACAAACTATAATTAATATCAAATTTATAGCGGAATATTGTATGGTCACCCTCATAGTAGGCCTACATGCAGGTAGAAGCAATATAAGAATCAGCGCACCTACATGCAACTTATTGCTTTCTCAGACAACAGAGAAATGGATGCACAGCATCATCCATCAAACCAAAGCATGTCATTGTTCCACTGTGTTCTTCAAGAAAGTTGTTTGAGCATTGACATAATGGACTAGGTAGTTTCATGCAATTAATGCAGATCTATACTCAATATTATAATCAATGCTCAACCTTAGTGCTACAGATAACGGGAACTATAATGATGCGATTAACTGATGAATAAAAAAACGGAGACATTTTTAAAATTATCGCGATAACCAAAGTCGGTCAAACAGTATTAATAAGAGCTGCAAATTTAAACTGGCCTGGCGCATGTCCATCAGTCCACATCTATAAAGTTCAGCGACAAGCCACCAGGTCTTGGAATGTTTTAAGATTGTGCCTGCTTCACCCCAACGTAGTTGTCTATACTTTATGAGGACAGGTTCGTCCTAAGAGAGAGATCTGCTCAAAGGCGTGGTTATAGGAACTCGACTGCTTAAACACTTTATCATATTGAAAGGGCAGGTCGCATAATGCGTGATGATAGCCTTACTTCAAATCGTTCGGACACTCAGTAGAGCAGTAGAGCTCGGACACTCATAGAACTGATTTTCCTGTATTCACCTTCTATCAGTTCAGCTAATGTCTGCTGTAATAAAAAGCAGTTATAATATATTTTCGAAAATCATGTATACTGGCAGTTTATAGATTTCTACTCTGTAACAGAGTAAAATTGTATTTGGTGACTTAAAACAAACGAAGCCCGTAAATCAATAATAGCAGATATCTCTGTGTGAGCACGAGATACTTAGATAAACAGAGAAAAATGGTGGTCGCAGTATTCTTGTTTGAAACACAGATCGAAGAAAAGAGAAACTATGTCTATATTATTCTAAATGATGAAGTTCGCCATCTGCACTTTGCAGAATTGGTGGCAGATTTATTCTTATCTCGTTGAAAATTATTGAACATGCAAACACTATAGTGCATTATAATGCATAAGAAAAAGTTGTATGTTCAAGAAGTAGAATTTTGTAACTAATGATCGCGTGAAATGATGACGAGTCATAGCATTTCAACCACAAATAAGAAAGACATTTCCTCGTAGAGAAAGAAAACCGCTAGAGATAAGGGCAACTCCTACAGAGTAAAGAATAAAGAAACCAAGTGCCAAAGAAGAAACTCGAACGGAAAACAAAGAGACTCAGACTCAGGAAATGCATCATGCAAACTGAACTATTTCATTTATCCGGTAAGTTATTGTTGAAAATTATTTTGGAAATATAGAGCATGAGTTTATCTCAACAAACAGCACTTCATGTAATTTCCAGCAATTTACATGTTAGGCTACATGTCGCTCAGTTGGCTAGAGAAACAAGTTCAAATTACCTGGGCGATCATGGGACAAGGCACACAATTTTTATATGGGAATTTGATTTAGCACAAATGTGCATTTCATTCACTGGAAATTGCCATTTATTAAGTAATTAAGCACTTCAAAGTCTCTGAAATATAAATGCGTTTTGAAAGTCAAATTCAGAAAGTACAGTCCGTTTCATAAAAAGTGGATCATCCTAAAATTTGACTAAATAGAACATAAGTATGATACAGAAAGCATTTTTCATGTTATTTCATGTCCCTAATATATTTAAATGTCCTTATATAATCTGATAAGCTATGATACAGCAACGGTTCTTAAGAAGCTAATATTTTGTGGCACTGCCCTTATTGTCAATGACATTACCAATTCGTCTAGGCATTGATTCGATGATATCGTTGATTTTTGACTGATCTAACTTTCTCCACTCTCTTTTTAACAGTGACGTAAGTTGCGTTACGCCATCTGTAGGTAGCAGTGAACGACGAACGTTACGTTTTAGAATACTCCATACATTTTCTATGGGATTCAGATCAGGAGAACGAGCTGGCCAAGATAATGTCCTAAGCCCTAATTGAGACTTGCATAAGTTGACTCTACTACTCATGTGACACGTAGCATTATCATCCATAAATAACCAAGTCGATGGATCACCAAGTTGATCTGTCATTTGGCCAATGTTTATTCGTAAAACATTCACATAGCGTTCAGAATTCATGGTTCCTTGCTGTATGTGAAGTTCAGAGCGGCCATTGGTCCAAATGGCAGCCCAAATCAGTAGAGTCGCACCACCGTGTACCCGGGGACGATGTAAATGTCTCCGAATTTCCTGATCAGATTTTATCCATAATCTCAATCGACCATCACTATCCTTCGGACGGACTGATGCCTCATCAGACCAGACAACCCGATCCCATTGATTTCGCCAGTGACAATGACTCATTGCCCATCTGAGACGTCTTTTTGTATGCTGATCTGATAATTCGATCTGAGAGGGCCTCTTACAGCTCTTGAAATTCGACTCAATAAGTCTTCTACGAATAGTGTACTTAGAAATAGACGAATCTAATGCAGCCATCTCACAGCCATCGGTCTCTACGTTTGGATGTTATTGTTGGATCTCGTTATTGTTCATTTGTGCTTTGTAATGTTTTCAACCGGTAAGAGATAGATTTCTAGCTGAAAGCAATCAGTAGTGCTGCCAACACCACCGCAACGAAGTCAGGAAGCTATGGAACATGAAGTCCACTTAATCACTTGTAGCAGTTACATTATTGTTGATGAATAATGGTGCTATACTGGCTCTGATTGACCGATTTTCTTTATTTTTGTTTTGCTTGATAGCTTTTGGCTTGTAGAACAACATATTACATAACAAAGGAAACAAATGTAATTTTATAAGAGTGAGGTATGATTTTGTGTAACATTGCTAAATGAAGATCAAATTATCTACTACTTTTTTATCTATAACAGGAAAACAACTCAATATTCATGCTTGAAATTTCCAACAATGATATTAGTAAGCACAACTGACATATCTTCCAAATTTCAGAGAAATTCGTTCAAGATTGGCGGAGTTAGAGAAAGTTGAAGTTAAGGCGATGTTTAAGGGTGATCCATTTTTTATGAAACAATCTGTATTTACATTCATATGGTTTTATTTATGAGTGCCCTCACTTCACTTACATGATGGCAGCCATCAACTTGATCTCCTGAATTTTTTCAGCAGGAGCCATCGATTACATGAATGTAATGTAACATTCATGCTACATGAGTATTCAATTATGATTCATAACATGCTCTGTTGATTAACCTAACAGAAATGACATATAACAGTGGCGGCTCTATGGATTTCTGTTAGGTCATGCTCATCAATTTTTTCGCATCATGAGGAAAAAAGTATGTGTGACAGCTATCATACGAGGATTTTTAACCATGCAACTGATGTAGCATAATATCATGCAACTGAAGAAACAGTTACGAATTCGATGAACAAAATTTTAATCTCATTCCATTTGCATTTGCCCTTTCCTAATTATAATTCAAACATGCAAGCCGGCCTACTTTTCACATCAGGTAATCCAGTGAATATGGTGTAGGGCTAGGCATAATTCTAATGATCTACATACTGTATCAGCCAAAATACGCTTAAAATAAAATTCCAGGCGTAGGCTACATGATTTGTATGTTTGAGTACATCCGATGATAATCTGATGCATGCATAGCCTATTATACTATTTGCTCCTAGACATATCTACATATGCAAGCATGTAGAAGACCACGGCTAAATTTAATCACCAGATAATGTATATTAAATAATATTCAAGTTCTAGTTATTTGAAGCATGCATTTAAGATAGTAAAAACACCGTCAATCGCACAAAATCACAAGCTGTATTAACATTGGAAGATATTGAATTATTATAAAGGAAGTCAATTCGATGGGGTTTCAATCGTGCAACTGAGACTCGAGACATCTCATGATCTCACTACACCGATAAAATCAGCAGGATTGCCGTCCAATCAGCTACCGTTAGTTGGTTGAAACGAGCTATTCGTATCATTTGTGCTTCCCGTCCACGGCATGAGATGGAGTATGAAAATCGTCATCTGCAGATTTTGCTATTGTTCTCCCGTCAGATGATCCGGCCAATAACAAATGAGGTATGCTCGAATTGACTTGCGTTCCCCTGAATTTTTTAGAACAAGTTAGCTACTTGATAAATCTTAATTGAGTATGACCTTAATGTCACAGCAACATGATCTGACATAGTAATCAAATGTTGTCAAATGTAATCAAATGATGTTGGAAGTTTTTTTGTTGATTCAAAACTTTCCCTTTCTTGTGGTTGACATCGTTGATTTGTGTAGAGGAAAATTAGACAAAATACTTCGTCATGCTAAGCATGAAGGGCATGATCGCTAAAGCCGCCACTGACATATAATAATGCTTATTGTAATCGTGCAACCTACATGTACATTTATAATCTATTTATTGAACCACTCACAATTTATATTCTTTTAATGCATGTTTTATTGCTAAAATAATTGATTGATATATTCATTTTAGCTGCTATATTGCGAACTGAGATGAAAAGATGACTTGCAGATGAAGAGATCTGTTGTGGTTATCATGGAATGAGTGAGAAAATCAGCGATGAAAAATATCATTCTAATGTAACTAATATCATCATAAGAGGCACACCTGTCGTTATTTTTCCGCATTTTGCTGTGTTTTGCATTATCGTAATTTTCTAGTTTGCAATTTTAAAGACATAAATTCATCAGTTATCATAGATGAACCGATTGATTTTCTGTTCTCAATAATAAGAGAGAACTGATCAAAAGCATAAAATGTGATGTTAATGTGAATGTAAAGTTAAGCAAACAGTCAAGGATATAAAAGGGAGCCAGAGCAACCTTATATACAATGTTTTTCCTCAGAAGTATTTTATTATAACGCAAATATACAAAACTGCAGTTGAGAATAACTTCGAGGAAGCGGTCCTCGCAAACTATAAATACATCAAAATGATTTGTCGCTCAAGCGATGTTTGATGATAACTCTGAGGAGATGATGTATTTAACTAAATTATCTGACTTGCAGGTACTTCTCCTCAGAGGCCTTCCATCACAGACAAGGAAGCCCTATCCCCGTCGAGTGAGAAAGCCTCTAGAAATAAAGCTACCTCCTCAACCGGCGAAAGTCGAGAAGCTGGTGGAAATCGAGGTTGAAGCTGGACTGCGAAGGAAAAGAGGCCGAATTTCAGATGACCCGTTCAAGAATACAAGTTTCATAATTCCGAGAATGCTGGATGAACACAAGGATGCTCAACACGATCAACTCACTGAGTCACCGGTGCTCTCCAAATCTCTTCAACTGCATGTGTTCGAGGACCGGCAATTTGGTATTGATGAAATTGGAGCATCCAAATTCGACGTACGTGAAATGCATCAGTCAGTGGGCCATAGAAGCGACAATCGACCGAGTTCTCAGTCATAGCATCAGGATGTGATGAAACTTCACCTGAACTTCCCGTTGGTTGAAGATTTCATTTTGGTGGAGAGGGATTGTGTTTCTGAAGAAATTTCAGCTGATTTTCACGATCATTTTTATTCTAAGATGCTCTCATAGGAAGAGAGCTGCTTTCTCTTTTCTGAACTGATTACTTTGTGATAATCTATCGTGAATTTTTTTGTGATTATCTCCTTTTACTTCTTTAGTCACTTTTATCGCATAAAAATTAATAAAGACCTACATGTTTTTGTTTTACCTTGATGCCTTAGTTAAGACGACTTATTGCTAAAGAATCAATTCAGAATGGTTTACTTTTAATTTTTACTTTACATTTTAATGGTTTGCTGCAATGAACTCGATTGTAGCCAATCGATTAGTCATTTGTATCAGAATCTAGTTATGTCAAAATCAGTCAGAATATCAGAATAACACACATCTCTACTTTCTTTTACTTTGTCCCTGAACTTGTAATGACTGTTTCATTGTGCATAAATTATTCTATTAACAATGCAATGAATTTTTATGGGGAGAAGTAAGTCCGTTTTACATGTACATTGTATGTGGGGAATAGCGAGCATAATAGTGTAGCGCGCAGACTGAGTCTGAACATCTTATCAAACAAGGCATGCTTATCAGTCACCCTATTGACACGTGTATTTGAGGTCAACATTATGGAAAAATGACAATCAAAACCCATGACGAACTATGCGAATTCTGAGCACTGCTTTTCCACATTACTTGCCACTGTTTGCATGATTGGCTAATCCATGTGGGCTCCTATAAGTAATGCTCAATTTGTATTCTGTTGTGCTTGTAAACTGCGATCGGTATGCCATGTATCGCACTTGCCCCGCATGTGACAATTCTGTACGTTATTTCAAGGCTTCACCAAAGTTTAGGCTAAAAAACATTAGTCCTTAGAAATACACAACATTAGATTTTGTTAAATTTTTATATACACAACATCGAGACTGTCAGTTCATCGCATATGGTTGGGGTTACAGCATTCAGGTAGAAGAATTTCTTGACAACCTGATTTAGACTTACAATTTAGAAATAATTCGTGCGAGGATTTCATTTACAGCTGGTTCAATTTTTTATTCCTAGTCTTAAACGGAAATTAAATCTGCATTTAGCCGTAGAGATAATGGCAAAATTGCATTGATGCAAATGATTGCATCAAATTGCAAATTATGTTTTTTGTCTCTATTAATCTGGAGACCAATTTCAATAACATGTGCATGTTTGGTGTGAGGTTTCTAGGCTAAATATCAATCTTGCGTTGTTGCTGAACTAGATGAATCCACCGTTTCATGATCAAGCGAATTCACGCGGAAAAGAAATTGACTATTTCGTGGTGACATATCTTCTATCTCCTCGACATACAGGTATCTGCATTATTTTCAATGCTGATTATAAATTTTGTTCACTGCAGCAGGCAATTTCAATACCTATAGAGCAAAGCTCACTCGTACTCGCGATCAAAATCGCGATCAAAAACAGATTTTGTTAACACTTTCACTGTACTTCATGCACGATAATACAGATTGTTTCATAAAAAATGGATCACCCTTAAACATCGCCTTAACTTCTACTTTGTTTAACTCCGCCAAACTTGAACGAATTTCTCTGAAATTTGGAAGATATGTCAGTTGTGCTTACTAATATCATTGTTGGAAATTTCAAGCATGAATATTGAGTTGTTTTCCTGTTATAGATAAAAAAGTAGTAGATAATTTGATCTTCATTTAGCAATGTTACACAAAATCATACCTCACTCTTATAAAATTACATTTGTTTCCTTTGTTATGTAATATGTTGTTCTACAAGTCAAAAGCTATCAAGCAAAACAAAAATAAAGAAAATCGGTCAATCAGAACCAGTATAGCACCATTATTCATCAACAATAATGTAACTGCTACATGTGATTAACTGGACTTCATGTTCCATAGCTTCCTGACTTCGTTGCGGTGGTGTTGGCAGCACTCCTGATTGCTTTCAGATAGAAATTTATCTCTTACCGGTTGAAAACAATACAAGGCACAAATGAACAATAACGAGATCGCATTCACAAAAGGCAATTCATAAAAGAGGGCTCTGGCCGCCCACGCAAAACATCCAAACGTAGAGACCGCCTAATTTTGAGATTTGTTAAAGTTGATCCAAGTCTCTCGTTAACTGAGATGGCTGCACTAGACTTTTACACTAGACTAGACATTTACATCGTCCCCGGGTACAAGGTGGTGCGACTCTACTGATTTGGGCTGGCATTTTGGACCAATGGCCGCTCTGAACTTCACATACAGCAAGGAACCATGAATTCTGAACGCTGTGTGAATGTTTTACGAATGAACATTGGCCAAATGACAGATCAACTTGGTGATCCATCGACTTGGTTATTTATGGATGATAATGCTACGTGTCACATGAGTAGTAGAGTCAACTTATGCAAGTCTCAATTAGGGCTTAGGACATTATCTTGGCCAGCTCGTTCTCCTGATCTGAATCCCATAGAAAATGTATGGAGTATTCTAAAACGTAACGTTCGTCGTTCACTGCTACCTACAGATGGCGTATCACAACTTACGTCACTGTTAAAAAGAGAGTGGAGAAAGTTAGATCAGTCAAAAATCAACGATATCATCGAATCAATGCCTAGACGAATTGGTAATGTCATTGACAATAAGGGTAGGGCCACAAAATATTAGCTTCTTAAGAACCGTTACTGTATCATAGCTTATCAGATTATATAAAGACATTTAAATATATTAGGGACATGAAATAACATGAAAAATGCTTTCTGTATCATACTTATGTTTTATTTAGTCAAATTTTAGGATGATCCACTTTTTATGAAACGGACTGTAATAGAGAACATGTATTTAATATTTTATATTGTCATCCTACTGCTGTCTCTGAACATTTCCGTACGCATTGTTCCATTGCACATTTTTCTTTTACCGTATTGGAGTATTGTGTGAACACTACCAAACGAAAGACCAAAGAAGCTAGATGGATGAAGCGGCTCAATACAATTTTCACCGCACGGATATCAATAAGCTTGGTGACTACAATAATTCTATTCACTTGGTCTTACCACCTGCAGCAAGCGAGTTGTCCGTATCGGTCAACAGTCAATCAAAAACTACAAAACCATTGGCAGCTACACAAACCACTCAAATCTTCGCAACTTGTTGAAGACTTTTCGCTAATGTATTTAATGCCTGTAAACGATTGTTACTGTGCTTCAGTTTATGCGATTTGATAAAGGACATTACATGAAACCGGTCATCGCATTAGTATCGAGTTTTCTGTCCTCTCTGTCGGAACTCAGTGTGCGCGCTGTACTAGTTGGGTTTTGGCCCAACCTTGATATCTTTGGGTATCTACTATAATATCAGTGATATTAACGAATGATTATGAATGAAGAGGAAACAATATGACAATGAATTGAATGCAATTCACAACACCACACAGTACAGTAATTAAACAAGACAAAGGTCTATAATTCAACGGTCAATGTTCACAATCAGATTGATCCAAAATATCGGTCATCGAGTAATAGTATTTGTCAAAAATAGGAAAACCTGAAGATATGCGTAGATAAACAATATGACAATAAATTAAATGCAATCCACGACAACAAACACTGCAGCAATTCACAATGAGATTGTTCTACAAGTTGTTTCATAAAAAATGGATCACCCTTAAACATCACCTTAACTTCAACTTTGTCTAACTCCGCCAAACGTGAACGAATTTCTCTGAAATCTGGAAGATATGTCAGTTGTGCTTACAAATATCATTGTTGGAAATTTCAAGCATGAGTATTGAGTTGTTTTCCTGTTATAGATAAAAAAGTAGTAGATAATTTGATCTTCATTTAGTAATGTTACACAAAATCATACCTCACTCTTATAAAATTATATTTGTTTCCTTTGTTATGTATTATGTTGTTCTACAAGCCAAAAGCTATCAAGCAAAACAAAAATAAAGAAAATCGGTCAATCAGAACCAGTATAGCACCTTTATTCATCAACAATAATGTAACTGCTACATGTGATTAACTGGACTTCATGTTCCATAGCTTCCTGACTTCGTTGCGGTGGTGTTGGCAGCACTCCTGATTGCTTTCAGCTAAAAATCTATCTCTTACCGGTTGAAAACAATACAAAGCACAAATGAACAATAACGAGATCGCATTCACAAAAGGCAAAGTGTCAGCCTTGCTAGAACTAGGGTTTTCTTTGCGAGCTACAAGCAAGCGACTAAATGTCCCTTACACAAATGTGCATCGATGGCCATAATGATGATTTTCGACTCTGTCGTAAAGAGGGCTATGGCCGTCCACGCAAAACATCCAAACGTAGAGACCGCCTAATTTTGAGATTTGTTAAGTTGATACAAGTCTCTCGTTAACTGAGATGGCTGCACTAGACTCGTCTATTTCTAAGTCCACGATTCGTGGAAGACTTATTGAGTCGAATTTCAAGAGCTGTAAGAGGCCCTCTCAGATCGAATTATCAGATCAGCATACAAAAAGACGTCTCAGATGGGCAATGAGTCATTGTCACTGGCGAAATCAATGGGATCGGGTTGTCTGGTCTGATGAGGCATCAGTCCGTCCGAAGGATAGTGATGGTCGATTGAGATTATGGATAAAATCTGATCAGGAAATTCGGAGACATTTACATCGTCCCCGGGTACAAGGTTGTGCGACTCTACTGATTTGGGCTGGCATTTGGACCAATGGCCGTTCTGAACTTCACATACAGCAAGGAACCTGACTGCGAGCTGGGGACGGCAAACTGTGCGCTGCAGTCCAGTGGACACCAGACTTATCAATCGCCATTTAGTTAAATATTCGGTGTAGTTTGCTTTTTTAGTCCGTTTTCTATCTATAAATTTTCGGAAATTAAATGCTGACAGAAAGTTGAACTCGTGTAGCCAGTGGAGGCGTACTCGAACCTTGTGATAGATAGCGCTTTCTCTTCCAGGCCAATCAATTTGTGACAACGACAGAATAGCGAATGACCAAGATCAGCAAAGTTCTCGCCTTGTTGTATTCATTAGCATACCATCAATGTCTTGAAAATGAGAAAGCAGGCAAGAATGTGCATGTTGATGTCTGTTTGTAAGCTTCCGTCGACGATGGATTTCTGTAATATCACTGGAGATTATTGTGGGTTTTATGTAGACAAGGACGAATCAGCCTTTGACCATAGAGCAACCGAAACTATCGATTGCTTTGCGTTCTCATGTATTCATTGCGGAAACTTTCTTAATCTTTGCATTCATCATCTATGATATTTACATTGAGTGACATGAAAGTTTTCTAGGAGAATTTTGCTTTTTAAGTTGATTCTGATTTACTTGCAATGTTACAAATGTACATCATGTCAATAGGAATAGGTCGACTACAGTCCGGGGGAGGCGACGAAGCTACATTCGAATCAACAGCCTGCCTTTAACCAATCTTTCTTTTCTTGGTAGCTGAGTTTGGGCAATGTACGTTTCCTGCTTTTGAGCATTATTTTGCATTAGTATTTTGTGTTAGTCATGTTTTTGGATTTGATAATGGTTGAAAATGAAGATATCTAATTTCATTTACTTCAATATTCGAGAAGCAAAAAATTCAGTCCGTCATACCATAGTCATTAGGTATATATTCACAAGATAGCATCGTATCTGAATTAATAGCTAATTATGGATTCATTGCACATTTCAAGACATTTAGAGACACAAATGTATGATATTCTATTCTCTATTGAAGACGAAATATCAAAATAATGTTCAGGAATCTATTGCAGACGTTTACAACAACAAAAAATTGCACTAGATTTTTAGCACCTGAAAAAGCATAAAACATGTTTAAAATGAAAAAAAGCATACTTGTTTGTTTAATTCCTGAACATCATGTTTTCTATACCAACCCTGCCAGTAGATCCATCATGAAGTTGTATACTTCATGCCTATCTTATGACATAAAATCTGCATGTCTTATTAAGTTCTGCAATACATGTAGATTATATAAATAGTAAGTACATGCATATGTACAGTTGTATGAATTCCTTGCGATTCCCGATCCCTTAGCCTATACAGTGCATGTAATTCAAATTTCTAAAGCAACACTTGGTCTATTCAGATTATCAATTTGTAACTCTTTTATTATGCATTTGAATGCAATTACCAGCTATTCATGCATTATTGTATCCGTGATAATGGAAAATGGACAATTCCGAATTATGAAGCCATTTCAAAATAATAAATATCATTTTTACAGATGTTTTTCGAATTGTTTTTTTCGATGCTATTCGATTTTGAATAGTATCGGAGAAAAATGTCGACATAGTCTTTGTGTTTAGGGAAAGCACTGACATTCAGATAGTACTCGTAAATCCCACAAAAATTGAAGGTTTAGAGCAAAAAGGTCAAGTCAGGACAAAATGACCTTTAGATGAAATTTAGATGAAAACAAAATGCATTCACATGTTTTTTGTTAGAGGTCTACCATCAAAAACGATGTTATTTTAGCCTTAATCGAATCGTTGCTTTAATAGTGGAGTCGTGACTTTTTTCAGCAAGCTCTTTTCATGATTGTTCCAATAAATAGTGCATAATAGTTGTTTTTCTATACTTAAGTATGCGCTTGTTGTTCTATGTTGCTTGTCTTCCTTGACTGAGAGCATTCGATTATATTTGATCGTTGTCCACAAATGTGCATCCGAATACCTTTGCCAAAATAAATTACATCTTTGACTGTGACGTTTTCCTTTACCGTTCTTCAAAATGCAATAACACCTATGTAGTTTCAAACAAAGTAAAACTAAAAAACCTGAAACTATCACTATCTATGCTGAAATGCTGCAACATTGGGACATGTATTTGTACCCGACAGGCACGTTCGGGGCGTCGGGACAAATGCGCCGCGATGGAATCAACAATAACGATGTTTCCCTTATAATCTATATAGCAAATAACTCCAATCTCTAAATTTTAGTATAGACATGTATAGTATTTGCATAACAAAGACTTCAATTTGGACACTTCTTTAACAAATGAAATGAAAATCATCAGCTTTAGTACTTTAGTAGTTGTCTCCAGTGAAAAAGTCAATGATGTTTTTTAAATAATGCTTCATCTAGCAACACATTTAGCGTTAGCAATATCACTTTTCAAAAAATTCATCAATAACTGAAGCTTTTTTCATTAAGTTTGTCTGATTAGGCTGGTATTCATAGTCGTGTCCTTGCTAAGTCGGCGACTTAAGAAAGTCGTTGTCCATGTTAAGTCAAGACCTCAAAACATAATTCATAGTGCTTGACTATGCTTAGTCGGCGACTTAGTCATGACTTTGGAAATCATTAACTTCATAGTCCGATTGCTATGTTGTGCACGACATGCAGCCGTGAGATTCCCACAGTCTAAAAATAACTTCGAATCAGAACAATGAAAATAATACTTCGGGTAACACAAGTAAATCAGAGTCGGAAGAACATTTAAGTATGAGTGATCGCAAGTCACCCGTCTCGAAGGCTGAGGAAGCAATTATCCGAGATGGATACATCGAGTTTAAAGAAGTAATAGAAGCCCCTATATCAGCGAAGGTAACGAAAGGATGAGGTGTGGCAAACATTGGCCGATCGTTGCAACGCGGTCGGCAACGGCTTCAGATCAGCGGCTGAAGTAAACAAAAAGTTCCGGAATTTGAAATCAGTCTGCAAAAGAAAAAGTCGCGGCAGAAAGAAGAAGTGCCAAACAAACAGGTGGAGTCAAACCGATTTTTAGAATCAAAAATTCCCCAAGTCTCTCCCGATGTTTATTAGCCAAAATGAATAAATGAAGTAAAATAAGGAGCCAGACGTTTCGCCCACGGGCGCTTGTTCACTGTTCACAGAAGAAGTGAAGTACGAACGAATCTACATGATCGGGAGTCGTGATACCACAACATTCTCGTGACGCCTATTCATGCATGGTTTGTACAAATCGATAAGCCGAGATTCCACCAGACTTGCCTCGATCGGATCACGCACGCATCTAATAAAATTAATATTAAAGTCCTGAATACTACTGATATCACTACAACTGTTAGTATGCTCTGATAGAGCGCTTTTCTTGTCTTTGTTATTAATGCTGGTCTTATGTTCATTAAAGCGATCACCGGAAAGGCCGCGACGTTTTAACCAAGATATTTCGAATTGCACGCTTTACAAGTAAACTTATATATGACGTTGCGTTTGATCACAATTATGCTTATCCGGTAAAGCACTACATATTAAGCAATTAGGAATGTTTTTCTTTCGGGCATTCTGTGTTTGAAAACGTTGCGCAATCTGCTTATTGCCCTTGCTAACAAAATTTATATCCAATTTATATTTACGTATAGGCCTACAACAATTAATTTGACGAACCAAACTATCACTAATAAAAGGCAACTTCAAAGTAGGCCTGTAAGTTTTTTTCTTTTTTCCATTTATTAAATTAGAAGTAGACTTAGACTTATTGCAACATCTCAAATCTGCCTCAGTATAACCATTTAGTAACATATTAGACTTACATTTTTTATGTTTTTTTCTAGATTTTCGGACGGAAGGTTATTGCTTTCTCTCAAAGTTATATCTTTGAATTTTTGATTGACGAAATTTGTTTTCACTGAATGTGGAAGCCAACTCTCCCTTCTTAAAGAATTACCAGAGGACAATTCCTTTTTGTATATCTCATGTACAATTTTACCATCATTTATCCAAATTGACAGATCTAAGAAGTTTAATTTACCGTCAGTAGGAATTTCAATTGTAAATTTGACATCTTCATTTATCGAATTGAAAATATCCTTTATTCTACTAAAAACTACAGATCGTTTTTTATAGGTCCGATGATAACATCGTCTATGTATCTTTTGTATATCATGTCCTGGAGATTGATGTCTTGACGGAGTTTATTTATAGCTTCAGTTTCAACAAAATTCATAAATATGATAGATAAAGTTGGCGCGTAGTGTGATCCCATAGGGACACCTTTAATCTGTAGAAAAACTTTGTTATCATATTCAATTTCATAGTCATATGAAACAAACTTAATCATAGTTATAAACTGGTCAACAGATATATTGAAATTATCAATATCCTGCCAGTGTTTATTCGCAAAATCAGTGACAATTTTAACAGCAGTGTCAATAGGGACACTTGGGTACAAGTTGATCACATCTAGAGATATGAAAAGATAATCATCTCCAACATACGTATCTTTATATTTTTCAAATTTGTCAATCAAAGCTAAAGAACTAGGAAGATGGGGCGGAACAAATTGAATAAGTTCATTCAAAATACGACCGCAAATCCAATCGATCTTGTTAACTGGTTTGCCAATGACTGAAGCAATAGGCCTCAGAGGGTACTGATCACATTCGTTTTTTTCTTTATGATCTTTGATTAGACCATAAAACTGAGAAGGTTGAGAACCAGTGACGTGTAATTTTTGTCGATTCGAATAAGTAAGTTTGTCCTTGAATATATTATTAATAATTCGATTCGCTTGCTTTTCCAAGCTGTTTTTCTTACTTTTATTAATTGGTTTATATATTGATGTGTCTTTCAAAATTTCATTAGTTCTATTCACAATATCGGATGCTTTAGTTACGCACAAACGGTTACTTTTGTCAGTAGGTACTACTGCTAACTCATTGTTTTTTATAAAGCGTTTGCTGATATGTATTTTATTGTTTATTTCTATATAACTTTTTCTTTGTTTCGTGTGAGTACACGTTAAAGTTGTCACTGATTTTGCGAATAAACACTGGCAAGATATTGATAATTTCAATATATCTGTTGACCAGTTTATAACTATGAAATTGAATATGATAACAAAGTTTTTCTACAGATTAAAGGTGTCCCTATGGGATCACACTACGCGCCAACTTTATCTATCATATTTATGAATTTTGTTGAAACTGAAGCTATAAATAAACTCCGTCAAGACATCAATCTCCAGGACATGATATACAAAAGATACATAGACGATGTTATCATCGGACCTATAAAAAACGATCCTGTAGTTTTTAGTAGAATAAAGGATATTTTCAATTCGATAAATGAAGATGTCAAATTTACAATTGAAATTCCTACTGACGGTAAATTAAACTTCTTAGATCTGTCAATTTGGATAAATGATGGTAAAATTGTACATGAGATATACAAAAAGGAATTGTCCTCTGGTAATTCTTTAAGAAGGGAGAGTTGGCTTCCACATTCAGTGAAAACAAATTTCGTCAATCAAAAATTCAAAGATATAACTTTGAGAGAAAGCAATAACCTTCCGTCCGAAAATCTAGAAAAAAACATAAAAAAATGTAAGTCTAATATGTTACTAAATGGTTATACTGAGGCAGATTTGAGATGTTGCAATAAGTCTAAGTCTACTTCTAATTTAATAAATGGAAAAAAGAAAAAAACTTACAGGCCTACTTTGAAGTTGCCTTTTATTAGTGATAGTTTGGTTCGTCAAATTAATTGTTGTAGGCCTATACGTAAATATAAATTGGATATAAATTTTGTTAGCAAGGGCAATAAGCAGATGCGCAACGTTTTCAAACACAGAATGCCCGAAAGAAAAACATTCTAATTGCTTAATATGTAGTGCTTTACCGGATAAGCATAATTGTGATCAACGCAACGTCATATATCAGTTTACTTGTAAAGCGTGCAATTCGAAATATATTGGTAAAACGTCGCGGCCTTTCCGTGATCGCTTTAATGAACATAAGACCAGCATTAATAACAAAGACAAGAAAAGCGCTCTATCAGAGCATACTAACAGTTGTAGTGATATCAGTAGTATTCAGGACTTTAATATTAATTTTATTAGATGCGTGCGTGATCCGATCGAGGCAAGTCTGGTGGAATCTCAGCTTATCGATTTGTACAAACCATGCATGAATAGGCGTCACGAGAATGTTGTGGTATCACGACTCCCGATCATGTAGATTCGTTCGTACTTCACTTCTTCTGTGAACAGTGAACAAGCGCCCGGGCGCGAAACGTCTGGCTACTTATTTTACTTCATTTATTCATTTTGGCTAATAAACATCGGGAGAGACTTGGGGAATTTTTGATTCTAAAAATCGGTTTGATTATGAAAATCCTCCCGCCAACCGCCATCAAACAAACAGGTGGAGGATCTCCACTGCGAGAGGTAAGCCTACTTCATTAAATATTTGATGTAGTTTACAGTAAATAGATTCTGTGACTAATTAATTTTTTATAATTGGAGCTTGGATTTTATGCTGCCTTGCACATGCATTTATAACCTTCATGAGGAAACAACCTATTTATCTATAGTTAATGGATTTAGAATTTTAGAATGGATATCCGGCAAATTATGTAAATAGTTAAGTTTGATGGAACTTAAATTGATTTTACGTTGATGGAAACACAAATTGGGTTAGGAATAATCCATAACCCTGAAATGATATAAATCTTAAATGATCAACTTTCTCCAAACGATATGAAAAGTTAAAGCGATTTGTGTCGAATATAGATGGTACCAAAATGACAGCTTCAATAAAGAAAAATTAGATAATTTTACTGTTCAATATACCTTCACTAAAGTCGTCAGTTGTTGCAATAGGGGCCTACTTGTAAGTGTAGGATGCGTTTGTATATGTATCCATTTCGATGTTCAATTCTAATGCCTTATTTCAGTGGTGGACAACCGCTTGAGGGTAATGACCACAATGATTAACGCGCGAACCCTCTCGCAGACCACTTTTGAGAGATTAAGCGGGTCACCCAAAAAGTGGTCTACGAGCAGCGCGTTGCCCACCGCTTCAATAAAACTTACTGAATACTAAAAGTAAAATAAGTTACTTTTTAGCCAGTCTATGCATATTTGATACAATTCTGCACAACATTATGGCTATTATAGTAACCTATTACATCATCCATGAAGGTATCTATAGTAAGTAGCTTTAGTTCTGTAAGTTTTCTCGGCTTACCATGCAAGCAGAAATATATTTTATCATGTTTATCGAAGTAAGTAAACTTATTGCAAATGAAAGAATAATTCAATATTATTTTCAGAATAATCAAAAATCGAATTAATCAACACGTCTTATCAAAATTTATTCAGCTCATTCCAGCAGATCATGAGATGTCTATAATTTATAGAACATCTCTTTCAATTTAATTTAAGGTACGAACTTATATCAGAAACTCAAACTTTCGAAATTTGCAGTTACGTCGCTTTCATTTTTGGAGGGCAGATACACGCATTAACCTAAATTGAAGCTTAATTGACCAAGAAATTTCAATATGCGATCTTGTCTTTTCAGATCACAAGCAAAGAAGATTCATTCGCAGAAGCCTTCTTCGGGAATCCTTTGATTGAAGGTCTTTCTAATTTCATGGAAAGTTCATTACCAGAAACATCGGCACCGGTAAAAGTTCCGGCACAGAAAAAGAAAAAAATTCACAAAAGAGTATATCTACCGATCAAGCAATTGCAGCGACAGGTACTGTTGGATCAGCGGTACAATCTTCTCCTTGAAAGGCAAAAGCTGAATATGGAAATGAGACGAATGAGGCAAATCAAGTTTTCCAAGGGGTTTCAAACAGATTCAATAACCTCATCATGCAAAATGACTCAAACTGGGGAGGATTCTAGAATCTTAGCGAATATAAGTGACAGTAACTTCATTTCATATAGTTATTTTCAAGACTAGTATTTTTTACATTTTGATAAAACATTTTTTTTCTAAAAATGATTGTGTCATATTTTTGTGTAATTGCATTTCTACTTGTGTGCGTAAACATTTGATTTGTTTTTCTTATAATTGATTTGGATCTTAAGGTTTTAAAGAATAAAAACTATGCTCCCATGTCTAAAAACATCTTTATTTTCTGTAGATTACAGAAATTTGCAAAAATTTGTTGAAAGAACTAGGAAAAGTAAGACTGAGTAATGAAATTTCTCATTTCGAAGCCATTGTCAATATGATGAGAGGAGGCTAAGTCGTCACCATTTTCCTCGGCCTCAACAGCATCAACGCCAGGTAGGTCTGGCATCTTCATTTCGATTGCAATATTATGTAAAATGATACATGCAGTAATTATCAATGATGCTTTTTCGAGGTGACGCGCAATTTGTAGAGCGCGAAATCTCTTTTTCAACTGCCCAAACGCACAATCAATTTTAACTCTTGTTAGAGACAGTACTTTATTGTACGCCTCTTGTGCTGGTGATATTGGCTGTGAATATGGCGTTAGAAGCCATCTGCGGCACGGGCATCCACTATCACCCAATATGATTCCATGTTCTTCATTGCTTTCAAATGCATCTCATAGGGCAGTTTGCTTTAATATAAAACTATCATGGCAGCTACCTGGCCAGCGTACACTCAGATAAGTAAACTTGCAGTTTACATCACATACGACACAAATATTCAATGAAGGGAAATGCTTTCCATTGATGAAGGAGTTTGGGTTCCTGTATCCGTATGTGAGACCCATCAATAACACCAACCACATTTGGAAATCCCGCAGTGCTGAAATTCGCTTTGTTTCGATTCATCCAAAGGCCAAGTTAGAAAGGTATTTATGTGTTCTGCTAATGCTGAACAAACACGCTCCACACATCGACTGACTGATGATTGACTTATTCCAATAGTCTGCTACGGTATTCTGCAGATCACCTGTTCCTAAATAACGTAAGGTGGCCAGTATTTGTAGTTTTAGAGAAATAGGGCGTCCCCTATTCGAACAACTCGGCTCAAGGCTTGGCGTTAACAAGTCTTCCAAATATTGAATTCCATCTGAAATAAAATACGATAATGATTTAGTCTATAGAAAAAAATCAATTACATTATTCGGGCCTACATTAGTAAAAAAGAACAAGAAATAGGGAATTGGTTTAAATTATTCTGACTGCATAAAGCTAAATGAGAGATGGAGAAAAATGTATTCAGAACACTTTCATTAATCTAATATATTTGTGTGGTGTTACTTAATAGAAAAGAGTTTTCTATATACAATATGAGCCTGTATACATTAATATCATATGTATACAAATGTATACGATTGAAAAATGAATTGAAATAGAAATGATAAGCATTCTGAAATAAATGATAAAGTGCCACTTCCATTGATGGTCAAACTTAATGCTATTTATTCAGCAATCTAACTAAAGAGCAAAGACCTTCCCAAAATTAAAGAAGTCTTTTTGGCGCATTAGTATTATATTGTGTCTTCCTTTAATTCACTACCTAAGTATTTTAGGGTAGGTTTCAATATATTTCGCCTTAAGTATTACAGCAATGCTCAACAATTAAAAAACAAAAAACGCATTAAAACATATTTAAAATAAGAAAAATAAAAAGAATTTTGTAATCCTAAATAAAATGTTGGGAAACTCCGCATTAGAATGAAAAACTGCTAAATAAGATGTCCTCAGCTTGCGACTGTCCAGAAGTCAATAAGTAGGCATTAACAATTGCAAAGATATTTAATATCTTTCTTTATCTGAAACCTCTTTGAAAGTCTACTTGTTAAGCCTTTTCGATACTATGCGTTTTCGATTAATTTTCGAATTACAATGAGTTTTGTATTATTCGAAAAAATTCGATGGCAGACAATAAGTCATTTCAAGTATTTTAAAGGAAGTCTCTCAGACGAAATATTCTATGGACGGCACAACACATCGTTGTCATTGAGGATGAACTTCCTATACTTTCAGTAGTTTGCATCATGTTGCATGTTGAAATATTTTCCGAAAATCTCCTTTGACAAATTTCATCTCAGAATTTCAGATCATGCTCTTTGCTATCGGACCAGCATGAGTTCAGGATTAATCATCTAACTAATTGAGTAGCTGTCAAATTCCGACACACATCTGTGCTGCTTGTGCAAATGTGGACTTTGTGCTGCTGTGACCGAAGTGAGCGACAGACAATTCCTATCAACCGGCATCCTTTGATGTGGAAAGCAGAGAATCAACAAAAGACATCATGATAAGATGTGTTTTCGCTGTTGCTACTACATACGCAACATGCTCAACCTAAATTCTTTATTGAAGCTGATCCAATCGAATTAAAGTGAATTACAGCTCCATGTCTCCTTTTCATCATCAATTAGGTAAATTCGGACGTCCGACGAAAAGATACATTCTGATCCGATATAAAACCACTGCGTCTTGAAAATCCGTACATCTTCTCGTGCTTCAGTCTGTTCAACACGATCGTTCTCGACTTCAACATGTTTCCTTGCAGTCAACAACGCACCAACCGCAGATCATTCTTAATCACGCCAAGTTTTATGGGGCCGAGTCCAATAATTGAAACAATTGAAAGTTACACTAGTTGGACAGCGAACCATGACGGAACGGAATCCTGCTATTCACGTCAAACCTTCTATTCAGTAAGTTATTCTTGTACATCTGTCAATTAAAGATTTATAGAAAATGAACGAATAGCTGTTGTACAATGATCAAAGAAATATCCACTCCATGCGATTGAAGCTATCTCCTCCTCAAGCTATTGCATATACTTCGAATAGCAATTGTAGATCTGTTGATGTAAATGCTTGTCAGGTATTGTAAATTTCATTGAATTAATTCATTTCATTGCTTTTGGTATCAACTGATGATTGATAATTTGGAATAAAAAAGCATTTTTGGAAATTTGGAAAAAAAATTTGGAATTTTTTACATAATCATCTATATACATGCGAATATACAGCACGATACAATATGAATCCAATATAGAACATTGCAAAAATACCATTTATGAATTATACATATGACTTATGCAAGTTATTCGTTAGTAGATCTACAATTGATTAATTAGACGACTCCGAAATATATCATACAATTGATGCATAAGAACATAAGTTTACATGCATTTTATAGACACATCAAACGAATATAACATGTATGTACCGGTTGTACCTATGTAGTCTATGAGTTCATTTATATAATGATATTGCATTTCATTATTATGCGTACATGAATGATTTCGTGTTGAATAACATTTTGCTGTGATACGGTACATGAAAGTGTATAATTAAATAAAATGAATAAAATATATGAGTAGCAAACTCTGTTTATGTCTCGAACGCACATGCCCACATGTGGTGAAACGCCTTTCTTCTAATTTCCCGAGTTTCACTCGATTCAGCTCACACTCATAGCTCTGACACCCACCAAGAGCGCAAGCTTTCCAAATTGCAGGGCTTGAAAGTTTATGTATGACCCAACATTTGAGTGAGTGTGCACGCAGCCCTCTGCTGCACCATGGTCTAAATTATGCTATTTTCGTGATTGAATTTGTATAATCATAATGATGCAACAGGTAGCCAAATAATGGAGAATATTGGACTTAACTGGGGTCGGACCGGAGCTATAGAACTTCTACTTCGTTATCTGATCAAGAGGGGGATCCGAGGGCAGGGCTGTGGAGCCGATGCGTTATCTCATCGGCTCCGGCTCCGGCTCCACGACACTGATGTGAAAAACTCCGGCTCGGCTCCGGCTCCGGCTCGGCTCCGACTTCAAATTCAGGTTCTATCTATGCTGGTTATCCTGGATCCCTTGAACGGGTTTTTTGGATAACGGTGTGGCCTTTAGAGGCTTGCTACAATCATCAAATTAGTTTTCATTAACAAGCAACGACTTAAGTTAATAATAAAAATGATAATAGCCTAATATAATGACAAATAACATACTTGTCATATATTTTTGCATGAATTGACTATCTCTGAAAGATAAAATAAAGTTATAGCCAGGATTGGTTAAATTAGATAAAGATCTCCCGCACTGGCTAAAAATAAATTGGCCTAGCCTGCAACCAGTCTACTACGAGGCTACATCAAATAAGACCACATGAGTGATGATGATATACCTAATTAGCCGTCACAGGGGCCGAATAGTAGTATAAGCTTTTTAACAAAGCTTGAATATGAAACTGGATAGCGTATGCCTCTAAATAGCTTATAGGGCCTGTATCTACTCGAACATGGAAAGGGTATCGGCTATATAGCCAAATATACCGTACCAATAAAGATATCAATTGCTTTATTGAATATTAAAGTGTATATAGGCTAGCTTAGGTTGTTATTGTTATTTGTTATTGCCTTTATTCAATAGTCTGTTGGTCCATGAATAATATGATCGGTGGTTAGCCCACGACTCATCATCTGTAGAAATTGTAATTTAGATAGCCTCATTGCAGTGTAGGCTAGAAATGTACAATTGAAAATTATACTTCAAAAAATTCAAAATATCTAATTTAGGACAAGCTTTGTAATTCTATGCAGCATACTTAATAAGTTAAGGCCTAACTTACATTATATTAATTTCGTATTTTTCATTATGGCGTAAAGTTGCACTAAATAATTCATCAATGATTCATGTATATTATCATATTCAATTTATGTATAACACATTGCCACTATTCCTCTGATGATGGTTAGGCTGATGAAACTGAACTCGGAGTATCACACAGTATGTTGCAGGGTGCTATGCATAATGAAAATTTGACTGCGAGCACCGAGCAGAAATCCCATCTACTTTGCTAGCTTTCGAATGCGCGTGCGGTTTAATGTCTCAGACAATAGAAAGGGGAGGTCAAAAGGCGCCTTTATTGAGAGCGTCTCAGTCTTTTTTTATTGTTTACATATAAGTCAGCATGATATCACCATAAAGTGTTGACAGACGGAAAAAAGGATAATAAAAATTCTTGAAATCCACAGGTCTATGACATTTGGGGAAATATTATTACACGATACGGCTCTTGTGCAGTCCTCCCCCCTTTTTTTCTCTGGTCAAAAGATGCAGCACCATTGGATGTCCGTTTCAGCATCACCGGTTTGAGTGTATCAAACCATGAGCAGCATTCCATCACCATTGCGTGCTGTTGTAAACATCTACGTGGGTAATTGCGATGTCATGGTCGCAAACTTCGTCAGCAAGTCAACATTGTAATTTGCCTTCGGGTTTTTCGCATTGAAATATACCCTTTGAATTTTGAAGTCAAAGGAAATTCATTGTGAATGAGATACCTTTAAAATAATAGGGCGCTACTAGAAGTGGCTGGGTCGCTTATTGCTATAGCCATGTGAGGACTTGTAGTCAGGTCATTCGTGTGAGTGTGAAGAGTTATCCCTCCAATCAAAATTGATCAAATTGAATAATCGATTGTTTTGAAAAATGTAGGTGGGGGACTGCACACGAGCCTACAATACAATCTAAGGAAATTGGCATTGTCACAGATGCCAGTAGCCATACCGATAGATGATAGCCTACATAGTAACCGTATTAGATTTAAGACATTGCGCAAGAAATGTAGCTATATTATCTTTGCTGACTGAACTGGAAATGTGTACATAAATGACTGGCGACTTGTCTCTAGCAATCTACAATCATCTAGTTAGCATGCATATAACAAGTCTTCAAATTAATGGATTTTGGAGAATACGTTGTCAATATGGAAATTAGTCTTACGAAACATATGCAATAAAAAATATTACACATGTGTGTAAATATATAATAAATATAATACAAAAGAAGGCGGCAACTGCAAAGAAAGATATCGTGGAGGACAGATCATTGGTATACTTAAAAGACATATCTTTAGATTTCAAATGATTTAATTTTTTTATGATGCCAATTAATAACTTTCAAAATTCTAGATTTATATCAAAGCTCAAACTATCGGAGCCGGAGCCTTTGTGATAAATCGGCTCCGGCTTCAGCTCCGGCTCCGACCAAAACCATCGGCTCCTTAAGGCTCCGGCTCCGGCTCCACAGCCCTGTCCGAGGGTGACACCTGCAGACGTAGACCGGGCCCAGCCTGTAAAAGTCCATAAACGGCCTGGGTCTGGTGGGCAGTGACCTCAGAAGGATTTTGCTTGAAGATTCGAAATCATCGAAAAAGTAGGAACTTTTGTCAAATCAGAGTGGACCTATAAGCTTGCAATTTATGTCAGGAACCAATATACAGACCCGATTGTGCTACTCTGAACCGCGACTAGCAATTATCTTTGAACAATATTTTCGTGGGTGCTGTTCGATGCACAGCATCGTTTCGAAAAACCTTGAAGATTATTTATTATATGATCCAATGTCAATAAAGCTGAATATTTAATTTTAAAGTGCGTATTTTTTCTGAAACGTTTCCGGTGTAGGTCCGAAATGTTACCTTCGCATTCACTATTGACAGTTGACATGCTAGACCATATGGTAAACATATAGAGCAACTGTCGAACCTGATAATCCAATCCCTTTTGAATTAACTTTCCGTTTGAAAAACAGATGGTGATAGAATAGGCCTGAATTTGCCGATCAATAGGAGGCATGTTCTGTTATAGGAACAGCTTGGCTACTAAATAATCAATCAATCTTAGACTTCAGGACATGGAAACATTTATGTTTTGTCATAGTTATCGATCGTCATTTAAAGAGACAAGACGCTCTGTGATAGAAAAAATACTTGACTGGTAGTATATAGCTCTCATCTTACTTTGATCAGAATATCAATTGGTAAATGTCAACTATCAATTGGCAAATGTATATCTACCAAACATCTTAAAAGGCATTTTACATATAAATTATATGAAGACCTGAAGATCAATCATATTTTGGAATTAAACTTGGTGACCAGGATAGAGTTTGGGCTCCACACATGGTATGCAAGTCATGCACCGAGTATCTGCGTCTGTGGCAGGAAGAGTTGCTTGAAATTTGGTATTCCTATGATTTGGACGGAACCGAGAAACCATGTCAATGACTGCTATTTCTGTGCTATTGATATGACTGGGATCAACAGAAAGAACCGAAGCAGCCTGAAGTATCCTAATATTGAATCGGCACGTCGTCCTGTAGCTCATTCTGATGAAATTCCGGAACCTATTTTTGGAGAACTTCCTGACATCAGTGACGACGATTCCTCCAGTGCTGCTGAACATGTAGAAGAGCAACAAATGGATTTTGACGATGCTGCTCCACATCCTTTTTCCCAAAATGAGCTAAATGATCTAGTTCGCGATCTCAGTTTATCAAAGTCCTCTGCCGAACTATTGGCATCCAGATTGAAGGAAAAGAATCTTATATCTAACAGTGCTCGTGTCACTTTCTATCGCAATAGACATGAAGAGTTCCTTCATTTTTTCTTTAAAGAGAATGACTTGGTGCACTGCACAGATATTGCTCAGCTAATGTTCAAGCTTGGAATGCCACGGTACGATCTGTGAGCGATGAACAAGGGGAGAGATTCCATCAAGACATAAAGGTGATGGAGACAAGGTATCAGGGACGCTGGGATGCAGTTATGATGGCTGATCACTGCTGGAATCTAAAGAGAGACATCCCTGCAGCTGAGCATTCAAGGAAATGCAAAATACGGAAATTCATGCCCTGACTTTTTTACAACTGCGACTTTCTACCCAGATTGCATGTGCAAGTAGGCCTACATGTATTTATCTTATCCTTTATCAATAACTTTTATACAAATAAGTGAAATTAGATTTTGTGATACCAATTCAATACATTCTTTTATAATGTATCTTTTTTCTACTTAGCCATTTTGGGGTGAGAAGGGTTCTTAGAAATAACAGATGACTTCACAAAATGTGATATATTAAGCCAGAAAATCTAATTTCTCAAAATATAATTAGCATGAAAACTTGACCTGATTGAGTTAAATGGATGACCCCATATTCAGAGTTAATGGAGGAAAATGGTCCTAAATCAGTTGAAAAACTTCTGACTATTTTCAAAAAGTTTTTTTTGTAACCCAGTGTAATAGACTAGATTTCATCAATCATTGAAGATTGCATGTAAATCATAATGGGGTTGGCATAGAAGACTTTTGTCATTCTGCTATGAAACATATTCTGGAGGATTAAATTCATTATTTGCCTCGTCATGTCCAATCCAAGTTAAAATCACAGGTTTAGAGTCATGAGTCAAGTTATAACAGCTCTTTGATCATAGGGGTATCATTAACGTCGTAAAATTCCTACTTTTCAGAGAGAAATACCCCTGACATCGTTTCAACCACAAAAAAGAAGCCACCTACCTCGACGAGTGAGAAAGCCACTAGAAATAAAGGCACCACCACGAGAGGAAACAATGCAGAAGCTGAAAGCAAAGGATGAAGCTCAAACAGAGATCAAAGTGAACCAAACTCAGGAGACGCGCTATTCTTGTCCAATTAGTCAGGTAAGTGGTTGTTGTCAATCATAATACATTTACAACTTAGATTGATGAGAAAGTGTTAATAACATGTGATTGAAACTTTAAATAACATTCTTAGTAGTAGATCGCATTGAGATCATTACAATATCAACAGCATTTGACCTCTTGTGAGTCCTTTTCTCAAACATTTCCATTAACATTTGCTGCTGTGAATGTCTTTTAAAGATTATTTTCATTGCGCTCAAATCATCGGTAGAAGTAGGTCAATGTAATATAGGTGACAAATTCCAGTTCTTGCATGATTAATTTGAATGTTCACATGCCGCTAATGAAAAGCAATCACTGCTGTGATCTACAGCATCACGATAAAGATATGCCGGTGCAACCCTTTTAAACATAAATCACAGACTCTCACTACTTTTCATGTGATGAAATATACAAAATGTAAATAACACAACTCACAATAATATTATTGCCGATAGTATTGACCAACAGATCATCCGTTATATCAATAGTATTGATTGGATGCGCTTTTGCGAGTATACAGTTGACAGTTTGCAGCAAAGGCTTAACTAATAAATTTTGCCAATTATATCCAGCAGAGTTGGAGCCGTTCGATTGGCCGACCGGTTTTAGCAACGCCGGCTACGGCCATAAATTTTGAAGACCGGCCATCCGGCTATTCTAATTAGGCTTATGTCGACCATTGATGATATTCATTCTAGAATTAATTGTCCAGTCAATCAATAGAATTACAACATTGTAAGAGCATATAAATGTAACATACTTTTTTGCGACGCAAATATTGTGAAGCGATTGTAGAAAAGTCATTTTCAATTCGCTGACGTGACGGAGCCGTTGGCTGTTAAACATGCAAAATTACTGATAGCTAGCGATGACAAAGCAGTTTAGGTACTAAGAATAACCGCTACAACTCTTGCTCATCTCAGCAGTTTTCATCACCAGCCCGAACTAGACCGGGTTGGTAAATTCAGGTCTATTTTCAAGTCCATGTGCGCTTCACTTGTTTTGTCTTCTTTAATGTCACTACATAATACTATCACCAGCAATGAAGAGACCAGCGAGACAGTTCACCAGAGCATAGATGAATGGAAACAACCGATTTATGTTCGAAATGAACCAAGACTGCTGAGGCAATCATTGTGGTAATTAATTGAGCATAGGATTGCTGAGACATGGCATTTAGCCACTTAGCCAAATTTCCGATCCACCTTTAATAGGCCTGTCTCAATGCACTGGGGGTTTCATATTCAACATATCTGATATTTACTTGAACTTGACCAATAATGGAAAGCTGATTATTCATCCTAATTTATGATATGGACTTCAATCCACAAATATTGTTATTTCGATGAGCTGGCGTTTCATAGAAATTGATGTAGCATTTTGTATTACACTGCATCAATGCTACACTGTGCACTACACTGTGCACACTGCGCTGTATGCATATTGTACACTGTTACTGCTATACCGTACAATTATTTCTTGCGCATTACCTTAACACTTTCAGCAGTTCGTCAGTCACAGGTACATATTTTTAAGGTTGGACTACCCATGCACAGATATTCTCTCTTCGTAAAATGTAATCAAATGGTCCTCCTTGCATGCAAGATACATGTATATTTCTGTTAAAGTTAACGTCTTTCTCTTCTGAGATACCATGATGAACAATATATCAACTGTTTTCCGTCAACACGACGGAGATTGAGTAAGAAAAGTTTGACAATCACCAAGCGTCGTCGAATTCATTACTCAAGGACAGCTACTGATAATTGATTATTGAAAACGAAGCACCTGAATTATGTCGAAATTTAAACGCTTCTTATGCCTTCCAATCTTGTGCTCACATTCGCTTATATTCACATTGAGCTTTATATACTTGCATCAATTATTTTGCTTGCCAGACAGTGGTCAAAATATGAAAATCGGTCAATTTGCAAATCGTAATTTTTCATTAAGAAAACATGTGAGTGTGATAATGAATCAGGCACGAGGAAGACGAAGATATTCTGAGATTTCCTTTGAGATACTGTTCGTCGAAATCAGTGGACTAGCAAATACATGCTATAAAGGAGAGGTTAACTATATAAGGAAGAAATAATGATATCGCAAAGTTATCACAAAATCGCATCTTTGATGACTGAAAATGTCACATTCTCACTTTTTCATTAAATATGCTAGTGACTGCAATTGCTCAGAATTCAAACAATGTAAGGAGCAAGAATATGAAATTTTTAAGAATGTGCATGAATTGAAGCCAATCGCTCTTTTTCAAACTTCTTTCAACATCGACGGCAAAATTCTATTCAGTGGATGCTCGAACATGAGGAATACGATAGTGAACATGGCATGATGAGAGAGCAAAGACACGGCTTCGCAAATTGTTTGTTCAGAGAGAATATGAAAACATTTTCAGCCATTATGCGGCTCGCAGTTACGCAGCGATTTTGTCACAAATTTACGATATCATCATTTTTCCTGATCCACTGACTTCGATCAGCAACATCTCAAACGAAAACTGAGAAGATCCTCGTTCTCCTCGTGCATGATTCACGACCATACTCGCATGTTTATTTATTGAAAAATTGCGATCTGAAAATTGAGCGATTTCAATATACAATGTATTAACCACTTTCCAGCAAACACAATAACGGAATGCAAGTTTGTCATAGAGTAATTAAAAGGTGAAAATGCAAGCTCTCGAAAAATGTATGGTGCGCTGATGTGCGACACGATTGGATGTTATCAGAATAGATTGATTTTTAACCATAATTTGTGTGGAGAGTTGTTTATGATCAACTCTGTAAATAGTGAAATACTCTATGTGTCGGATACTGTGATCTGTCCGATGAAATGAAGATAACTATGCATGCCATAATATCTTGCGAAATAATGAAGCTTTTCTTCTTTTCAGAATGAGAAACCCCTGAGAGCACTTCTACCGCAAATAAGGAAACCACTTCCTCGTCGAGAAAGAAAACCGCTAGAGATAAGGGCACCTCCGTCAGGGGAAAGAATAAAGAAGCCAAAAGCCGATGAAGAAACTCGAAAGGAAAATAAGGAGACGCAGACTCAGGAGATGTGTAATGCGCGCTAAACTATTTATCCGGTGAGTTATTGTTGAAAATATTCTTTAATATAAAGAGTATGAACTTCATCTCAACACACGAGTGTTATTTTCATGTCAAGGAGTTCTCTCATGCAGCTCAGTTGGTTAGAGCAGCAGGTCAAGATAACCTGGGTGGCTGTAGATTGAAGTTCTACCAGCCATATATCCGTTGCATGGCAATTTGATCTGACATTCATGCATTTCATTTATTGTACAGCATGACCTTCTGCTTGGCAACTATGCATCTCAAAGCCTTGGAAACTGCTTTAAACTCAAATTCAGAACACATCTACATTAATGGATTTATTTATAGATGTCTTCATTTATAAAAATAGCATCCATCAACTAAGTGTCTGTTTACCTGAATGCAGTCCAGACACCGATTCGACAAACATAACTTCCTTTCGCCCTTTGATGTTGCATCTTTCTAGAACACCTAATGCATTCTAGAACACCAAATTCTCGGACAAAAAGCACTTTCTTACCTCTAACATCGTCCAACCTAAGCGACAAGCTTTTCATGACTTTCAATTAACGAATATTGATCTTCTCATCTTTGAAGTTTCAACTTGATTACAATTAAAACTTCACGGAATGTGATTTAACGGTAAATGTTATATAATAAATTATATAATGTCATTATAATAGGATAAGTCCTGGAATCGTCAAGATTGGTAGGCTCATAACCTAAGAATGTCAGGAAAGTTAAGATTTTCCTAATCAATAAAATGCAAAGCTGTCGTTATGATTTAGTTGCATTTGATGGAATTCATGGTTCCTTCATTCGTTTACACGAGCTTTATGTATAGATTTATTTAACACGGTTTGCATCATATATAACACGGTTTATCATCATGCTACTTTATAGTAAATATTTTCGAATTGAAAATCACAGTTTTGCGGTACAAGTGAGACATGTCAATAAGAAATCCAAAATGCACTTATGCAATTATATTGAATATAAATCGTTTTATGTATCACCCAATGCAGATGCTACATGATGTCGTATACTTATATGATGTGCAGTCGTATAATAACTGATTATCTTTTGCTAGTATCATAAATAGAACAACAACATCTTAACCTGTCGCTCATTCGAATCGCAGTGCGGTTATCATACCACCGAGATAAGGAATGCCTGATTTTTCAAAAATGGAAATGAAATTTGACTATAGTGGCATTTAGGCTCGAATTATTTTAGCTATTCGATTCTAATCAAAATCTTTTTATTAGTTTATCTCACCTGTTGAAGTTTAACAGACATTTACTGAGTAATTGACAGCGCTTGTACGGGAAGTGATTTTTCATAATTTGACAAAGGATAAAAATATGCTCTCCTTGCTTTTTTTTTGAACGACATATTCATCATACTCAGATCACTTGATTGCTGATTTGATTGTATCATCACTTGAATGTATGCAACATCTTTTATTGAATAACCTATCAGAAGTGACATATCATGATAGCCTTCTCTCGATTAGTCGTGCAATATATTTGTTCAATTATTCGCAAATTATATTCTTTTAGAATTTGTTTTAGTTGCTAACCAGTTGATTGATGAATTAGCAGTATTTTTGGCATTTACTTCTAAAGATAAAGTGATCTGAAGTGCATGTCATAAAATGGCTAGGAAATCATCGATGTAAATCATTCGGATTTAACTAAAACAATGAGGTTTTATCCTTCCATTTACGAAAACTTGAACATCTGAAGAGCTCATCTGTCTGATGATGATTGTAATTTTGAACACATTATGTTGTCAAAGATAGGAAATAAAAGGTTTGCTAACATAACTAACAATTGCAAGAAAGATGACAAAATAGTCAGAACAACTTTAGTGGGCCATCATTTACTGTGATTTACAAAAAGATATTTCAACAAAATCTATAAAACTAAAGTTGATGAGCATTTCATGCAAACTACAAATCTATGCAAAATGATCGGTCGTTGATTCATTGTCCGATGTTGATTCTGAAGAGATGATGTATTTAACTAAATTATCTGACTTGCAGGTACTTCTCCTCAGAGGCCTTCCATCACAGACAAGGAAGCCCTATCCCCGTCGAGTGAGAAAGCCTCTGGAAATAAAGGCACCTCCTCAACCGGCGAAATTCGAGAAGCCGGCGGAAAGAAAAGCTGAAATTGAACCAGAAAGAAAAAGAGGCCGATTTTCAGATGACCCGCTCAAGAACACAAGTTTCATCATTCCGAAGATGCCAGATGAACGCAAAGATGGTCAACACGATCAACTCAGTGAGTCACCGGTGCTCCTCAGATCTCCTCAACTGCATGTGTTCGAGGACCGGCAATTCAGTAACAGTGACATTGGAGCATCCAAGTTGTGCCCGCGCACCGGCCTCAACAACAGCAACGTGCACCGGTCAGAGGGCCTTCGAAGCAACACTCTTTCTGCTTCTCGATCACAGCATCAGGATGTGATGGAACCTCAGCTGAACCTCTCTTTGGCAACGAGAGATTGTCTTTTTGAAGAATTTTCAGATGACTTCTTCAATCACTTTCATTCTGAAGAGGCTCTCATAGGAAGAGAGCTGCTTTCTCTCCTCTGAATTGATTACTTTTTTTGATAATCTATATTGTGCATTTACTTCGATTGTCTCCTTTCACTTCTTTAGTCACGCTTATCGCATGAAAATCAATAAAGAATGTGCAACATGCATGTTTTTGTTTTATCTTGATGCCTTTTAACGGATCTTGAGACGATTTATTGGTAAAGGATCAATTTAGATAAGTTTGATGGTATAGTGTAATGAAGTCGATTAATAATTGTAGCCATTCGATTAGTCCTTTGTCACGAGAATTTTGTAATGTCAACATCAGTCGGAACATTACTTATTTTATATCAATTTACACCTCAGGAATAGAAATTTTCTGAATTTGAGACAGAACGTGATTGCGGAATCGCTATTACATGGCACATACACCTGAAGATGCCCCTGCAATTGTCTCAAGAATGCTTCTGGAAATCGCGCGATTTTGAGTTTTGACCTACTAGCGATCTAGAACATAGCGTCAATCTGAGAACATTTCTGAGTGCAGTATGTTACGGTGATTAAAAAGCATTCCGAATTGCTAAATTTCGTTCAGTAGAACCGATTCTATCACAAATAATACATTTGAAATGAGGAAGTGCTGAGGTCATTGTCCTTCGCATACGTCAAACAATAGTGCCTTCCATGCGCGTGCAATCGATGATGACTGAAGTCAGTCCATGTTATCAATTTACATTTTAACTTCGTTCTCAGCCGTCTGTGCTTGGATTTTGGTGATTTACACGGCAAAATGATTCCCAGAATATGAAGAAGTTGATGACTCTCATGGTTTCCGCCATGGAGAGTTTTTTTTCATAACATGCAAGACTCCCAGAGGACCCATCAGCCCATACACAATTCTTTATTGATTGACCAGACTGGAACACCTGCAAAAACAGCGGATATTGACAATAGATGCAGTAGATTGTGAAAGTGGTTATTTTCTTATTGACATGATTGAAGTGGTTGCTTCGTGAAAATTTGTTGACTTGTGCTATGAATAGATGACGCAATCGACCATCGAATTATATTGCATATAAATCGCTTTATGCATCACCCAATGCAAATGCCACATGATATCATACACTAATATAACTGACTATCTTTTGCTTGTATCATCAATAGAACAACAACATCTTAACCTGTCGCTCATTCGAATCGCAGTGCGGTTATCATACCACCGAGAAAATTGGGAATGCCTGACTTTTCAAAAATGGAAATGAAATTTTTAATTGCCTAAGGCACAAAGATATTTGGCATTACAGTGCCATGCCTCCAGGCCGTCCAATTATTTCGGACATTCATAGTGCCACTAGAGCTTGTTCTATTTTTGTGGAATATTTTTTGGCTCCTATTGTAAAACGGGCTAATAGTTATATTCGTGATAGTCTTCATTTGATTACACGTTTGTTGTATGTTAGGGAAACTACATTTTTTTCACGATGGATATAAGCTCTTTATACACGAACACACCCGTTGAGGAGGGAATCACTGCTGTTAGTCGTGCATTTTCTAAATTCCTGGATCCCAAGAGGCCAGATTTAAGTTTATTAACAATGCTGAGATTGATTTTGTCAAACAATACTTTCTGTTTCCGTGGTGATCTTTTTATTCAGACTAGAGGCGTAGCTATGGGTTGTCCTTTTGGTGCCTCCTTCTCGAATATTTTTTTAATCGAGTGGGAGCATAGCATTTTGGAATCTGCCAGTTGTTGTCCTTTCGCTTGGTTCAGATACATTGATGATATTTTAAGGTTTCTGGAATTTTTCTGAGTGTGATCTGAAGACTTTTCATAATTTTGTGAATACTTACCATCCGAGTATTAAAGTGTCTTTGAATACGAGTACCACGTCTGTAACTTTTCTGGACCTGGAATTGTACAAAAGCTGTAATAAGATAATGTATCGTAATTTTTTTAAACCCCTTGACAGCCATTGTATAATTACCCCTGACTCTTTTCACCCACATCATGTATTTAAAAACATTTTGTACGGTCAACTATATCGTTGGTTCTTACACAGCGCCACGTACGATGATTTTAAATCGAGTAAAAAAGTTGCCCAAGTTCAGTGGCGTAAACAAGGTTATTCCAGAACCAAAATAAGAAACAGTGTTCGTCAGATTTTTGCTTTGACGCATAGATCGCCTGTTCGTTGGACTCCATGGCTTTGTTAAATGCACACAGTCTTGTAAAGTTTGTACATACAGTTTTTCTACAACTTTTATTGTAAATAATTTGGACAATAATACTTACCCTATTGTCCACAGATTTGCTTGTACATGTACAGATTGTAATCTAATTTATGTAATTCAATGTACAAATGTAAAATGGTTTATATCGGGCAGACTTCACGTAGTGTTTTTACTCGCATTTCAGAACATCTCAGTAATATACTAAACCTGTATGATAGTTCAGTTGCCCACCATTTTAATTCTAATTGTACCATAGATAGCTTTTCTTTAACCTGTGTAGAACGGTGTAATAAGCTGGAAAGAAGATTGTTGAAAGAAAACACTTGGATCAAAAGGTTGAGCGCCTTACAGCCGAATGGTATCAATAAAGAACTGAATCAAATCAATAAGCTGTATTTGGTCCTCCCCTACAGCAATTGTAGTCAGCGTATCACACGGTTGTGTCAGACGTTAACAAATAGTCCGGCAGCCAGAACGAGTTTCTGCAGGGAACGAGGCCGAAAGTGAGACTTTCACAGAATGATGTGCACCCTATGCCTACTACGAATCGGCACGTCTGCCGAGTTCTAGTGAGTTCCTCTTCTTGTCAGACAGAATCAAAGAAAAACACATGTAAATCCAATGGGATGCAGATTGCAGTTTTTGACTAAAACGAAATTTTGTATGTTTTCTCTGATTAAACGAAAAGTACCAAGCCCAGAGTCATAATTTTTGGCATGAAATGTCTTCAGGTCATTTCCTATGATGTGCATGTGCTATTATCATGCATCTGATCGGCAATGTATGTGAGAATTTGGTTGAATGTTGATAAAGTTGCTCAAAACGTCTATGTTTACCGACAGTAACAGGCTCGCCAAATCTAAATGTGATTAGCTTTATAGACAGGGGAGCATGAGACTGAAAGGAAATGACCTGAAGACATTTCATGCCAAAAATTATGACTCTGGGCTTGGTACTTTTCGTTTAATCAGAGAAAACATACAAAATTTCGTTTTAGTCAAAAACTGCAATCTGCGTCCCATTGGATTTACATGTGTTTTTCTTTGATCCTGTCTGACAAGAAGAGGAACTCACTAGAGCTCGGCAGACGTGCCGATTCGTAGTAGGCATAGGGTGCACATCATTCTGTGAAAGTCTCACTTTCGGCCTCGTTCCCTGCAGAAACTCGCTCTGGCTGCCGGACTAAAAAGGCAACAAGGTGATAGCGTCATACACAACCCATCCAAATTTAAGAACTCTGTTAAGAAATGACACATGAATGTTGTACTTTTGTAAATTCAGTTGTTCTATTGACTTTGTCTGTGCATGTAGGAATCGTCAAAGCGTATTATAGCGAAACCGGTCTTCCAATACTCGTTATTTTCAATTTAAAAGTCGTCTTTGGATCGTTCGGTGTGTGGGTCTCGAAAATACCTATCTATTTTCCATTTACTTTTTACGAAACAGTTGGTTGATGAATTTGCTGTATTTTTGGAACTTACTTCTGAAGATAAATTATCTGAAGTGATCTGAAGTGCATGTCATAAAATAGCGAGGAAATCATCGATGTAGATCATTCGGATTTAACTAAAACAATGAGGGCCGTTTTCTTGAAAATGAACGTCTGAAGTCCTCATCTGTCTGATGATGATCTACTTGCATTGTTGAACACATAATGTCATAAAAGATGGGAAATGAGAGGTTTGTTCTTTTGCTGACAGAATTAACAATTACAAAAAGTGGGCCATCATTTACTGTGATTTACAAAAAGATATTTCAACAAAATCTGTAAAACTAAAGTTCATGAGCATTTCATGCAAACTACAAATCTATGCAAAATGATCGGTCGTTGATTCATTGTCCGATGTTGATTTTGAAGAGATGATGTATTTAACTAAATTATCTGACTTGTAGGTACTTCTCCTCAGAGGCCTTCCATCACAGACAAGGAAGCCCTATCCCCGTCGAGTGAGAAAGCCTCTGGAAATAAAGGCACCTCCTCAACCGGCGAAAATCGAGAAGCCGGCGGAAAGAGAAGCTGAAATTGAACCAGAAAGAAAAAGAGGCCGATTTTCAGATGACCCGCTCAAAAATGCAAGTTTCATTATTCCATCACAAAAGCCCGATGAGCTTCGACACAAAGATGCTCGTCAGGATAGACTTATTGAGTCACCGGTGCTCATCAGGTCTCAACTGCATGTGTTTGTTGAAGATTGTGCTTTGGCGGCGAGGGATTGTATTGCTGATGAAATTTCAGCTGATTTTTATGATCACTTATATTCAGAAGAGACTCTAATAAAAAGAGATATTCTCTTCTCTGAGTTTGTGATAGCCGTTTATGTTTGTATATTTATTTGTGATTGTCAGATGATAATCAGATAATTGTCAAATAATTAATTCAGATGATTTTGAATGCTTGCTTCAACAAACTTGATTGCCGATCATTCGATTATGCCCTTATCATCAGAATTTATTAATGTCAATGTCAGTCAGAATATCACCTATTTTAAATCAATTTGCACCTCAAGAATAGAACATTTCTGAATCTAAGACTGAGCGCAATTTCGGAATCAACACCACATGGCACGTACACCTGAAGGTGCTCCTGCAGTTGTTTCGTTTTGCTTGCATGAAGATGAATTGCTGTTGTTGTTTCCGGTTAACGCACAAAGCAGATATGGTAGGCAAACAGGATTTCATATTATCGCAAATAGCACACATTTCTGCTATCTTTCACTTTCGCACACAGCTTGCAATGACTGTTTTATTGTATATGAATTAATCTGTTAACATTGCAATGAATTTTTATAGGGAGAACTAATCGTCCGCTTTACATGTACACTGCATGTGTGTAAGCTGTAAGTAATTCTCAATTTATATTGTTGAGTCTAACCGTGCACAGCATGTCAGGTGCCGTACTTAGGTGGATCACCTTGACAAAAGGCTACCCGAAGGTTCGCCAGGAACACGTGTAGAAAGTCGATTTTAACGAATTTGCTCTTGTCGTTGAAGGAAATTGGTTCTCTAGGTAGTTGCCTGCAACGGAAAAGTGCGTCCTACATGCGACAATTCTGTACGTTATTCAAAGACTTGACTGCATGTCGATCAGATCATCACATATGGTTGGGGTTATAGCACAGAATTATCGGTAGATTCATCTGCGCGCGCTTCGGGTTCCTAGAAAGGAAGAATCATATCTAACCTTAATATCGAAATGGCACTTCACAGAATTAAACAACTTGCTCCTTCTCGAATGGATAATTCGTGTATCGCTTGCTATTGGAAATGGCAAACAATAAGCTGTCAGCAGAGGACACCAGAGCCAGTGGGAGAGGCGTGAGTGCTGTGATATCACTTCGCACACACCAAAACACACATCGCCTGGCTAAACATTTGATTCAATGTATGCACTATGTAGTAAGGAATGGCGAGGAGAGGATGTGAAATCATCAAATGAACTAATTTTCACACGCCTGTTACTTTTTTTTGATAATGATCGGAAGGGCCAACATTTTGGGGAAAACATGTGCGCAATGATCTGAATTCTTCGAATCTGAAGTATTTTGACAATCGAATCATTTTGATGGAACTCACATTAATCCGCAAGCGACGCACGACTTTTTCCTATCTCTGTAAGGTATTACGAATTCTTTTTCTTTTGCCCACTTAATAGGTTCCTCGATGTGCCGTCAATTTCGCGTTAATCACACTTCTAGCAAACCGAAGCATATAAACAAAATATTTAATTCTGTGGGTTATAGCATTCAGGTAGAAGAATGTCTGACAACCTGATTTTGATGACTTACAATTTAGAAATAATTCGTGCGAGGAGTTCATTTACAGCTGATTCAATTTTCTATTTCTATTTTCAAATAGAAATTGAATATGCGTCTAGCCGCAGAGATAATGGCAACATTTCAGGATGATGTTTTTTGTCTCTATTAATCTGGAGACCAATTTCAGCAACATGTGTTTGTTTGGTGTAAATTGTGTAGTCATTTTCCGCAATGCTGAGGGTTTCTAGGCTATATATTAAAATCTTCCGTTGTAACTGAACTACAGATTGTTTCATAAAAAATGGATCACCCTTAAACATCGCCTTAACTTCTACTTTGTCTAACTCCGCCAAACTTGAACGAATTTCTCTGAAATTTGGAAGATATGTCAGTTGTGCTTACTAATATCATTGTTGGAAATTTCAAGCATGAATATTGAGTTGTCTTCCTGTTATAGATAAAAAAGTAGTAAATAATTTGATCTTCATTTAGCAATGTTACACAAAATCATACCTCACTCTTATAAAATTACATTTGTTTCCTTTGTTATGTAATATGTTGTTCTACAAGCCAAAAGCTATCAAGCAAAACAAAAATAAAGAAAATCGGTCAATCAGAGCCAGTATAGCACCATTATTCATCAACAATAATGTAACTGCTACATGTGATTAACTGGACTTCATGTTCCATAGCTTCCTGACTTCGTTGCGGTGGTGTTGGCAGCACTCCTGATTGCTTTCAGCTAGAAATCTATCTCTTACCGGTTGAAAACAATACAAAGCACAAATGAGCAATAACGAGATCGCATTCACAAAAGGCAAAGTGTCAGCCTTGCTAGAACTAGGGTTTTCTTTGCGAGCTACAAGCAAGCGACTAAATGTCCCTTACACAATGTGCATCGATGGCATAATGATGATTTTCGACTCTGTCGTAAAGAGGGCTATGGCCGTCCACGCAAAACATCCAAACGTAGAGACCGCCTAATTTTGAGATTTGTTAAAGTTGATACAAGTCTCTCGTTAACTGAGATGGCTGCACTAGACTCGTCTATTTCTAAGTCCAATATTCGTAGAAGGCTTATTGAGTCGAATTTCAAGAGCTGTAAGAGGCCCTCTCAAATCGAATTATCAGATCAGCTTACAAAAAGACGTCTCAGATGGGCAATGAGTCATTGTCAAGCTGAATCAACCATTTCATCATCAAGTGAATTTACGTGGAAACTACAGTCCGTTTCAAAAAAAGTGGATCATCCTAAAATTTGACCAAATAAAACATAAGTAGGATACAGAAAGCATTTTTCATGTTATTTCATGTCCCTAATATATTCAAATGTCCTTATATAATCTGATAAGCTATGATACAGTAACGGTTCTTAAGAAGCTAATATTTTGTGGCCCTACTCTTATTGTCAATGACATTACCAATTCGTCTAGGCATTGATTCGATGATATCGTTGATTTCTGACTGATCTAACTTTCTCCACTCTCTTTTTAACAGTGACGTAAGTTGTGATATGCCATCTGTAGGTAGCAGTGAACGACGAACGTTACGTTTTAGAATACTCCATACATTTTCTATGGGATTCAGATCAGGAGAACGAGCTGGCCAAGATAATGTCCTAAGCCCTAATTGAGACTTGCATAAGTTGACTCTACTACTCCTGTGACACGTAGCATCATCATCCATAAATAACCAAGTCGATGGATCACCAAGTTGATCTGTCATTTGGCCAATGTTCATTCGTAAAACATTCACATAGCGTTCAGAATTCATGGTTCCTTGCTGTATGTGAAGTTCAGAGCGGCCATTGGTCCAAATGCCAGCCCAAATCAGTAGAGTCGCACAACCTTGTACCCGGGGACGATGTAAATGTCTCGGAATTTCCTGATCAGATTTTATCCATAATCTCAATCGACCATCACTATCCTTCAGACGGACTGATGCCTCATCAGACCAGACAACCCGATCCCATTGATTTCGCCAGTGACAATGACTCATTGCCCATCTGAGACGTCTTTTTGTAAGCTGATCTGATAATTCGATCTGAGAGAGCCTCTTACAGCTCTTGAAATTCGACTCAATAAGCCTTCTACGAATATTGGACTTAGAAATAGACGAGTCTAGTGCAGCCATCTCAGTTAACGAGAGACTTGTATCAACTTTAACAAATCTCAAAATTAGGCGGTCTCTACGTTTGGATGTTTTGCGTGGACGGCCATAGCCCTCTTTACGACAGAGTCGAAAATCATCATTATGCCATCGATGCACATTTGTGTAAGGGACATTTAGTCGCTTGCTTGTAGCTCGCAAAGAAAACCCTAGTTCTAGCAAGGCTGACACTTTGCCTTTTGTGAATGCGATCTCGTTATTGCTCATTTGTGCTTTGTATTGTTTTCAACCGGTAAGAGATAGATTTCTAGCTGAAAGCAATCAGGAGTGCTGCCAACACCACCGCAACGAAGTCAGGAAGCTATGGAACATGAAGTCCAGTTAATCACATGTAGCAGTTACATTATTGTTGATGAATAATGGTGCTATACTGGCTCTGATTGACCGATTTTCTTTATTTTTGTTTTGCTTGATAGCTTTTGGCTTGTAGAACAACATATTACATAACAAAGGAAACAAATGTAATTTTATAAGAGTGAGGTATGATTTTGTGTAACATTGCTAAATGAAGATCAAATTATTTACTACTTTTTTATCTATAAAAGGAAAACAACTCAATATTCATGCTTGAAATTTCCAACAATGATATTAGTAAGCACAACTGACATATCTTCCAAATTTCAGAGAAATTCGTTCAAGTTTGGCGGAGTTAGACAAAGTTGAAGTTAAGGCGATGTTTAAGGGTGATCCATTTTTTATGAAACAATCTGTATATCGACTCTTCAGTGGTCACATCTTCTATCTCCTGGAAGAAGTGTTGCATTGCTTTCAATACTGATCATGAATTTTGTTCACGCAATTTCAATACCTATAGAACAAAGATGACTCGCGATCAAGAACTCTTTAATGAAGCACTGATTTTGTTAACACTTTCATTGTACATGTATTTCATGCACGATAATAACATCAATATCAGTGATATCAGCGAATGAATGAATCAATATAACAATAACCTGAATGCAATTCACAACATCACACAGGGCAGCAATTAAACCAGACAAAAGTCTGTAATTAAACGGTCAATGTTCACAATGAGATTGTCCCATTAACTTGCTGACTGCTTCAAGCCTGGTGACGACAAACTGTGGATGGCGAACTGTGCGCTGCAGCCTAGTGTACCGGTGTTATGTATGCTATTTACCTTCCCCTACACACAGTTTACGATCGGCACACCAGGCTTATGCAGCTCGTCTTTTGGTTAAGTATTCGTTTATAATTCGATTTATTAGTCCATGCATCTATTTATAGCTTTCGGGAAATTAAATATAGACATAAAGTTGAACTCGCATTAATGGATTCATTGCACATTTAAGACTCAAAGACACAAATGTATGATATTCTATTCTCTATTGAAGACGAAATATCAAAATAATGTTGAAGAGTCTATTGCAGACGTTTACAACAACAAAAATTGCACTAGATTTTTCGCACCTGAAAAAACCATAAAACATGTTTAAAATGAAAAAAGCATACTTGTTTGTTTAATTCCTGAACATCATGTTTTCTATACCAACCCTGCCAGTAGATCCATCATGAAGTTGTATACTTCATGCCTATCTTATGACATACAATCTGCATGTCTTATTAAATTCTACAAAACATGTAGATTATATAAATAGTAAGTACATGCATATGTACAGTTGTATGAATTCCTTGCGATTCCCGATCCCTTAGCCTATACAGTGCATGTAATTCAAATTTCTGAAGCAACATTTGGTCTATTCAGATTATCAATTTGTAACTCTTTTATTATGCATTTGAATGCAATTACCAGCTATTCATGCATTATTGTATCCGTGATAATGGAAAATGGACAATTCCGAATTATGAAGCCATTTCAAAATAATAAATATCATTTTTAAAGATGTTTTTCGAATTGTTTTTTTCGATGCTTTTCGATTTTGAATAGTATCGGAGAAAAATGTCGACATAGTCTTTGTGTTTAGGGAAAGCACTGACATTCAGATAGTACTCGTAAATCCCACAAAAATTGAAGGTTTAGACCAAAAAGGTCAAGTCAGGACAAAATGACCTTTAGATAAAAATTTAGATGAAAACAAAATGCATTCACATGTTTTTTGTTAGAGGTCTACCATCAAAAACGATGTTATTTTAGCCTTAATCGAATCGTTGCTTTAACACTAGAAAGACCAAAAATTTTTTAACCATTAAGGACCGTTGGGTCAATTGACCCACAACAAAAAAAAATACATAATGTCGGTGAACAATTTTTATTGAAATATGTAATAACAAAAGCTGAAAGTGTTGAGATAAGAATTCTCTCTCATCTGACTGTCTAAGAGGAACTGCACGAATTGCACAGGGGAGAGGAACACTTGCCACAAACAAACTTGTGACAGGAGCAGCATGTTACCTTTGTCTTATTGGACTTGCACGTTTGACATCTCGTCCGTTCTTCAGATGATCCGCTCTGCAGGGCTTGAGAACGAAGTGTAGAAATATTGAAATGAGGTGGACGCTTTCGGGACGGTGCCTTGCTGCAGAACAACTTTCCGATGTGTAACAAAAATTCTCTGCGTGTTCTTGCACTTCTCATGTTCATTTCCTTCGCCAAGATCCACGAATTGAGGCATAAGATGTCCAAAAGGTTGAAGAAAACCGCAAGCGGCCATCGCCTTGATGCGCACTTTGTAGAATACAACCTCAACATTTGGTCGGAAATGTCAACGCCGTATTTCGTGTTGTTGTATTTCGTGATAATTTCCGGTTTTTTCTTTGGATGGTTCTCATCGACTTTCGCGGATCTGTGCTCAGTTGATAAAACCAGCACAGTTTTGGTTGTTTTGACTTTGTAAGCCGCAAGCATTTGGTTTTCAGACTTGAAGAATGCAGATGAGTGAACCGGAATATGCTTTGAAGCAAGGCACTGTGCAACTTCCCTTGGAATTTCACGTCTATTTTGTCGAATCGTTCCCAACAGAGTTATGTTCCTCTGAGAAAGATTTTTGGCCAAGGAGCTGGAGGTGAAAAAGTTATCAGTCGTCACTGAAATGCCACTGTTGGTGTAAGCCTTGGTCAAGTTCATGACAACTGATTCAGGAACAGAAACGCGTGGATCACGTTGTTCATCCTTCCCTGTGTAAGGAACCGCGTTCAAAACATACTTGCTATCAACATCGCAAATGAACCAAAATTTGATTCCAAACTTATCGGGTTTTGCGCTAATATATTGCAAGAAAGGGCACCGACACTTGCAGGGGAATAGCTGTTCATCGACAGTTGTGTGTTGTCCAGGAAAAAAAGCATCACCGCACCTTTTCATTGCTGATTCCCATAGCTCTTGAATTGCTGCAAACTTGTTGGCTTCTCTTCTTTCTGACCTGGTTGTTTTATCATCAAAGCGTATATAGCGTTTTATGTCCTTGAATCGATTTCTGCTCATTGTCTCCTTGAACACATTTATTCCAAATTCTTGACTCCAGAATGATGATAGCGGCTCGTTCTTCCCTTGTAGAACGCCTCTAATTATGCACAGTCCGAAGAAGGCGAACAAATCGTTTTCAGAAATTTCAAACTCATGATTTCCTTGTCGGTTTGCTTCAGCTCTAGTGAAGTCAAGGATTCGAAGAATGCTGTCATGACCAAGAAGTTCGATAAAAATATCTTCTTCGTTATCAACTCTGTTCAAAATGAAACGAGTTGCACCAGGTCTTTGTCGTATAATGTTTCGTGCCGGTGCTCTTCCTCTGTCAGTGACGCTTCCAATATCCACCCGAGTCCAATGAGTTCCATCAGAGGATGTAAACTGCATTTCTCTCGCTTCAGCACTTCTTCTGACGCTTTCTCTTTCAATAGGGTCTTCACTTTCGTCAGTACTTTCCTCTTCATCGCTCACTGCAGGAGATGGATCGTAGGCAAGTCCATTTTCAGTTTCATCGTCACTTCCACTCTCGTCGGAATCCACATTAGCTATAAGCAGTTGCGCGATTTCAGCTGCCGTGCGCCGTGATCGTGCAGCCATCCTGACAGAAAATGAACATTGACACTTCCTCCGATAGCAGTGAACGCTACTCCACACTCCGTTCACGAAAATAGCCAATCAATAATGTCACCTTCAATATCATAGAGCAAGAAAGTATGGAGTGCTGACCCATTGTTCATTGACTGTAACAAAAAGCGCGTGCACGACCAGTGAATGAACGCCCAGGCGTGGCTTCGTTAGAGTGTAGGCGCATTGTTCATTGACTGTAACAAAAAGCGCATGCACGACCAGTGAATGAACGCCCAGGCATGGCTTCGTTAGAGTGTAGGCGCATTGTTCATTGACTGTAACAAAAAGCGCGTGCACGACCAGTGAATGAACGCCCAGGCGTGGCTTCGTTAGAGTGTAGGCGCATTGTTCATTGACTGTAACAAAAAGCGCATGCACGACCAGTGAATGAACGCCCAGGCATGGCTTCGTTAGAGTGTAGGAATGAAGTGGGTCAATTGACCCAACGGTCTTTCATGCATAATTGGTAATAGAAATCGAAACTAACAAATCCGTGAAATTTATTTTATGCTTATATTCAACACATTACAGTTTTAGGAAAAGTCGAGGGAGATAAGTCAACTACTGCAAATTTTTAGAGGTGTACGGATTCAAATATTATCATTTCTGGGTCAATTGACCCAACGGTCTTTCTAGTGTTAATAGTGGAGTCGTGACTTTTTTCAGCAAGCTCTTTTCATGATTGTTCCAATAAATAGTGCATAATAGTTGTTTTTCTATACTTAAGTGTGCGCTTGTTGTTCTATGTTGCTTGTCTTCCTTGACTGAGAGCATTCGATTATATTTGATCGTTGTCCACAAGTGTGCATCCGAATACCTTTGCCAAAATAAATTACATCTTTGACTGTGACGTTTTCCTTTACCGTTCTTCAAAATGCAATAACACCTATGTAGTTTCAAACAAAGTAAAACTAAAAAACCTGAAACTATCACTATCTATGCTGAAATGCTGCAACATTGGGACATGTATTTGTACCCGACAGGCACGTTCGGGGCGTCGGGACAAATGCGCCGCGATGGAATCAACAATAACGATGTTTCCCTTATAATCTATGTAGCAAATAACTCCAATCTCTAAATTTTAGTATAGACCTGTGTAGTATTTGCATAACAAAGACTTCTATTTGGACATTTCTTTAACAAATGAAATGAAAATCATCAGCTTTAGTACTTTAGTAGTTGTCACCAGTGAAAAAGTCAATGATGTTTTAAAATAATGCTTCATCTAGCAACACATTTAGCGTTAGCAATATCACTTTTCAAAACATTCATCAATAACTGAAGCTTTTTCTCATTAAGTTTGTCTGATTGGATAACATACTCGCACATCAGTTCCTAACTTTACACGAATGCACAAATATAATTTTGCGAACAGTTTCATTCCGAGCAGCCCCACCCAACTGTAAAAAAATCTCTGTTGCGATTGCCTTTATCAATGAATTGAACTTCAAATCTATGCAAGTTCATCTTATGGTATTATGCAGATTGTATGACGACAGTCACTTTTATACGGATATTAACGAACAGCTGGATTGTCATTATTCGTTTCTCTTTGTCTACACATGTGCACGTAGCATCTCGAAGATAAATCAAACATCGATTTAATTATTTCATTAGAGCATGCAAGAAAGTGTTGAAAGCTATATCACTTGCTCAACACTTGCATTTTCACATTTAGATGCATGTCATGAAAATTGATGCTACAAACAATAAGTATGTTGTCAACGGAAGATGAAGTATCATTTTAAGATATATTTACGCTTCTATAGCACTGAGAACATATGGTTTGGTACTAAAATAAAACTGATCCTCTCATATGTCATTTCATTGATAAAAAGTGTCTAATTAGAATTGCTTGTTCTCCTTATTGCTGTCAAAATTGAAGTAATTGTTGTTTACATTTAAGTCTTTGCTGTCCGAAATAGAATTTCACATTTATGCACATTGTGACGAAAATGCAGACTTCTCTCTCTTTCCTCATCAAGACTACTCGGCAGAAGTGAGACTTAACGTACATTAACTTTCAAGGCAGCGACGACCAATGTAGTCGCTTGCATGAGCCATTGATCGGCGCAGACTCTTCTTCCCTTCTCTGACGGGAGGGCGAAGCGATGCCCGGTGACAGGGAGCCGGCGAGTGGCTGGGCGCCAATCATACGCTCCAGGTGGATGATCGATCCTACACATTTGGAGAGACATCAAAACTCCCTGCTGACGGACCAAACGCTCTCTCTCATCTCTCTCCCGCCTACAGTACGCACGATCTCTTGTTGGGAATCAACGACGCTGCTGCGACCCTTCGGCTCACGACCGCTGTCATTGCCAAGTTGACAACTGCACGTACACTCACATTCTCTGCGAACGCCAAATCGGCTCTCTTAAGGGCCACCACCTGCCTTGCACTTAATAAACACATTCACTCACAGGGATTTGGCCTTTTTCTGTTCGTACCTTGGGGAGGTCGTAACAGAAAATTGGGGCCTCAGCCGGGATTGTTCCAAATTTCATCAAAGTTGTCTTATGCTACTTACGTTGGCATACTTTTCCCTTAAGCTACTTACGTTAGCGTTTTCGTCAGTTAACTACCGCTTAAATTATCAGTCTTCAATAGTTACATAGACATTTATACTCGCGTCTAGCATAGATTTATTAATCTATTCTGTTCAAAATGGCAGACAGTGAGGTTTTGACGTCTATTCATTCTTACGAAGAAATTTTGAATTTCAAAAAGACTGAACTACTTGAGTTAGCTAGACACCTCAGCATTTCGTGCAGTCATAATTTAACAAAAGCGGATATCCGCTCTAACATTTTCGCGGCCCTTGGACGCGTTCCTTCTGATCATGGTTCTGTTAACGGCGATATTGAATCTGAGGATGAGGACACTTCTGAAATTAAAGTTTTGAAATTAAAATTGAAAATTGAGCAGGAGATTTCTAGACGAGAGAGATTACGTTATCTACAGGAATCAAAGCCGGTTTCTCCTTCTACTGACAGTTTTGACATTAACAAAGTGGTGAGGCTTGTGCCTCCGTTTAAAGAATCAGATGTGGACAGTTATTTCCTCCATTTTGAGAGGGTTGCTCAAATCATGAAATGGCCGAAAAACATATGGCCAATGTTGCTCCAGAGCGTTTTGGTAGGAAAAGCTCAAGAGGCTTACGTGACCCTGTCGCTAGAAGAGAGTTCGGATTATGAAATTGTCAAAAGTCGCATTTTGAGAGCATTTGAAAAGGTCCCTGAAGCATATCGCTATCGATTTCGCAGCCTAAAGAAATCCGAGTCTATGACCTACTCTGATCTTGCCCATTCTAAAGAAGTCGCATTTGACCGTTGGTGCAGATCCATGATGGTAGATAATTTTGAGCAATTAAGAGAATTAATCCTCATCGAGGAATTCAAACAGTGTCTCCCTGAAGACATGAAGACATTTATCGAGGACAAAGATCCTGACGATTACAAAGCTTGGATTATGTTATCCGAGGAATATGCAATTTCTCGTAAGCGCTCTAATAAAGAGAGGAAAAGCACATTTAATCACGCGGATCAAGGCGCCTCCAAAATGAAACAGTCTGATAACAGACCAGTTCGAAACCCTTTGAACGGCTCCACCAGACCGGTAACTTGTCACTACTGCAAGAAAATCGGTCACACAATCTCTGAGTGTTTCAAACTCAAAAGAAAGAAAGAGGAAGAGAAAAATTCCGTAAATACAGTCGACTCCCAAGATGTCTTAGCCTCACCGAAAGGAGATTTTCTCCCGTTCACATTCGAGGGCACAGTCTCGTTGGACAATAAAAATGAGGTCCCTGTAACCATTTTGCGTGACACGGGAGCGATTCGATCTTTCATCTTATCAAATGTGTTGCCATTGTCAGAAAATTCCGCTACCGGAGACATCATTGACACAGAAGGATTTTGGGGAACCGGAACAGTGAAGTTACACAAAATCAACATTAACTGCGAGCTCGTTTCCGGACCAGTAGTTGTCGGAGTGACCGATCACATACCAGCTCGGGGAATTACTCTCCTGTTGGGAAATGATCTGGCTGGTTCGAAGATAAGAAAAGGTGTATCAGTTGATATCAACGATTCGTCCATATCTGAGGAGAAAAGGAAAAATGTTCCTTGTGGTGTGATAACACGCTCACAGGCGCTTAAAAGGACTGAAGATGCAGATAATGATATTCCAAATTCTGAAGGCTCCGAGTCTATCAATACAAATGAATTGATAGCGGCTCAAGAACGGGATAATGAAATCAAAAAGTTATTTGAGATTGCTGTTTCTGAGCAAGAAATCAAAACAGTACCCCGTGGCTATTATTTCCAGGAATCTGGCTTGTTAATGAGAAAATGGCGGGACCCTAGAGTCCCTGCAAATGAAGAGTGGTCCGTATTCCACCAAATCGTAGTCCCGAAGAAGTTTAGGGGCGAGATTCTGAGACTAGGCCATGAAGTTCCCATGGCAGGTCATCTAGGCATAAGGAAGACTTTTGATAAAGTGACTCGACATTTCTACTGGCCTGGGATAAGATCAGACATTACTGCCTTTTGCAGACGATGTCATATTTGCCAAGTATCCGGAAAGCCAAACCAAGTGATTCCTAAATCGCCACTTCGACCGCTTCCAATAGTCGAAAGTGCATTTTCGAGGATAATTATTGATTGTGTTGGCCCTCTCCCAAAAACTCGAGCAGGAAATCAGTATTTGCTAACTATTATGTGCGCATCTACACGCTTTCCGGAGGCCATCCCGTTAAAAAGAATTACGGCCGTCCAAATTGCAGACAGCCTGCTGAAGTTCTTCACGTTTGTTGGACTCCCTAAGGAAATACAATCAGACCAGGGCTCAAATTTCATGTCGGGCTTGTTTCAGCAAGTCGTAAACCTGATCGGTGCCAAACAAGTGCGATCATCAGCCTACCACCCTCAGTCACAAGGAGTATTGGAAAGATTCCACTCTACGCTGAAGACCATGTTGCGGTCCTTCTGTATTGAACACGAAAAAGACTGGGATAAAAGTGTCCATTTTGCGATATTTGCAGCCAGAGAAGCCACTCAAGAGTCATTAGGCTTCAGTCCTTTCGAACTAGTGTTCGGCCACGCAGTCCGAGGCCCGTTAGGTTTGCTGAAAGAAAGTCTCTTAAACGAAAATCTACAACAGAAAGATTTGCTGTCATATGTCTCAGATTTCCGTGAAAAGTTAGTGAATGCTACCGAACTGGCACATAAGAACCTTAGAACAGCACAAATATCCATGAAAGAACTGTACGATCAGAAATCAAAAGTTCGAAGTTTTAGCGTTGGGGACAAAGTCCTCGTACTCTTGCCGATTGTGAGCAATCCGATGAAAGCTCGCTATCAGGGCCCATATGTCATTTCGAGTAAGATAGATGAGTTAAATTACATCGTGAGTACACCAGATCGAAAGAAAGATACACAATTATGTCATGCTAACATGATAAAGGAATATTATGCAAGATCAATTGAGTCCGATTCGGTTCTTAGTGTGCAAGATATTGATTTTGAAATTAAAAATGACAATCAAAACGCGAGATTAGCGAATTCTGATATACTGAAAGATATGAAATCACTTACAAATCATCTGCCATCAGACGAAGGAAATTCACTCGAAAACTTGATAGTAGAATTCAAGATCATCTTTGGCGATGTACCGTCTCGTACGGATGTTATTGAGCACGACGTCTGTCTAACGAGTGATATCACTCCGATCAAATCACATCCGTATCGAGTAGGCCCAGACAAAAAGAAAATTATTCAAGAAGAGGTCGATTATATGTTAAAACATAAAATTATCGAACCTAGCAATAGTCAGTGGGCATCTCCTTGTGTAGTTGTCAAGAAAGCCGATAATTCATATCGATTTTGCACAGATTATAGAAAATTAAATGCAGTGACTAAAAGCGATTCTTTCCCCTTGGCCAGAATCGATGATTGTATAGATCGCATTGGGAAAGCCAGATATATTTCAAAATGCGATGTTTTGAAAGGTTATTGGGGCATCCCTCTGACCGAAAGAGCTAGGGAGATATCAGCATTTGTCACGCCAGATGGACTGTATCAGTACCGAGTAATGCCCTATGGCATGAAGAATTCTCAAGCTACATTTCAAAGACTAATGACAAGTTTACTGAGAGGTATGAAGAATGTCACAGCCTATGTTGATGACATTGTTGTACATAATGATAGCTGGGAGGAGCATCAGAAATCTCTGCGCGAACTGTTTGTCAGGTTGCAAGAAGCAAACTTGACCGTTAATTTGAGCAAAAGTGTGTTCTGTAGAGCCGACGTCACATACTTAGGACATGTAGTGGGGCATGGAAAAGTTAAGCCAGTAGATGGACATGTTGAAAAAATGAAAAACTTTCCTCCACCAACTGACAAAAAAGGTGTAATGAGATTCCTCGGCATATTAGGTTACTATAGGCGATTTTTGCCAAACTTCTCGACGGTTGCATTTCCTCTGACCGATTTACTAAAAAAGACCTCAAAGTTTATTTGGACTACTCCTTGTCAGGAAGCATTCGAGTCATTAAAAACTATGATGTGTGATAGGCCGATTCTAAATGCTCCAGACTGGAACAAACCATTCGAATTCATGACTGACGCGAGCGACGTAGGCATAGGTGCAGTGTTGACACAGAATATTGAAGGTGAAAGATTTCCAGTTGCATATTTCTCGCAAAAGTTAAATAAGCACCAAAAGAATTACTCTACAATAGAGAAAGAGGCCTTCGCCTTACTCAGTGCAGTTAAACATTTTGAGATTTATATTGCCTCTTCAGTGGGTTCAGTAAAAGTTCACACAGATCATGATCCGTTGATTTTTCTCAATAAAATGAGGTTCAAGAATCGTAGATTACTCGCTTGGTGTTTAGCTCTTCAGGAGTTGAACCTTATTGTCTGTCATATAACGGGAAAAGACAACATTTGGGCTGATGCCTTATCCCGCACCGGTTCCTAGTTTTCTGACAGATCTACCCAGGATCCGTGTCAGAGACCAAACAAATCCTGAGTGAATTAAAAGGTTGTGATGAACATTTTTGTGGTGATTGGAGAACATTTCTTCGCGTTTCAAGTCATCGCAATGCTCCGATTTATCAACGCTCTTTTATGCCGGGGGATGTGACGAAAATGCAGACTTCTCTCTCTTTCCTCATCAAGACTACTCGGCAGAAGTGAGACTTAACGTACATTAACTTTCAAGGCAGCGACGACCAATGTAGTCGCTTGCATGAGCCATTGATCGGCGCAGACTCTTCTTCCCTTCTCTGACGGGAGGGCGAAGCGATGCCCGGTGACAGGGAGCCGGCGAGTGGCTGGGCGCCAATCATACGCTCCAGGTGGATGATCGATCCTACACATTTGGAGAGACATCAAAACTCCCTGCTGACGGACCAAACGCTCTCTCTCATCTCTCTCCCGCCTACAGTACGCACGATCTCTTGTTGGGAATCAACGACGCTGCTGCGACCCTTCGGCTCACGACCGCTGTCATTGCCAAGTTGACAACTGCACGTACACTCACATTCTCTGCGAACGCCAAATCGGCTCTCTTAAGGGCCACCACCTGCCTTGCACTTAATAAACACATTCACTCACAGGGATTTGGCCTTTTTTCTGTTCGTACCTTGGGGAGGTCGTAACAACATGTAGTTGCAATAAGACAAGTGTGACACCTAAACGGCATATTTTAAAATTAAGAAGTCAATGCATTTTTTTAGATATCGCCAACTGGCGGTTAAATGCTGTTTCGGCAACATTTGGGCAAGGATGAGGAAAAGTAGTCGGAATCGTAATAATTGCGACGCCCGGAGTCGAGGTTTTTGTCCCAGACTCGAAGTCGGACTCCGAATCCGTGGTTATACTGCACTTTCCAATCAGCTTTCTTGCATAAAACAGAATTTTGTGTTTGTCGAATGCTGATTAAGAAAAACAATCGCATCTAATTTCATTCTCAGCCTGAACTGTACTGAACTATGTTTTCAGTGCAATTTGAAGAAAGTGTGTGACGGTTTCATAACGAAAATTTACAATCATCTCAGATGAATAAATGAAATTGGTTGCCGAGGTCAGACTGCTAGATAGATATCTGATCTCTCTGGAATTCAGGAAATGTAATTTTAGCAATTTCGTGACACAAGTAAGTGAATGTTAGTTAAGTATGGGTGATCAATAATCAGTGTTTTTGAAATACTGCACATTTTGGAATTTGGTCTTTGATCGTCAGTATTGATGATGAAGCTTCACTTACGCATCTGCTACAATATATATATATGGACCTCAATTTTTATATCAATAATTTATCCACAATTCATCTGATGTAATAAAAGTGGGGTTACGATATTAGAAATATGTTTTCAATATATATTAAAAATGGTTTAAAAACAATGCTTCAAGTGTTTTATTTTGCATTCTTGCATTGTTATTTCAATAAAAGACGCCTTTTCTTTATTCGATGTGCATTTCAACAATTCTTAAGACAATATAGTCCCTAATAGTTCATGTATAATTGTTCATGAAATATCAGTAATTCAATCTTTTGACAAAACTACTCGTACTTTCGTATAGTAATGCTAGAGGAGCGAGTAGGTAAGGCCACAGGCAACGATAATCGACCTTTCGTGGTACGATATGTGTGAAATTGCGGTGCTGTGGTTACTTATCATCAATATCACCATGGGAAAGTTACAAAACTCATGAAGATCCGAATCAGGGCCGATACTTCAAGATTTATTTGCTAATGACTGCTTCCTATTTGATTCCGATGATGAAAGTGATGCTGGGTATGTTGAGTGATGGTGAGTGTACTGAGTAAGTGACGTTTGTGTGTTGACTGAATATCTATAATTATCAAAAGCTACTTACACTGCACTTTTCATCCATCCAACATAGTTGTTTTGTTGACTCTTGCTTTCTTTTACGAATAATACGTTTTTTAATTGTCACTTTGTGTTTTGCATCATCATTTTTTATGATTTACTATCTACTTCCGTTCGTCTTTTCTTTTTTTAGTTCAACTGGCTAAATTATTTGTTACCTCAATGGTGAAACTGTATCTTAAAATGAATTGAAATAGAAATGATAAGCATTCTGAAATAAATGATAAAGTGCCACTTCCAATGATGGTCAAACTTAATGCTATTATTCAGCAATCTAACTAAAGAGCAAAGACCTTCCCAAAATTAAAGAAGTCTTTTTGGCGCATTACTACTATATTGTGTCTTCCTTTAATTCACTACCTAAGTATTTTAGGGTAGGTTTCAATATATTTCGCCTTAAGTATTACAGCAATTCTCAACAATTAAAAAACAAAAAACGCATTAAAACATATTTAAAATAAGAAAAATAAAAAGAATTTTGTAATCCTAAATAAAATGTTGGGAAACTCCGCATTAGAATGAAAAACTGCTAAATAAGATGTCCTCAGCTTGCGACTGTCCAGAAGTCAATAAGTAGGCATTAACAATTGCAAAGATATTTAATATCTTTCTTTATCTGAAACCTCTTTGAAAGTCTACTTGTTAAGCCTTTTCGATACTATGCGTTTTCGATTAATTTTCGAATTACAATGAGTTTTGTATTATTCGAAAAAATTCGATGGCAGACAATAAGTCATTTCAAGTATTTTAAAGGAAGTCTCTCAGACGAAATATTCTTTGGACGGCACAACACATCGTTGTCATTGAGGATGAACTTCCTATACTTTCAGTAGTTTGCATTATGTTGCATGTTGAAATATTTTCCGAAAATCTCCTTTGACAAATTTCATCTCAGAATTTCAGATCATGCTCTTTGCTATCGGACCAGCATGAGTTCAGGATTAATCATCTAACTAATTGAGTAGCTGTCAAATTCCGACACACATCTGTGCTGCTTGCGCAAATGTGGACTTTGTGCTGCTGTGACCGAAGTGAGCGACAGACAATTCCTATCAACCGGCATCCTTTGAATCCTTGGAAAGCAGAGAATCAACAAAAGACATCATGATAAGATGTGTTTTCGCTGTTGCTACTACATACGCAACATGCTCAACCTAAATTCTTTATTGAAGCTGATCCAATCGAATTAAAGTGAATTACAGCTCCATGTCTCCTTTTCATCATCAATTAGGTAATTCGGACGTCCGACGAAAAGATACATTCTGATCCGATATAAAACCACTGCGTCTTAAAAATCCGTACATCTTCTCGTGCTTCAGTCTGTTCAACACGATCGCTCTCGACTTCAACATGTTTCCTTGCAGTCATCAACGCACCAACCGCAGATCATTCTTAATCACGCCAAGTTTTATGGGGCCGAGTCCAATAATTGAAACAATTGAAAGTTACACTAGTTGGACAGCGAACCAAGACGGAACGGAATCCTGCTATTCACGTCAAACCTTCTATTCAGTAAGTTATTCTTGTACATCTTTCAATTAAAGATTTATAGAAAATGACGAATAGCTGTTGTAGAATGATCAAAGAAATATCCACTCCATGCGATTGAAATGATGAGTGAAATTCAAAAATATTTATTCATCAAGATATTGCAAGAACTCGTGAAAGTGGAGTGACAAAGTCTCCTAAGTCGGGATCAGCAGAACCTCTTCCTTTTTTTCAAATGATTATTTCCGATCTAAAATTTTGGTCGAGACAATGACACAGCGTCTGTTTGCGAAGTGCCTCTCAGATAGCAATTTAAGTATTATTCTAAAATGTTTGACAATTGAATTTTCGTTCATTTTCAATGTGTCGTCCTCAAGTTATTGCATACTTCGAATAGTAATTGTAGATCTGTTGATGTAAATGCTTGTCAGACATTCTAAATTTCATCGAAGTAATTCATTTCATTGCCTTTGTTTTCAACTGATGATTGATAATTTGGAATAGAAAAGCATGTATTTATTACATAATCATTTAAATGTATGCGAATATACAGCACGATGCAATATGAATCCAATATAGAACATTGCAAAAATACCATATATGACTTATTCAAGTAATTCGTTAGATCTACAATTGATTAATTAGACGACTCTGAAATACATCATGCAATTGATGCATAAGAACATAAGTTTACATGCATTTTATAGACACATCAAACGAATATAACATGTATGTACTGGTTGTACCTATGTAGTCTATAACTTCACTTACACAATTGATGTTACATTTCATTATTATGCGTACATGAATGATTTCGTGCGCTAAATTACATTTTACTATGATGCCGTACATGAAAATGTATAATTAAATAAAATGAAAGAAATATTTATGAGTAGCAAACTTTGCTCATGTCTCAAAAGTGCATGTCTATGGTGAACTGCCTTTCTTCTAATTGCCCGAGTTTTACTTAATTCAGCTCACACTCACAGCTCCGACTACCCAGCAAGACCGCAAACTTTCCAAATTTCAATTCTTAAAAGTTTATGTTTGACCCAACATTTGCGTGAGTGTGCACGCAGCCATGTGCTGCACCATGGTCTAAATTATACTGTTTTCGCCATTTAATTTGCATAATCATAATCATAATCAGAGTGGACCTATAAGCTTGCAATTTATGTCAGGAACCAATATACAGACTCGATTGTTCTACTCTGAACCGCGACTAGCAATTATCTTTAAACAATATTTTCGTGGGTGCTGTTCGATGCGCAGCATCGTTTCGAAAACCTTGAAGCTTAGTTATTATATAATCCAATGTCAATAAAGCTGAATATTTAGTTTTAGTGTGTCTATTTTTTCTGAAACGTTTCCAGTGTAGGTCCGAAATGTTACCTTCGCATTCACTATTGACAGTTGACACGGTAGACCATATGGTGAACATATAGAACAACTGTCGAACCTGAGAATCCAATCCCTTTTGAATTAACTTTCCGTTTGAAAAACAGACGGCGATAGAATAGGCCTGAATTTGCCGATCAATAGGAGGCATGTTCTGTTATAGGAACAGCTTGGCTACTAAATAATCAATCAATCTTAGACTTCAGGACATGGATACATTTATGTTTTGTCATGAAATCAATAATATGAATCAAATCTACAGTCAAATATGCCTGATAATTAATTGCATGTATGATAGAATTGATGAAATGGCTTTCTTTCAATCAATGCCTTAGTGCTATAGGATATCACAATTCATGCGTTCGTGACCACACATTCAGGCATGCAGACTTTGTATACTTCTCATGACAATTAAGGGAAGCTTGATTGGTGGCACCGTTTGATGTAAGCCGATGTGGCTGCAATCAGAATGCTCCTAACCACTCTTTGAAACCATCAATCTAACAATAGAGCTAACCTATTCCGACATTGCTTCTCGACAGTTCAATGATTTTCAGATCAGGGACAATGAAGGGCAACGATCAGGTGACATGGAATTAATAAAAAAACAATTTCCATGCAGTCCCTGATGAACTTCAATCGATCGAAAAATTAGAAATTTGTGACTTATAACCTGTACGAACTTGTATCGGCCATTGAATGGAATTAAGTGGTCAGGACGGGGTTCTGGTTCTGCACATCTGAAGATATTGCCTGTTTAAAGCATGCGCTCTATAATTACTGTGAGAAATATTCGTTGGAAGCGTAATTCGCACAGAAGCGTACATTCTCATTTTCCGTGGTCATTTAAAGAGACAAGACGCTCTGTGATAGAAAAAATACTTGACTGGTAGTATATAGCTCTCATCTTACTTTAATCAGAATATCAATTGGCAAATGTCAGCTATCAATTGGTAAATGTATATCTACCAAACATCTTAAAAGGCATTTTACATATAAATTATATGAAGTCCTGCTATATACGAGTATCAAGCAAATTTCGAAGAAGCACGTCGTGTGCTGAACAGGAAGCTTTCAGAATATTTCGTCATTCTTTTCGATGCATGTCAAATATCCTGAGTAAAATTAGTTGTTGTCCAGATAGAATGTGTAGGCCTACTACAAGTATCCTTTATTCAATAATCAGAAAGCTCACAGCCACTTCTCAAAATGCGCAATCTTGACATTGCAAGTCTCACCTATGATTGTTTTGATGACTTGCACACTGTGATTTCCACATTATATGAAAGCGTTTCGTAAAAACTTACATGTAATAGAATTACAGTGCATACATATCCAAACAGGATATAGGATGCATAATAATATGCGGCCTATATTCATAAATATAGTTACGTAAACGTGGTTAGGAAATTTTCATTAATCTCAGCTAGGCGATGCATTATGAGATGCGTATTGGAAGCTTTCTAATCTGGCTTTAATGGTTGGAATTATAAGTGCTATTTTGTGCATAGGCCTACGAGGGTGAGTCTAAAACTTTGATTATTATCTGGACGGGGAAAGTTATGTCTGAAACTGGCCCGAACAACAACCCACATCTAGGTTCAAGGCTTGAGAGATTATAAGAATTACATTCTGAAATTAATGAGTTTGTGATTTGCGCTCCCAGTACCGAATTAGCATGATTGGATCAGGGTCATGATCCGCATCCGATCCTGTAAATCACCGAATTTGGTATGATCCAGTGATTTATAAGGAGCATAGTGAGAACAAGATATTTAGTGTACTCATAAAAATGGTATATGTATTGAAAAAGGATGCTGTGGATTGAAAACTAGAACGGCATCGATAGTCTGAGTTCAATATTTCTTTGAAAATTGTAAACAGCCAGCTAGGCAGCTATCTACATGTAAATGAGCAGTAAGAGGACCAATTATCTATACAACCATTATTTTATTAAACTTGCTTAAGTTGACAGTACATGCACACATGTAGCTTTAAGCAGACACTGTGTTATTCTGATGTAAACTTTTCCATTAATAATAGACTAGATTTCATCAATCATTGAAGTTTACATGTAAATCATAATGGGGTTGGCATAGAAGACTTTTGTCATTCTGCTATGAAGCACAATCTGGAGGACTAAATTAATTCATTGTTTCGTCATGTCCATTCCAAGTTAAAATCACAGGTTTAGAGTCATGAGTCAAGTTATAACAACTCTTTGATCATAGGGGTATCATTAACGTCGTAAAATTCCTACTTTTCAGAGAGAAATACCCCTGACATCGTTTCAACCACAAAAAAGAAGCCACCTACCTCGACGAGTGAGAAAGCCACTAGAAATAAAGGCACCACCACGAGAGGAAACAATGCAGAAGCTGAAAGCAAAGGATGAAGCTCAAACAGAGATCAAAGTGAACCAAACTCAGGAGACGCGCTATTCTTGTCCAATTAGTCAGGTAAGTGGTTGTTGTCAATCATAATACATTTACAACTTAGATTGATGAGAAAGTATTAATAACAAGTGATTGAAACTTTAAATAACATTTTTAGTAGTAGTTCGTATTGATATCATTACAATATCAACAGCATTTGACCTCTTGTGAGTCCTTTTCTCAAACATTTCCATTAACATTTGCTGCTGTGAATGTCTTTTAAAGATCATTTTTATTACGCTCAAATCATCGGCAGAAGTAGGTCAATAGAACATAGGTGACAAATTTCACTTCTTGTATGTTTAATTTGAATGTTCAAAATAATTTTTTTAAATTTTGAATGACTAAAAGCAATCACTGCCGTGATCTACAGCAACACGATAGATAAAGAGATACCGGTGCAACCCTTTCGACCATCAATCACAGTTGGAACCGGCCCTCTGGATATTTCAATTAGGCTTATGTCGACCATTCATGATATTCAGAATTAATTGTCTAGTCAATTAACAGAATTACAACAGTGTAAGAGCATGTAAATTTAGCATATTTTTTGTGACGCAAATATTGCGAAAAGGCATCTTCTATTCTATTCAAGGTGGTTGACTGTCGTTGGCTGTTAAATATGCAAAATTGATGATACCCGTACATGTACTTAGCGATGACAAAGCAGTTTTGGTACTCAGAATAACCGCTACAACTCTTGCCTATTAGTCCGGCAGCAGGGAACGAGGTCGAAAGTGAGACTTTCACAGAATGATGTACACCCTATGCCTACTACGAATCGGCACGTCTGCCGAGTTCTAGTGAGTTCCTCTTCTTGTCAGACATGATCAAAGGTAACTACATGTAAATCCAATGAGACGCAGATTGCAGTTTTTTGTTAAAATGAATTTTTCTATGTTTTCTCTGATTAAAGGAAAAGTACTAAGCCCAGAGTCATAATTTTTGGCATGAAATGTCTTCAGGTCATTTCCTATTATGTGCATGTGCTTTTATCATGCATCCAATCGGCAATGTATGTGAGAATGTGGTTGAATGTGGATAAAGTTGCTCAAAATATTTGTGTTTGCCGACATTAAGAGGCTCGCCAAATCTAAATGCGTTTAGCTATATGGACAGGGGTGCATGAAAATGAAGGGTAATGACCTGAAGACATTTCATGTCAAAAATTATTACTCTGGGCTCAGTGCTTTTCGTTTAATTAGAGAAAACATACAAAATTTCATTTTAGCCAAAAACTGCAATCTGCGTTCCATTGGATTTACATGTAGTTTTCTTTGATCATGTCTGACAAGAAGAGGAACTCACTAGAACTCGGCAGACGCACCGATTCGTAGTAGGCCAAAGGGAACATCATTCTGTGAAAGTCTCACTTTCGGCCTCGTTCCCTGCAGAAACTCATTCTGGCTGCCGGACTATATCTCTAGACCGAGTTGTTAAATTCAGTTCTATTTTCAAGTCCATGTGCGTTTCACTTGTTTTGTCTTCTTTAACGTCACTACATATTATTAGCACCAGCAATGAATAGACCACCGATGTGTAGTGCACCACAGCATAGATGGATTACCGATTACATACACTTTTTGAAATGAGCCAAGATTCCTGAGGCAATCATTGTGGTAGCTAATGAAATATAGGATTGTTCAAAATTTAGTATTTAACAATTAAAGCGAATTTCCTATCCAATTTTAATAAGCCTGCCTCAATTCACTGGAGGTTTCATTTTCAACATGTTTGATCTATACCTGAACTTGACCAATAATGGAAAACTCAATATTCATTCCTGATTTATAATATGGACTTCAATCCACGAAATAGTGTTATTTCGCTGAGTTAGCGTTTTTGTAGAAATTGATGCAGCTTTTTATATTATACTACATCAATGCTACAATGTGCACTACACTACGTACACTGCGCTGTATAGTACTGAATATTTGTACAGTGCAACTATTATACTGTACAATTATAGCAGAGAGCTTTCTTACGCATTCCCTTAAAACTTACCAGTTCGTCAGCTATCATGCGTGCATATCTTTTAAAGTTGGACTACCCATGCGCAGGTATTCTCTCTTCGTAAAATGTACATAATAAAATGGTCCTAGTACAGTATTCAAGCATTTAATGCTGTGAAAGCTAACTTCTTTCTTTTGTGAAATGCCATGGTGAATGATGTATCAACTGTTCTCCGTCAACGCGACTACGTTGAGTAAGAATTAAAAGATACTGATAATTGAAAAAAAGCACCTGAAATATGTTGAAATTTAATCGATTCTCAACCCTCTTTCACCAAAAACGTGCAAGCACATCCTTCACATTAACACTGCATTGCTACATAATATTCACATTTATATACTGTATTATATCTTTTGTGTTTATAACTGTTTGTAAAACTATTTGCCGTATTCATATGCCCATTGCATGAAGTGGCTGCTTTACTGCTCTCCGGATAATAGTGTTAGTTGATTAAAGCCTAATTATACAAGGCACTTGTTCTACTTTTCTAACAATTATAACCTGTTTTGAAGCGAAGAATATTTACAGCAAGCAAAATTTACTGAATTTAGTGGTACGCGTTAACTAAAAGTTTGGGAACCTTTGATTTGCGATATCATCATTTATTCTTGGTCCACCGATTTCGATGAGCAACATCTCAAAAGAAAACTGAGAAGATCCTCGTTCTCCTCTTGCTTGATTACCAACGATACTCACATTTTTTCTTATTGAAAAATTGCGATTTGAAAATTGAGCGATTTCAACATGCTTGCCACTTTCCAGCAAACACAATAACGGAGTGCAAGTTTGTCATAGCGTAATTCAAAGGTGAAAATGCAAGCAAGCTCTCGAAAAATGTATGGTGCGCTGATGTGCGACACGATTGGATGCTATCAGAATAGATTGATTTTTCGCCATAATTTGTGTGGAGAGTTGTTTATGATCAACTCTGTGAATAGTGAAATACTCTGTGTCGGATACTGTGATCTGTCCGATGAAATGAAGATAACTATGCATACCATAATATCTTGCGAAATAATGAAGCTTTTCTTCTTTTCAGAATGAGAAACCCCTGAGAGCACTTCTACCGCAAATAAGGAAACCACTTCCTCATCGAGAAAGGAAACCGTTAGAGATAAGGGCACCTCCGACAGGGGAAAGAATAAAGAAGCCAAAAGCCGATGAAGAAACTCGAAAGGAAAATAAGGAGACGCAGACTCAGGAGATGTGTAATGCACGCCAAACTATTTATCCGGTGAGTTATTGCTGAAAATATCCTAGAATATAAAGAGTATGAACTTCATCTCAACACACGAGTGTTATTTTCATGTTAAGGAGTTCTCTCATGCAGGTCAGTTATGAACATCTGCATTAATGGATTTATCTATTGCTGTCTTCACTTGTAAAAATAGCATCCATCAAAAAATAGTCGTTTTACTTGAATGCAGTCAAGGCACAGATTAGATAAACATAACAGGTCTACAGCTTCAGCTTCCTTTTGCCTATTGATACCGACCGTTACTACTGTATCTAGAACAGCTAATGCATTTTCACTAAAATCTCTCGCGCATAGCACTTTCTTACATCTAACATCGTCTAACCTAAGCGACAAGCTTTTCATGACTTTCATTCAGCGATTATTGATCTTATCATCTTTGAAGCTTCAATTTGATTTCTGTTAAAACTTCGCGGAATGTAATTTAACGATAAACGCTACACCAGGAATCCTAGGATAAGTCGTGGAACCGTCAAGATTGGTAGACTAAGAAAGTTGAGTTTTTTCTAATCAATAAAATGCAAAGCTGTCGTTATGATTTAGTTGCGTTTGATGGTATACATGCTCCCCGCACGCGTTTGCACGAGCTTTATGAATAGATTTATTTAACAGGGTTTGCATCATATTTAATAAGTAGTAAGTAGTTTTCGAATATAAAATCACAGTTTTCTCGTACAAGTGAGACAAGTCAAAAAGAAATAAAAAAAAGAAGTCGAAAAATATAAATCGTTTTATGCATCATCCTATGAAAATACTGCACTCTATATCATATATTAATATGATAAGCAATCGTGCAATAGCTGAATATCTTTTGCTTGTATCATCAATTGAGCAACAAAATGTTAAGCTGTCGCTGATTCGAACCGCAGTGCGGCTATCATACCACCGAGAAAATTAGAAAGACAAGCAAACAATATTCACTGACTTCATAATCTTACCAGATATTTTATTTATGGGCTCGAATGACTTTAGTTATTCCATTCTGAACTGAATGTTATCAAGATGTCTCAGCCTATTTTAAACTTTTAATGTACATTTACCGAGTAGCCCATTATCATACTCACATCACTTGATTGCTTATTTCATTGTCTTCATTTGAATGTGTGAAACATTTTTCATTGAATAACGTATCAGAAGTGATATATCATAATACTCTCGATTAGTAGTGCAATCTAGTTGCAATCTATTAGCCAATTCATTAATTATGTTCTGTTATGATTCCAGAACAACATCAATTTGACGAAACCCGATTCATTTACTCCGTTATGTTTTCAGAACAACATCAAATAGCAACATTAGAAGCAGAACAGGGGATGAGTACACTGAGTTTCTATAGCAACAGCAAACATGTGACCCGTTGTAAATGAATCAAATAGTAAAGGATTGTATCATAGAGGATTATATTTTATTTTGAATGAATTGATTGAGAAATATTTGCAAGCAATGACTATTGTTGACGAAGATGCCCATGATGAATGCAATATGATGTATACTTGTTCGAAGAATGATGAGAGGATTGAGAACTACGCTGAGGAAGCTGTTCGTTTATATATTGAAGATGACTTCAAATTAAAGATATTTAACACTCTTTGCTTCAAATCACACGTTCGTGTCAATCGTCAAGCGGCAGAGTACTTATTACACGTAATAGAAGCGAGAGATGGCTTCATTAACTATGGCAACAGACCAGGACGGCCGTCTGTGTCACCTGCATGTGAGGCAACTGATAAAGCATCACAAAAAACAAGTAATCAAGTAAGTAAAAGAAAGCAATTAATTTTTCTCGATTAAATGGGTCACGAAAGTTGCCAGTAATAACTGCAAGCAGAAAAGGTGTCCGTGTTGGGTCGATCAATAGAGTCGTTAATCATTTATCGCAATTTTTCGACACTGAACTGCCGGACGCCACCGCACGTTGCATGTGATCGTAATGCATTCAAGAAAGCAACATTCGATGTTCATCCAAACAATGTCACTTCTGAGAGCGTTGGATCGACCTAGCATTTAGAAAAGTACATTCCCGCACATTTTACTTTCCTGGACAACACAGAATGCTTCCCAATATACAAGTGAATTTCTCCAAAACAGCTATTTATTTTTGAATAACCACGCATTGATGGAATTCAAATGCGCGCCTTGCCGATTCATTTTCGGTGACTTGCTCCAGAACCAGTGCAATTTTCAGTGAACTGAGAAAAATAAATGCTTGAAAATAAAGGCTATATTTGCTCAACTATTCGAAATTCATATTTTAGAATTTGTTTAGTTGCTCAGTTGATGAATTTGCAGTATTTTTGGAATTTACTTCTGAAGATAAATTATCTGAAGTGCATGTCATACAATAGCGAGGAAATCATCGATGTAAATCATTCGGATTTAATTAAAACAATGAGGGGTTTTCTTAAAAATGAACAGCTGAAGTCCTCATCTCTCTGATGATGATCTACTTTGCAATTTTGAACACATTATGTCATAAAAGATAGGAAATGAGAGGTTTGTTCTTTTGTTCACAGAATTAACAATTACAAAAGATGATAAAATAGTTACAACAACCTAAGTCGGTCATCAAACACTGTGATTTATAGGAAGACGTTTCAACAAAATATATAAGCCTACAGTTCAGGAACATTCCATGCAAACTACAAATCTTTGCAAAATGATCTCTCGTTGATTCATTGTCCTATGCTGATTCTGAAGAGATGACGTATTTAACTGAGTTTTCTGACTTGCAGATGCTTCTCCTCAGAGGCCTTCCTTCACAGACAAGGAAACCCTATCCCCGTCGAATGAGAAAGCCTCTGGAAATAAAGGTGCCTCCTCAACCGGTGAAAGTCGAGAAGCTGGCAAAAAGAGAATTTATTGAGTCACCAGTACTCTCCAGTTCTCAACTGCATCTGTTTAAGAACCTCCAATTTGCCATTGGTGACATTGGTGCATCCCGACTGTGCCCGGACGTACTCAAAGTAGACCAGTCAGAGAGCCATAGAAACGACATAGAAGTTGATTTTCACGATCACTTTTATTCAGAAGAGACTCTCATAGGACGAGAGCTCCTTTCTCTTCTGAGTTTGTGACAGCCGTTTGTGTATATTATTTATGTGATTGTCTCCTTTACTTCCGTAGTACTTCTATCGTTTGAAAATCAATAAAGAAAGTATGTACAGACATGTTTTTGTTTTATCTTGATGCATTGTGATGGATGTAATGACGATTTATTCCCAAATAATTAATTCAGATGATTTCAAATGTTTGCTTCCCCAACTCGATTGTCGATCATTCGATTATGTTCATGTCGTCCGAATTTAGTAATGTGCACTTTAAATCTTGATCAAAATGTCACTTAATTTACCTTAATCCTCTGAATTTGAGGATCTGTACAAAACAAGCAGTTTTGCTCGATTTAGGAGTCACAGTGTTAAGCTTAAAGACGTACGTTCAGAATTTATCGACTGCAGTCAGAACATCTAATGTGATTATTAAAATTCGATGCTCAAAGCTGCAAGTAGAAGTTTGTTCCGTGACTTCATTCGTTAACATGAAAAGCCTACAACTACATTGATTGCAAATGAAGAATAACTTGAAGATGCTTCGAATAATGTTGATGCATTTGATTATGATCTGAAAAATCAGGAAATTAAGTGAATGATTGCCGAACAATACTGGCAGCACTTTGAGACACGTGTCGTATAAAATACAATATTGAAATGCATTAAACATTTTATAAAGAAAAGCAAATTCTCTATACTGAAGTTGCTGCATCAGTTAACACAATTTCTCTATGCACTCAGATGTTATTTTATCAAAATTGAGAAAAGGACGGCCTGTACCAGATGATCCTGTCAAGAGGCTCGAAAGTAAAATTCTAAGAGAGTTTGAAAGAAAAATGTGGAATTCATGGAAGAATGCATTTCTCATGGATATATCATCAAGATGGCTAAAACTGAAATAAGGAAAAGAATAAAAAATACGAAAAATAATTAGAATAGTCCAGAGGTGATGAAACAGTAAGATAACTAGGTAATTAACTCTTAACTGTACAATTGATAATGCTAAAGATAGATGCATTGAAGAATATGATGATGCTACACGGCAATATAATATTAGTCAAGAAAATTGAAGATGAAAGTTTTCAAATTATCAACTCTCTAGAGACAAATGGAAACTTTATGAGACACACCTTCTTGAATGCTCCAACAATGACAGTTGTTGGAAAATACAGTAGAGTCGCTAGTTCGGAGAAATTATTGAGAGCAAGTTGCAACATAACATAATTTCAACTAAATTCTTTGCTTTCGTTATTAGATTATTGGTCATATTGGTCAGTTGGTTAGAGTGACATGTTTAGATAAATCTGATTCCGTCGTGAGTTTAAGTCCTATCAGACTCACATCTCGTGTATGGCAATTTGGTCTTACATACATGTATATTTCAATATTTCACTCCATTTACAGTAGATTTCATCGAGGGCAGAAAGGAAAGATGTCCAGCTATATAATATTATGTGTATACACGTATTAATCAAAATTATTCACCTAACTAGTGATGATAGAGAAAGGTGGTTTTGAGAATAGTTCAGTAAGACTTAGAATGCATGTGCATCCATTGCAATAATCGCAGGCCTTAAGGTAAGAGATTTATTGATTGCAAGGGTTTTACGAACAGCCGTTCGAATGCTCATATTAGTTGCACGAATAAGTTGCAACTGATCTTCCTCACTTAACTTTTCATAAATTTGTTAAAATTTTTAAGCTTTTGGCCATCTCATTTGGCTAAGCATACGGAACAGCCCGACTCAGCTTCTGCATTCGTAATCTGGCCCGCCACCCATAAAAGGTTAGCCATCCCTGTTTCAGATGAAGCCGCCATCTGTTGACCAATAATACAACATCCGTTGGGAAGCATACAATGATTGCAATCTTTTCGTCTACGAGATTTTGACATCACAATATCTAGGCGCATCACTAGAAGTGCAGGTATAGTAGTGGACAAGCTATTTTTTGCGCCGAACTTCTAATGAATGAGATGCTCTTAATTTGACTCCTTACGAGAATAATAGATTATATCATCCACGTTGTCTGAAACTGAGTATAATGTTACACAGCTACCACAGGGATTCACGTAGCTGATGACATTTTCTAATTGGAGAAGATTTTCCGGAAACTTGAATGAGTACTTCATGAATGAGAGAGGGTAGTTAGAAGCGCAAACTATTTGAAAATGTATTGATCAAATAGCCTTATTTTGTTGATAGGGAAGAGGCAAGAATGATTTGATACAATTTGAATTCAAACTATATCGATCACTACCTAATGACAACACAGTCCGACAGCCAGAGCGAGTTTCTGCAGGGAACGAGGCAGAAAGTGAGACTTTCACAGAATTATCTACACCTTATGCCTACTACGAATCGGCACGTCTGCCGAGTTCTAGTGAGTTTCTCTTCTTGTCAGACAGGATCAAAGAAAATCACATGTAAATCCAATGGGACGCAGATTGCAGTTCTTGACTAAAATGAGATTTTATATGTTTTCTCTGAAAACGAAAAGTAATAAGCCAAGAGTCGCAATTTTTGGCATGAAATGTCTTCAAGTCATTTCCTATAATGTGTTTGTGGTTTTATCTTGCTTCTCATCGGCAATGTATGTGAGAATGTGGTTGAATGTGGCTGAATGTGGATAAAGTTGCTCAAAATGCTTATGTTTGCCAACATTAAGAAGCTCGCCAAATCTAGCTGTGTATAGCTTTATATAAAGGGGCGTATGAAAATGAAAGGAAATGAACTGAAGACATTACATGCCAAGAATTATGGCTTAGTACTTCTCGTTTAATCAGAGAAAACATACAAATATATTACACAAATTCCAAATTCTACGACCGAATAATTATATTTAAATTACACGCGACGTTTCGCACTAGGCTTAGTCATGCGAAAAATCGCGTGTATTTTTAATATAATTTCTCGGTCGTAGAATTTGAAATTTTTGTAATATATTGATAACCTATTCCGACCGATGAAGTTGAAGGACTTCACTGGATTTTCAATTCGAAAACATACTAAATTTCATTTTAGTCAAGAACTGCAATCTGCGTCCCATTGGATTTACATGTGTTTTCTTTGATCCTGTCTGACAAGAAGAGGAACGAAATAGAACTCGGCAGACGTGCAGATTCGTAGTAGGCATAAGGTGTACCGGCACATCATTCTGTGAAAGTCTCACTTTCGTCCTCGTTCCCTGCAGAAACTCGTTCTGGCTGCCGGACTAATGGTCTGCCTGAAGATGATCACTGGACATTGATTGAAATAGATTGAATTCTAGCAATATCAAATCAATCTTGGCTCTTCCCTATCTACAAAGTAGCGTAAGCTTCGTCCATGTATATTGTGGATGAATGCAAGTGTCTTTTCTCGCATTAGATTGATTGCATGCATTTTAGCTCTGCTTTGTCTATTATTTCATCAGTTGTCACTGGACATTATCCCACGATTTCTCAGGACCATATCCTTTTTCATTAATAATATCACTGAATTGCTGTATAAATGCTGAATTGATTTTTCTTCGTCTCTGTCATTTTTGAAATCGTCGCAAAAAAACAAGTTGAAGAAAGCAGTTTTTCAACTCACTCAGGTTGGATATTTTGAAGTTCAACTACAAATATTCTTTTAAGATGTCAAAATACACACACATTAATATAAACACAGCGCTTAAGAAATTCAGAAATGCGGATATAAAAAGTCTATTCAGAAAGTCAAAAATACGGATAAAAGTACTGGAAAAAATATTGAAATGCAATTGAAATAGAAATACAATCAAGGATTTGCTCCAAGCGTGGCAGAGATCGCTAACACTTCCATGTTAAGTCTATGCTTCCTAAAGGGCTTCTCTAAATCAATCTTCATGAAATTTTGTATATAAAGAGAAAATGCAAACATTATATGTAGACTAGTATGTGAAGCCTTTTTCAGGGCGACTCATAAAAATTCATGGGTTGTACACAGACATGAAAACCTTGGAAAAGATAGCCTTTACGTCCCTCTTACTCTAGGACTGCAATGGCTGCAATTTCTGTTTGTGGGCAAGAGGATTGTTTATGCGACGAATGTTATTAATATATAACTATTTTAGGAAAATAATGCACTTGTTCGAGCTAAATGAAGGTGAAATTGCAAAACTGCGGACATTGCACAAGATTATAGTAAGAAAGAAGAGAGCACTGAGACAGTATTTTCCACTTTTTAATGAGTTTTTTTCTCGAAATTTTGTAGGAATTCCCCGACACTTTTCCCAGGAATCGAGACTCGAAATTATAGGAAATTCCTGTCCCGAAAGATCCCATGTTAAACCCCTGTTACAGATACTCTGTAACTGTAACCTCTGTATTTCATGGACATTGCAGAACCAAATACATGAACATTGCATAATCTGACATGGCAAATTTACAATCTTAGCGTGCAGGATATCCTTTATTCTTCGATCAGCACTCCAAGAATCGCTCCAAAAAGTCTCAAGATCCACACAAACTTGGGCCATTCACATACAACCTTTTGAAAGTAATTTTGCCTTTTCATGTGCCCCCATGACTAGTTAGATTTGTTTGTCAATTCAGACATTAGATCCATTCAAACAGTAGACTGCATTCTATGCTGTTGAATTTTTAGATACTTTTAGTAAATTTTGGTTCTGCAGTGGCAGCAAGTCAAGATCCTGTAATTGGTTGAATAGAAAAGCAAAATATCGGAATGACTTCAATGCGCTAGTGATGTTATCATTTTCTCAATCTATGACACGGTAAGTAAACTGCAATAAAATAGCGGTTCATAAAATATAGCAACAATCATAGCGGCTATGTATGCACTGTAATTAATTAGGCACTAAAAATGCCCAAACCTTGACACTAATATGAGGCATCAACTGAGAATGATCACAATGCACGAAATAATCACTAAAATATCGATATTTTAGTGCCTGATGTCATTATGCTGTATCATCATTATAGCATTAAAGTTTAGTGCATTTTTAGGACGGTAGGCATTAATTTTATGTCTCGGCACTACTAGCGACCTAATTTTGATTTTAGTGTCTAGGTTAGGGCATTTTTCGTGCCTATTCAAAATCTCACAAAATTTTGCATTTAGTGAATGTGTATCTTATTGATGTCGGTGCACCCTACATCTTTGCATGGGCCTGCATTTTATCAATGATTTCATAGTAGTCGTGTAGAGCAATCTGTAATAATATTATAGATGCCAACAATTTCTTCTGACTCCTTTCAGAAGGAGTCATAAATGTAGTAATGACAATAGATGCGTCTCTATGGCTCTTAGGATTATGTCTTATCAGTGCTTCCACGAAGGGATGCGAGCTGTGGTTCGCGGGGTTACAAGAATCATTTGTGGAGGACGAAAAAATTTTTTCATCGTAGCGCAAAGACTATCATGTAAGATATTTTTCATAGTTGGTCACTACTGGCCAGCAAATCCATTTAACGAGAAATCACGAATTTTAGGAATTTGCATTTTCGACAAGAAACGTATAGCAATGCCGTTAGCAGGAGGTGGTTGGGATTCATAATTTTTAACCATTTAGGTTTAGTGAGAGATACCTCCAGAAATATAGGGCACGAAAGTGGCTTTTATTTCTGAAGTTACCACTCAGTTAACCTAATGTATATGGTTAAAAATTATGAATCAACAGAAATTATGCCTATTCATGCAATCTATGATACGGTAAGTAAACTGCACTAAAATAGCGGTTCATAAAATATAGCAACAATTATAGCGGCTATTTCCACGTTGGCTCACTGTGGCATCATGAGCAATATGTATGTTCAACAAATCGTTTTGAATACATATTTATGTATGCACTGGAATTTATTTGTTTACAAAAAAGCTCATTAATGTTTTTACTTTCATTTTTTGTTTACTACATTTTGCCTTGACAAAGGACGAATTCCGAAACGTCAGCACTAAATAAATTTTATTATTCGCCACTTTCGTGTTATATTTCTATGTATTTATTTCTGGAGTTATCTCTCAGTAAACCTACTGTACAATCCCCAATCAAGAGCTTTTGTCCGAGCTATCATTTGAGCATCTTTCATCGCTATCAAATAACTGCACCAACAGCAATAAAGAATAATGTGAAAACTATCAGCTTTGTCAATTGAATCGCTCTGAACGATAACTCAGATGTCTGTGCAACATAACTCAGCTCAATTCAACAATGTTCAATTCACCCCAACGCACTCTTGCTGAGAGAAGACAGGAGAAAAGGTAAAGATCGTAAAAGGAGTCGGTTTTATGTTTATGTTTTATTATTATGTTGCTGCAGTGTGAAAAACTTCAGAATGTTTTTTGAATGATCGCTCAGTAAATTGCATGCAATTACACAAAGTGCTTCCAAAATACTTTCGAAAGATCATAGATGTATGGAATTTTCATTTTCGGCATGTGTCTTGCCTGTGTCGTGATGCTATGGTGTGCAGCGCGTGATGATGTTAGCAAAACTCAATTGGACTTTCTTGAGTTGATGCAGCAAGATCTTCCTCATCTTCATACAGTGGAATGGGGTAAATCCAGTGGCGTCGCGTGCTCCCAGACTACAGGCCTACGCTTGGCATTGGAATACTATTTCTATACTAGATTTTTTTATGTTATAACATTAATTTTCATAAAAGATGAATTTTTAATAACAATTTCCCGAACATTTTTTAATGCCAAGTGAATGTGCACATGAGAAGTTGATTGCTCATGTCGCCTAACCGTCTTACTCAAGGAGCTGGGATAACTATATCCCCTCTCTGTCCAGACCACATTTTCTCGAGAAAAAAGGAGGAAGGGAAGCAGTTTCTTGCGCTTCTCACGGCTGGTCAACCACTCATATGTTTGAACTTTGATGCATTAAAATGTCTTGTGCATTTCTTATTTCTTTATCTGTGAGTACTTTCAATTTTTAAATCAGGTATTGGCCTACCTTGCTTGACGACTGTCATCTTTTCAGTATATTCCCTTCGGACGAATGGCGTGATTATGAGCTCATCTACAGTACTAAACATGGCGTCACATCAATCACGCAAAAACAAATGGAATTCTACGGAATCTGGGTGTTCGAGTCAGATGCATTACTCTGCACTCATTGGCAAACGCTCATCATCTGATGACAGTCTTATCTGAACATCAGTCAGCTGCTATTGTTGACGTAGTGGCCTCTCTGACATAAAGCGAATCCAGGAACAATTGGGTTGCGCTTCCCTTACTATATTTAGACATCGCGCCTCGATCAAGAATCGAGTAGAATTTCATTGCAAAAACTGGAGAAGGCAAAGCATCATGTCTATCAGAAAAGCCCATATTGGCGCGGGCGCGTGCGCTTGCTGCCTCACACGCACACAACTCTCTTTCGCTCCGTCTGAACACACGACTAGTATGTGTGTCTAACCGTTAGAAGAAAACAGCTGTGATTCGTTCACGCGCAGCAAAACTGTTCACTCTAAGATTGAGCGTCTGATTTTGAGACGGAGAGCTACCACGAGAAGCTATCGAATTTAAATGAAATATAGTGAATGATGACACTTTTCATTTTTATAAATGTTGGTAGATTATTATTTAGGATGCGCCGAAGGCCTCGCAGGTACGGAGAAGACGCCACTGGGTAAATCCATTTTATATAATAACATTTGTCAAAAAAAACCAGTCCTCCGTCTGTGAAATTCTTCATTCTGAGCCGATTTTGATAATTTGTTTTTCATTTTGATCCTTAGGATCTCCTATTTTTGTTCATGATAAATTCAAATCAACCCAAAAAAGTTTTCTCAATGAAAAATTTAGCTCAAGGCAGTAAAAGTAACAAAAATGCCTCTCCCCAGCATGGTACTCTATCTTAGAGAAGAAATTTCGTTGTGATCTACTTAAAATATAAAAGTTACGTATCATGTGAAAGCGCATGAACCGTACTTTGAACCAGACTATAATTCAAGATCGCATTTGCATTCATTTGGGATTTTTCTTTAATTAACCTTTGTCCGCAAAGATTGTCTTCTGACCGATCCACATTTCTCAATTTAGAAATGATGTCGTTATTTACTTTATGCGACGAAATACATCATTTGTGAGTCTAGTTGTTGCATCAGAAGGAATAAAAATTAACTGTGGATCATCGCAATTGAGCAATTGTAAATTTTAAAAAATGACCTGCTTTCTTTCGACCAAACTTTTTTAATTTTTCTCAAAACTTCAATTTTATGCTGAAGCCACATTTTTCATCCGGATCTCATGAAAGCTCACGGAATTATCAAGAACCATAATGTAGTCATGCATGCGATTTTTTTTGAAAAGACAGTGATTATCATTAAATTCAAAATCTAGGAAAACGGCCAAAATGTCCATCTGACCGATACCACAAAATTATCGGTCAGAAGGCACCTGGTAATATATAGTGTAAGTGATTTTCGAATGATTTTCACTGTGATTTTCGAGTTCAGCGTGAAAAATTGACGATATATGCAAAGTTTCAAAGAAAACGAAGCTGAAAAGTTGAAAAGACAAAAATTACTCAAAATGTTGTTATATAAAATGGATTTACCCAATCATAATCATCAATTAATTAATGCAATCAATCATCGCTGCGCTATATACTTGGATCCGTTGATCAGCATGCTGTTGGAGCAAGAATGCCAGTGTCAGGGCAGACGTAGCAGAATCAAAATCTACTTGCACCTGCAATAACGCAATGCCCAAAGAAATGTGTTCGGAGAATGAGTTCTCAACATTGACTAAAGAAAGTATATAAAAACACGTCTTAAAAACACATTTAAACGCTTTGAAATTTAACTGTCAGTTACTTGAGCATGGCGCATTCTCAGTCTGCTTGATTTCAGACTATGCAGGCCAGTAAGAGTGTATCGATCATTTGAAGATGATGTGGACTGAGGATTACAACTTTGTGAGTTTGTATTCTGAACTAACATCATTGACCTAATTCTCGATAAATGCAGCAGCTAATTAGTCCGGCAGCCAGAACGAGTTTCTGCAGGGAACGAGGACGAAAGTGAGACTTTCACAGAATGATGTACACCCTATGCCTACTACGAATCGTCACGTCTGTCGTCGAGTTCTGAGTGTTCTCTTCTTGTTCAAGGATAAAAGGGGACGCAGATTGCGTTTTTTTGGCTAAAAAAAAATTTTTTATTTGTTTTTTCTGAAAAAAGTAAGAAGTAAGCCCCCGTCATAATTTTTTCATATGATGGGCATGTGGGTTTTATCATGCATTCTTATCGGAAATGTATATGAGAATGTGGGTTGAATGTGGATAAAGTTGCTAAAAATGCTTGCTTGTGCCCTGAGTAAGAGGCGCCCGCCAAATTGATGTGTGTTTAATTCAACAGATGACATTGAATGAAAAAAGAAAGAAAACGAAACATTCCACAAATTTGGACAAATATTATGACTTACTTCTTACGTTTTTTCAAGAAAACATAAAAAACATAAATTTCATTTTTTAAACCAAAAGCTGCTCCCATTGATTTGTATTTTTTTTTTCTTTGATCCGTTCCTAGAGTCTGAGGAGCCTAGAAGAACTCAACGTGACGATTCGTAGTAGTGTAGGGGGTCGTTTGCAATCATTCTGTCACACTCACGGCTCTCCCTTCGTTCCTGCAAACTCTTCAGCGCGTGCCGTCTAATCTTGAAACAGTATGATTCCGTAAACATCAGGCGACTGAATGCCAGTTTTTCATTGTTTTTCAGTCCTTCTTTCATTTAAAGCACGGAGATGCGAGATTGCCCTCGTCATTCTCAGGGCGTTCGGCTGTGAAAGTGAATAGGGAAGCGCTGTCTAAAAGCAATCTGCAGAGTTGTAGACTTCTGCATGTATTTGCATTCTTGGCAGAAGTGCACTTATAGGTTGTTGAACTTTTGTTTATCGAGGCCGCAGGCCGAGACAAACACAAAGGTGCAGCAACATAATTGTTTCACCCTGTAACCCGACTATGTAAGTTAAGATAAGATAAGATACGCATTTATTTTTTAGGAATGGTATTAACAAATTTACAATTCAATTTCCTATTGAATATGGAAAGTTCATGCTCATGCATAAAAATTAATACAGTGAATAAGCGATAAGATACAAATTAATATGTGACAAACATTAGGTGTTATTCAGTAGAGATGTCACAAATGGGATAAATGTATTCTTCTTTCTTTGAGTGCGGCAAAGTGGAACAAGGAACTTTCCTACACAAGGAATGTGCATGTAAGTGAAGCATCAGCAATTATAGCAACTTTCTTGAAAAAAATATGTTTTCCAGTCAAGCATTTATATTTATTACTCAAATTAAGGTATTTGGAAGGAATTAAGCAAAGTCCAGTTCATATCCATCTCGGGTATCTTGGGCTTTGGAGGATTCAATATTTCACTGAAGAGTTCGTTCTTGAGCTCCACATTTTCTCTTGTAGAGGCGAACTGATGAACTTCGCTGACCCTTGCGCGACATGATAAGTTGTTCATCAATGTTTTCTTGAAATAATTTAGTAACGAGTTTCCTGGCAGACTTGCAATTGCTTGAAATCATAGAACATGGAATGTGCAGTGTATCCCACTATGATGCATGATTCATGTAAAGTACCAAATACATGAATAAGATTTTCGAACAATCATCACACTCATGACAGGATTTCTGTACATATGTGTTGACCATTTCCCGAAGTGCTAGTATGAGAAAGCATTACATGCAGAACAGATGTTTGAATAAAATGTTTCATTCTTGAAACTACAGCGACAGTAGATTTTTCGCATCATCTGCATAACCCACGAATAACTCCATTTTCGCATACTTTGGAAAACGAAGTCCAAAAGGGATCACGTTTCTAGGGATTCGCATTTTGCGCAGCACAATGAGATCACAATACTAAAAAGAACAAAGCAATGAACAAAGTGACCAAACTCAATGTTTAATTAGCAATGACAATGAGAGGTTTAAAGTGATCAGATGAGAGAGCCAGTCCTACTAAATCAGATAACGCAATTTTTTAAGTATTTATATAATTTTTTTGGCAACCATTGAAGAGGAGTTTCAAATTTATTCTGCATGATCATGCTGGAGAAACAAATTTAACCTCTGCTTACAAGGATCATAATTGCATTTCGGATGCAATAAAATCATAATATTTTCAAAGAAGCGATGCTTTTTCGCATTTTAAACATGTTTTTGTTCCTTTGATCAAAACACTGCCAACCTTGAATAGTTCCCGTAGCTAATCTGATTGAAATCCATTGCAGTTGGTGGTGCAAGATACATGTACAAAACCATACACTATGTATTGCACATTATTTTATGCGTTTTATCTCTGACAACAATAAATGATTATCATTGCGATTTTCATTTCGTCAAGTGACTTACTGCATTATTTTTATGTAGCATGATAGACTCTCATCAATTAGTATAGATGTATCTAGTAAACATGGCAAAAGTCTTATACCGAATAGCCTGATAGCTACGCGGCGCTGCCTGAATAAAATAGAAGGTCCACAGGCCTGAAAAAGTCTGATGAAAAGCAGCGCGGTACTTCAAAAGCTATTTACTTTGAAAAAGTGTAACAATGCAACTGTCAAAAACACATGTTCAAATCCTTTTATCTTCATTAATCAAATCACTTTGCAAGCAAATTAAGATCACTTTGTGGATCATGTGCTTATTTCACTACGAATAATTACTCTTCAATTGACGCATAAAGGCACATAATCGTCAGCCATATCGTAGCTGACGTAGCTTAATTAATAGAATAATCCAGATGGCAAGTTGTCTTAAGATGATATTTAAGTTCCTGCTTTTGTAACACTTTTACAGAAAACATGAAGTTACTGAGCATATTTGCCTTGGTTGTTTTGACAGTTGGCCTGTCGGCGAGGTAAGTCGCAATCACATGCTATTTACATGCATAGGCTACACACGTTGCGTAGAATATTCAGCATATTGGTAAATATCATAACATCGACATAATTTTGTCAAGCGTAGACGAGAAATCGTCTACCGAAGAATTATTTTACATGCATTTTGTTCAGAAACGACACAGCAGACTAACATTGTAACTTAAGTGATTTCAAAAATGAGTCAAATTCTAACGAGGATATTTTCAACAACCATAAGTTGATGTCTTCCTAAAGTAATACAAGACGGTGCTGGTAACTAAAGACTTAAACATTTTGGAAATGTTAAATGCTACCCGTGTTGTCAAAACTTCATAATAATTCAAAGTGCTTTAAAGCTCTTTAAACGTACTACCTATTATAATGTTACTTTGAAGTTGCTTCAAAACTATAGGAAAAGTAAGACGAGAACTAAACTTTATGAAGTTAAGTATGTATGCAACTTTGAAGTCAAGTGAACATTGTATCATTAAAGTTATCGTTGAATTACTTTAAAGCTGATTCGTAAAATTAAATAAGAATTCTTATTAGCAAGGTATACTGGAGAATGTAATGAAAACGTCATTTCTTTTGTAAATGAAAAAAATGCTAGCCAATGATTCAATTCCGATTGGCGTTTCGACTTTTTATTTAGCTTGTACGAACTTCAAAGTTTTCCTAGTAGGATTTTAGAAGTTTATAACAAAAAGTTTCATCAAAGAGCGTGACATTCTTATGACGCTCTTGCGACCCGGGTAATTGTTATATGCTAAACAATCAAAAACAAAGCTGACAGATGCAAAATTCTGTAATATTTTGTTATCCTGTGAGGTAGCATACTTTGGCGTGGTTACAACGGAATGTACTATCTTGCACGTGTGGCAGATGATTTGGTCAACTAAGACAATACCCAAAGCAGCTGCTATATTACAATGATCATGTAGGGATGGATATCTCCTCTCATTGCTTATTCATTGAACTATTTTGCAAACCGACTTCGTGTCTAAATTTCGCATTATTTCGAAATGTCCTATCGAGATTTAATAGAGTGCTCCCCGAATTCGGACTTAAGCATTAAAGCTATCTGGTAAAACAATAAAGTAGTAGAGTAGGGTATTAAGAAGAGCTTTGATCGATTGTCGCCATGCGATTCACACGAAAACTCTATCCACCCATAACGTATCTGAAGGTTTTAATTCATTCTACATTGGAAGTTCTTGTTACATACCGTATTTTGTACTGTTTACTTGCAAATTCCCTAATGCTATGATATGCAATCTTATACTTATTTATATTTTTCTTTCTTCTCTTCCAGCAAGCCTATTCAGAATGATGGTAAGCTGCATCAATCTACTTACACCCATAACTAGTAGTAAATCAGCTGATTGAAAGAAATATTTAGGAAAAAGGAATTTAAGAAAAATAATAAAGAAAGAAAGAAAAGGCTTTGGTAAATAAAGCTTTTTCTTTCTTTCTTTCTAGGCCTATTCGTGATCTATGATTGATAACTATCATGGATCAGAGCAAGCATCTGCGAGTGAACAAGAAAATACTTCAGATATGCTCGAATAATCGGACAAGGCGTACTAAACATTAAGAAGAGATCACTAAATTCTGCAATTTTACAGACACTTTAAGGAGACAAACACAAAGATTGCAATTGAGTCACAGCAGTTAATTCACACAGCCCTCCAATGGAATCCTTATTCGTCTACAGATGAATTTACGTTAGTATTAGTGATGTGTAGTTATAACCGCTGTTCACGGTCGGTTGCGGTATCTTCTCATATGTCGGTAACTACTCAATGTAAAGATACGTAAATTTATTATTAGTAGCCTATATCGTGATTGAGTCATTTCTCAAATGAAAGGAAGATACAAAGTAGTTATATAGTGGAACAAAAGACAATGGGACAAGTCCTTATATGCCTGATACATTGCTTGCAACTATATTTGTATATGGTAAACTGCTTTACCCACTGAATTAAGCAAAATAAAACTTAGTAAAACAATAGCTAGGACTTATGGTAGGGCAAAATGTCCCAGGCCTACTAGGCTGCAGTCATTGAGCATTTCGGCGATAAGCGAAACTCATCATGTAAGCTGTCTATCATGGAAGTTGTGGCCTATTCCGATGACTAATTTAGTGTATTGATTCTACGAGGTTATCGTACCTTCATATGATTTACGGTCGAATATACATGCACGTGTGTTTCTGCAGTCAGCGGTCCGTTACGGTTAAAAATTGGTCACGATTACGAAAGTTTTCTATGCGGTGGGCTACGGTCAAGAAATCTATCTAACTGAACATCACTAATGGGTATAGTACGCACTTGGAACCTTTTTTACAATGCATAACAAACTTAAAGAAGATATCTTTCAGCAAATGTCCTCAATTGATGTTGTGTGATAATATATAAAAACTACGTTTTATGGGGAAAATCACTTGAAGTAGGCCTATTTGTGGAACGTATAGTAATATAATGAATATAGTCACCAACTAACAAAACGAACTCTACAGAATACTCCCCTGTTGTCAATCTTTAAGCTGTCATGACTCAATTATGAAATTCACTTTTGTGTTTAACTCTTCCATGAATTTACAGAGTTACATGGTCTTTCCACATCAATAAAGTAGGCCTCGGCAACATTTGTATCTCAATACTAGCTTACTTAGTTACTTAATGTCTGTGAATCAAATTATCATCCTGTTCGAATCTGATTATCCACATGGTTGATACCGAGCTTATTTTAAGTGACAGCTTACTCATTATTTCAATTGTCTTCTGCTCAAGTATTCTATGGTCAATTAAAATCTGTAAAAAAGTGTTGTTCACTTTTTCATCATTATAGGTACTCCAGATTTAGAAGTGTTTTACAATTTCAACTTGATTTAAATATAATCACAGCTTTATCAATCCAGTCAATGTCACTTTATCACAAGACATTCTATAAAAGCAATTCTACGTGCAACAATTATTATTATTCCGAAATGATAGTAACGGAATACTTTATATAATTCAGTTTTTTAAAACATTCACGAAACCTCATTTTCATTTATTTGCAGCTTCTTTTGAAGTTACTGAATATGGTGAGTTGTGACTGTCTTTGCTTTAAACTTCCTTAAAAGTCTGCTACATTATCAACTTAAGATATCTAACAACTTTTGCGATTTCACTCCCCTTCACGGATTTTATCAATGAAATCATTTAAATGAATAATGACTTAAAAATGAATTGGCCACTTTGTTTTCCTGGCCTATTTGATCGTGGCGCTAGCCCGCCTCCCTCGCAATTGCTTGATCATTATTTCCTTTTTATGCGTATCTAAACGTTGAGAATGAGCTCCTTCACATAATTAATCATTGATCTTTACTTCCTTTTTATATGCGTATCTGAACGTTGAGAATGAGCTCCTTCACATAATTAATCATTCACCTCAAATGTATGGATAGCTAGCGCATTAGCAAAATGTCTTCAGAGTCATCAGTATTGCCACAGAGCTGGAAATTTTCTGATCAGCTATATTTTTATTGTTGCACAAATTATTGTTTTGATATGACGTGATACATATGAAAGTCATTTTTAGAATACATGTAGTCACAAGAATACAAGAACCTATTTGTGTATCTAAGCTTTATGCACTCTATGACAAGTTTCGAAAAAGAGATTCAGTAATAATGCAATTCATGAGTTCATGCAATAATGCTAAATGAACTGAACTTAGGTTGATGTATTGATGAAGTTCATTAAGTAATTGTTCTGCCTCATAGAAACAGCAATGATCGTTAATACTGTTAAAATACTACGAAATAATGCTAAGATATTTCTTATAATTCACTATATTGAGAATAGTCATGCTGGACACTTGTATTACAGGCTTCGACGTCATGGTTCTACTTCAATCTCTCAAAGACCTTCTTCAAGTGATCAAAACTGAAGGAATTGAAGCTGCAAAAGATCAAGTCAGACATATGAAAGATGTCTTTCAATCTACTCAAATGCAAGACTTTATCAAAAGCCTTCCAGAAGGCTGGCAAAAAGCCATTCAGGGTGTTATCGATAAGATCAACGGATTCATCAACATTGGAGGTAGGTAGACTTTGAGTGAAGATTTTACTACTGTACTATGTGAACATCAAAATTTGATAATTGCGAACACATCTTTGAACTTCCAGTTGATAGAATGATCGGGATGCTCACCAGCCAAGTTCAGAGTTTGATTGACACACTCAAAGACAAAGCAGAAGCACAACCAATCGTTCAAAAGCTAAAACAAGTTCTCGAAATGCTGAAGGGAAAATCTGCCGCTGCCCTTGAAAAAGCAAAGGTTGCCTTGGCAAAAATTTTGAGCTCATCTGTCTTTAAGTACGTTGAAACTAAACTTCCTGAACTTGCTCAGAACATGATTAAACTTCTGAGGGACTATGTCAACGGACAAGCTCAAGAAACTGGTAAGAAAACTTGATTGAGAGGCATTTACATCTGTAAAATTACGTTGACACTTTTGATGAAGACTCAAAATGAGCTTAGACATATAAATTATGATGTAAAAGATTTTAAGTTTTAAATCAGTTGCATTTTCACGGCTTAAGATTTGGAATTTGGTCAGTGTAGTAAGCTAAATTTAGGTTTACATTAACATCACAATCAGGAATTGATTAATAGTGATGCAAGTAATATCGGAAAGTATCAGAAAATCTTGGATGTTCATATTTAAGCGGTCTTTTGCATTTCAATCGTTCTGGGAAATTGAAAGTCAATTTGGGGGTGACGGATGCGCACCGCTTAATATAGGACGACAAATGAAGCAATATCTATGTGGATAGACAAGAACCTTGTGTCTGTATATTCTGTTGTGCATAAGTAGGCTGGACATATCATATTCGATTGAGTGGTTTTCTACTAACTGCTTGCAACCAAAAAAATAATACAGCAAGCAAGAATCTTTCTGGCAACTTATTTCTTGAGTCCTACAGCACAGTATATGCACATGGTTGCAAAATAATGCAACAGTCCAGCTTTGTGCAATAAGTAGCGTCCAACTTCGCTCTGTAAGATACTAGATATTCAAAAGGGGCATTGCAATACGCGCACAAATGTCATTTAAATTAAAAAGTACATACATTAAAATGAAAGCCGTCCTGTCAGATTCATGATCATTTGAATTAAATCTCCCACCTGCGGACTATTAAAACGACTGGCGGTATCGATTCAATACTCAATAATAAAGCTTCCCAATCAAATGAATAAAGAATTATTCAGCGGTTTTGATGTTTTCAGCGGTCTACACCTTGCCCTTCATTCAAGACATCATTGATAAAGTCAACGGCCTAAAAATTGCCGCTAAGCTCCAAAATCTCTACAAAACCATCCAGTCCAAGGCGGGTGCCGTCAAGGACTTAGCTGTAGAAAAGATCATGGCTATTGTCAATTCAGAACGTATCCAGGATTTGAAGAAAATCCCTGAAAAACTTCAGAAGATTGCCAACGACATCATTGCGAAGGCAAAAGCTATGTCAGAAGCAGCAGGTAAGCAATATTCTTGAATAACAGACATTATTTGCTTCCTAATGTAATCATCACGTTATCCACAGCTTCTCGATTGAAGGAAGTGATGCAACAAGTAAGCGAAACTACCACTGGTCTCATCAAACAGCTCAAGGAAAAATTCGGAGCAGCAAGTGCAAGACTGCAAGAAAAACTGGCAGAAGCTATCAAGCTTCTCAAATCTTCTTCCAAGGAGGTTCGTGAGGTTGGAACAGTCAAGCTATTGGAAATTTTGAAATCCCCCGCTTTGCAAAAGATGTTGGCCATACTGCCTGAATCTCTCAAGACGAAAATCTCTGAGACTATCAAGATGTTGGAATCCACAACCGACGCAAGTAAGAGATTAATGCCACATACCGGCATTTCAAGGGTTGGAAGCAGATGAAAATCTAGAGCACTACACCTACAGCAGTGTTTTGTCAGCAGAGATGTGTTTGAAAAATCTGTCGCTTGTGAAAAGCCTTAATTGTGCAATTATTGATCCACTATCTTAGCTCCATTTCGTGGAGAAAAATTACAGGGACTGCATCCAAGTAAGAATGCACCAAATGTATTATGAGGCATGATAATCTGTCTATCTTGTACCTTGGGATCCATTATTTGCACCACAAAACTGGCAGCATTACTAATATAGCTGTTCTGAATAGTATTTAAAATGCATTGCTATTATTCATATAATAACTACAATGATGCATTGGCAGATGAATGAGCATGTTAAATAGAACGTTTTTGTACATTGTCAATGGTCTGCAAGTGACTTTAATGGATGCGTATGTCTACTTCTGTAAGATATTGACAAAAATTCTCGATTTTTTTAAAGGTACTTTTTTGTAGAAAGTTAGATTTTTGATGTTTCCAATAGCCAAATTTGATTAAATTTTTTCTTCATATCAGAAATAAGTAGAAACCAAAATTCACAAGAAATTGGAATCGTCGCTATCACAGTTTTTGGAGCGATGTCAATAAATGTTTCAAGAGCGCCCGCGAACTGGCATGATAGGGTCAATAACGAATCGAAAAAAGTCCGTTCTATGCTTGTTTCTCATCCTCGCTAAAAACATATATTTAAAGGATACATAGTCACTTTCATTGCTGAATGCTAGTCATATATACATGCACATACTATTGAAATGAATGCATGCAAAGAATTTCTAATCATCAATAAGCTTGTCTCATTCAATGCATGATTGAACTCAATGCAGCTTCTACTGTATCTAAATTGCATTAAAATGAACTGACCCAACATGTTGTGAAAATATAGTATAAAAATGGCTATAAATTGAGGAAATGCCATCTGAGCAAAAGTTAGCAAAATATTTGTCTGAGCTTGCCTTTGTCTCATACTGATTACATACATCTATATGAAATGGATCCAGTTCAAGATAGAAACTGAAAACAGCTGCTCACCGGCAGTCTTAGGTCATTTCAGCATACGCCTAGCTAGACTTGCATTTACCTTTTTTATAAACTCGTTGTGCCACCCCTTCCCGCTCAGAAATAATTCTTGGTGACACGTATGGTCCAAGTATGCCTATGATTGATAAGCCTCAATAACTTATAACTTAGTGGATGCATCTGTCAGATAATTAGTAAGTCAATTGGCAGATGAGTTTTTCTTAATAATACAATGCTGATTATTAAAATGGATCATACGCGTCAAACTTCAGTCAAACTCCTACCTTCCAATCATGTCGTTAATAAATGCCCTATGCTTGCCTTGCAGCTGAAACAGTTGCCTACCGCATGAGTTTTAAGGACATCATCTATCGCTTGAGGACGGAATACGAAGCTGTGCTGTCAATGATTGGAATGGCTCGAGATATTGCTGCTCAGAAGCTGGTAGAATTGATCCGCGAAAGTGGTATTCCCCAGATGGTCAGACATTTCCCCTATATCGCCAGGCAATACATCGAAATGATCCTCAAACAGATCGCAGTAACGGCTGAGAAAGCAGGTAGAGTATTGCAGAGAAGTTCGCACTTTTAAAAAAACTGGCTATCACTATAATGTTATTGCTATTTCGCTCTGCGGTTATTCAAATCCAAACTTTGGAACTTTTCATTTTTAGGCAAACATTTGGAGAAAGTGATCGGTGTTATCATTGAAAAAGGAGTCATTGCAGTCGATCATATTAGAAATGTATCTGAGTCAATGGCAGAAAAATTTGAAGAAGCTTTGACCAACTTGGAGAAAGGCACTGTTGAAATGATTGAACTCGGCAGAGAACAGCTGTGGAACTTGATTGAATCTGATGAATTCCTGGAAATATTCGATAGCTTGCCTGCACCAATCCAATCTGCTTTAGAGAAAATCTACGAAGTCATCTCATCCGGACAAGGTAAGAAAGTTGTTATTTATTCAGAGCCTTTCACACTTAGGTCACATACACTTTATCTGTGCTTTGGCACAATAAGGCAATGTAACTCTGAAAATGTGGCATTTTGAAATCAAGCATAACGGACAATCAAGCAAATAGTGAATAAAAGGAAAACGTCACAAATCTCTCCCGAAATATATATAATGCCGAATAAACACAAAGGTTTAAGTAAAAATATAATACAGGTAAAATCGGCAAACGTTTCGCGTCCAGACGCTTGGTCACTGCCTTACTAAATGATTCTAACAGTAGGTGCAACAACACCCTCGTGACGCCTGTTCAATTCTGGCTTACGAAAATCGATCAAACGAGATTCCATCAAACTTGTCTCAATCGGATCATGCACACACTTTAAGAAATTGATATTGAAGCTATCTATGTTGGTACACGGGTTGCAAAATTTTATATGATCGCTCAAGGCGCTATGACAATCACGCGTCACGAGGGTGTTGTTGCACCTACTGTTAGAATCATTTAGTAAGGCAGTGACCAAGCGTCTGGACGCGAAACGTTTGCCGATTTTACCTGTATTATATTTTTACTTAAACCTTTGTGTTTATTCGGCATTATATATATTTCGGGAGAGATTTGTGACGTTTTCCTTTTATTCATTATGCGCCTCTCGCCTCAAGCCATTACACAAGCAAATAGAATTTAAAAAAATCTAATAATTTTTTTGTCAATACAAGTAAACATCGAAAAAAGCTCTAGCTGCATATAGAATCAAGTGGTTTGGATAATGCTAGTATGATATCGTTCTTTCTCCAAGTCGTACTGATCGCAAATGCAGACAAATCACCGATAGTGCAAAAAGCCAAACATATTTATCAATGATCACTTTTTCTGCTCACATGCAAGGAGTAAAGCTACATCATCCCGTTTGCTACCTCTACTCTTTCAGGCTATGCTTTCACCGACCAAATCAGTGCAATCTTTGAAAAGATCACATCATTAGATGTTGCTGCCAAAATTCGCGATCTCGTTTCCACAATCAAAGAAAAGGTTGGAGCAGCTCGTGACATCGCCCTTGTGAAGCTTCAAGAAATATTCGACATGGAAAAGATCAAGAACTACTTTCAATCTCTCGGCTCTACTCTCCGTCAAGTAGCTGAACAAGTGGTCGCACGAATCACAGCTGCTGCTAAAGCTGCAGGTAAATAGTACATACACTCCTTTTCATCCGATCAATTGCGGTAAAGAGGATTTAAAATCAGATTGCTTTTATTTTCTTTTAGCTAAATTCAGTTGTTGACAAACTAGATTTTCTATTATAATATATATTACTTTTTCAGTGAACAGAGAAAATTAATTACATCAGACAATTATCTGAAGTAGTCAATCTTCTATTTTTGCGGGAAGACACAGCTATCTGATTATTCTGTATTTCATATAATATTCAATTATTTCTCATTTTAGTATCGTCGGACCATGCCATGCCATAGGTCCTATCTCGAATTGGACAGAATTTAAGACAACGCATCATACAATTTATATTAAGCTGTTCTTCGACCTGCAATGAGTATAATATTTTTCTCTTTAGGTCGCGTCTTAGAAACCGATAATAATTAGTCGTTTGTATGAATGAAAGAAAGTATCTTTAAACTTGATAAAAATCATTAACCTATGCTACATCAAGAAAATACGAGGAAAATTGAAGGAGCTGTGCGAAAACAACAGTCGAAGAGATTTTATAGGCACATACATTTCTTTAAATTCCAGAAACTGAAAATCCAGATACGACTTGGGAACAGTGGCGTAGCCAAGGAGAGACAAGGAGGACATGTCCCCCCCCCAAATGAAATCTGAGGGGGAAATCTTTGTGTTTTATACGGGGTATATTAGCATCATTCTATGTCGAATTATTAGTTTATTAATGTGAGAATCTGAAATCCTACAGTAGCGCGCTTGGTATATTTTGGCATGTCCCCTGTTGCGCAATGATCGCGAGACATGTTTATTTCTCTGAGTCAGATAGTCGGTCAGGCGCCGATACTAGTTGTGCTGTCACGGACGTCTCGATATGGCTTGTAGCCAGGACACTCGTTTACGGCTCAAATAAAGAAAGACTTTACAACAAATAAGTCTCTTTCCGATATCATTTCATGTACATTTTATTTAACTTTTGAAATTTTGTAACTTTTTACCAAGGTATGCAAAATACATAATGTAGTTGTACTTGAACATACTTGAAGGCAAGATGTTTACAGAAGGATCTAAAGGCTACATCTGAAGATATTATACATAAACTTGTATATACTGTACAATTTTATGTTAATCGTGTATCATGAATGATCAATAAAAGAAAAAAAATCAGAAATGAATGAATATTAGAGCTTCTTCTGATTTGCGAAATTATTAAGTATAGGCCTATATTAATTAAGCCACATTTATTGTCCCCCGTCCGGAAATGAAATCCTGGCTACGCGATTGCTTGGGAACAGACAAGACATGTGGATCTCAATCTCATATTAGAATACGAGAATATGACTCGGTCTCTGTGAATAGGAATTTGACATTTAGTTTTGAATTTTGTATTTTGAAAGTTAAATTTTCTACCGCGTCAACACATGGAGAATGAATCAGTAAAATGAATATGAACTGTGGTGTCCTGTTAATTGAAAATTTTATTTGTGTAGCCAAGGTCATAATCAGTTCAAGTATGGCCATTGTGCTTCTTTATTCGAAATTTATCGACTATGCTATCTGTTTTGATCTATGAATATGTCTCTACGAGTTATTCCGAGTCAATCTCACCTAGGCACGGCGAAAGCCACCCTGCCCTCCTTGCATGACTCTATCTTCGGAGGGACAGGGAAGGCAGCCCTATGAAAAAAGTATAATTTGTTGAAATGAATTTGAAAAGTTTTAATACACGCCAGTTTCAAAATGCCTCAGCATAATGCTGAATTTGAGCAAAATGTTGATAGAATGGTCAGAATTCAACCAAAGATCAAGCGATCGAATTCATAGAAGATATCTGCATTTTCAGGTTTCAAGCACAGCTTTGTGACTATATTATTGACTTTCATGACCTGCCACTCACAGTTGGAAGCATAATACAGAGAAGAAAACTTGTCCGTTCTTCATACTTTTATAAATTTTCTAATATAATTGACAGCTCTGAATTATAGCAATTATTTTCAATTTTGAAAATATTTTATCTCTCCATCTCAATTAATACAAGAAATCAAAAGCTTTTGTACTATAAGCGGAAGCTTCGGGTCCAAAGTCTGTGTTTTGTGTTGATGAAGAGTCCGTTGATGTTGCAAAGGCTTTTGATTTCTGTTATTGATTTAAAGAACAAAAGATAACTAATTTTCAAAATTGGAAACATTTGCTGTAGTAATGCAACTCCCGCTAGGTGCATTACATTCTGAGTTATGATGCATCGCAAATAATTCAGTGATATTTCATTGTTCGATTACTCATTTACAACAACACTGTACAACCTTGTCGGTATTGCATTTTTACTGCAAAGACTTTCTTGCCAATTTATGTTGCGATTTCTGCTTCTATTTACATTTTGAATATTTTGAGATTAAATTTTGAATTATTAAGATTTAATAGTTGATTCAACAAATGCTAAGATATGACTATAGTCTGATCAGTACATTCAATTAAATTTTCTTTGAACAGCTGAACGATTGAATGATTTAGCCGCGAAAGCATTGGAACAAGGAAAAGTTGTCGTCGAGGCCATCAAAGAAAAATCCCAAACTCTTGCTCAGAAACTTCAAGAGGGACTCGACATGTTGAAAGAGAAAACCGTTCAAGCACAAGAGGCTGCCCGAGCAAAGATCCTCGAAGTCCTTCAATCCAGCACAGTTCAAGCAATTCTTGAGAAAATGCCAGCAGCCGTGCAGGATACAGCAAACAAGCTTTTGGAATCTTTAGCTTAAAACAAGCATCATTAGGTGAGAGATGAACATCATCATCTTGCATCGATAGTTTGATGTTGTTGAAATCAGTTGAACCCAGTGAAAAAGGTTTTAGTAAAATACTAGCATTCTCCTGGTACGGAGAATTTTTCTAGCACTTACTAATTTTTCTGAAAAGTTATCAAAACATGATAGCTTTCATTATTAAGTATGTGATTTCCAAGCGTTTGCATCAGAAAATGATTCTAAAATGATAGTTACCAAAGAGCATAATCTTGGCATTTTTATGGAATGTGTATTGCTATTTTGATGGACACAGGTTCTAGCAAAATGCTAGTGCTATATGCTAGCAAATTACTAGTGCCAAGCACATTTTTTTCACTGGTAATGTAATTATAACCTTTCTAGTTTGAATCACGTAGCTCTGATCTATGCTGTGTTTGAACATTGTCATTGTCAAATAAACCATTGTTTATCAAATATGCATTAGTGTAGGGAAATATGGGTGATGTAGGTCCGCTCGCCACGTCTTTTTACTGCACAAACATTACCGTACTTCTAAAGCACTTGCATTTGTGATGAGACACAAGATTGCAAGACTTGTGGCTTCTAGACATAGAAGTGGATAATACGTAGTACACTAGAATGGAAGTTTGATATCTTGCCTATCTGCAATGATGGCACATGGAAAAATCTATGGTTTGCAGATCTGCTTCGATCTAAGACATTGCATCATAGTCAAGCTATTTGCCAAGTTGGTTGTGGAAGTTGTTGACAGCAAATTGCAGGATTTTCATGAAGAGAACTTTAAGTGGGATGGCAGCATTGTTTCATGTGAATTAGCGCACTACCGGTATTCCATGGATTAATATACTGTGTCTATTTGTGGCAGTCATTGACAACTATTTTTCAATACTGGAATACGAATCAAAAATTGGTTCAGAGTCATAATCGAATGTGGTCGGTGCATTGGTTGCAAGAATATCTCAAGAATTCAAAGATAAAAATTCTTTTTATTGGATAATTTCTCTTTCTAGCGGTTAAGTAACCTAGCGCTTTCTGGAATAAACACATTGAAAGCTTCTTTACCGACAGTCATTTCTCAGATAAATGAAATGTCGCTGGATCCTTTCAATTAATCATTAAATAGTTTATGTGATATAATGTGATGACACTTTGGAAGCTTATATTCGAAACCATGCAAAGGTTTTGAAAATTGTTCAAATATATTGAACAGGGGAACCCTTTTAAGTAAAATGAATACTCTGAGATTTCTTGGCCTCTGATTTCAATCTGGAGCAATGCATGCTCTGCTAATCGACATTATAAATTGCGTATGTGTCTGATTATACTCTTGATTGATAATAGGAGCGATATTTCAAAATGATGAACGTACAGAACGTTTTAGAGGAGTTCCTTCTTTGTCATCCTGTCGCTGGAGTATTTTGTAAATTCACTATTGTTTTTGTGTACATGATCTTTGGACTAGGGGCAATAATCCAGATCACAAATTGACTTGATAATTAAAAATGCCAACCCGAAAACAAGAAGGCCAGCTCGCAAAATTTGCTTCTTGCCCCAACTAAGTTCCCTCGGAGTGTGCCATAATTTTCATGCAATTTCCATTCTAGGACTTTCTATGGTATTGTTAATTTCTATGCTTCTAGGTTACTTCATTTTGTTTGCACTTGCAACTAAAATTCAAACTGAAAATTACGTCAGAATACAAGATAAGCAATTCGCTGAAACATGGATAAGTGTTGTAAATCAGAACGAGTATATTCACACACATCCACGCTATATATTCATTACATAAGTATTAAATTGCTTGATACTACATTATAATGATATTTTTGTAAAATTGTTCCGGTATGCTGCTTTTAGCTACAATTAGCATTCATTACTCAATATAATTACAATTGATTGTCGAATATTTGTAATGATGTTCTTAGATTTTAAGCAACTTCAGCTAAAAATGTGAAAATATCATTTGTGCCATGTGCCAAATGTATGACATGTGAAGCAAGACCACAGTATATATGCACGAGTGACTATTGAGAGTAATTGCTTAAAGGTCTGAGATGAACTAAAAGAAGCAAACATCAAGATAATGTGCAAACACTTGAACGAAACGAGTCCACATGTGTTCAATAAATCAAAAATCTTAAAGATCATTAATTATACTGCTTATTTTTAAGTAACTTTATATTGATGCAATTTAGACTCTTATTAGTGTTAAGAAAATAACAGAAATAATATTAAGGCATTTCAGCCTTCATTCAAAGTTCATATCTTGATGTGTTGACCAGTCAATGTTTTGCGCGCAAATCCTGCATTGACGTCCGCTCAACATCGCGATACGAAACATATTTGTGACGCACAATCACGTTCTTTCGAAGTACCTATGATTGAAGTGTGACTTCTGCCTTCGAACTGACGATTGAACATAGTCATGAGTTGTCTGTCTTTCATTGTCTTTCATGAGTATCTTTCATTGCTTTTATTTCTAGATAAGAGAATAAAAAATAATAGCAGTAAAACACTGATCTCATGATCTGCTGTTATTTCAGTACGAACCATATGATTGGTACATGATTCTCATCCATAGATATGACTGAAATCATTATTAAGGCGAAATCGAGGTCTAACACCATGAAATTTCAGAGGCTCGAAGCTATACGTCCTTTTTCAATATTAACGGCATGGCAAACTGATATTTTTGATCTTGAATACAGAAACAGATTTACAACGTCGTCCAGCTAGTGTCATCAAACAGACAGCTGAAAATTCCAGGACACATTGTTATATGTAAGAAAATCAATGCTTTTCAAAGGTCATCCGATGCTTTGAAGAGTTCGCTCTCTAAATGCTTAGAAACCTAAGTTAAACAGCGATATCATGATACAAGAATAGAATATATGAAACAGATGATGCAAAATATGATATATCATGCAATTGACATAGGGCCTATAAGTAGTTATCACATACTGTATCACAACATATCAAGCACTAAACTTCGTCATCCTTCCTTTTCCAGATTTTTTGAACTTAACGCCACACATCAATGGAAGCAGTGCTGCCGCTGTAGTTGCTGACGTTGTAAAAAAATGTGTCTGTACTGTGAATATTAATAAATATTTTCTACAACATTGATGGGTTTTTAGTTTATATTTCTCATGAAAAAAAATCAAGAACAATTATATTGATAATGAAGACAAGCACATTTGCTCGAAATCTTATAAAGCATTGAAAATACCAGTTGACGAATAGACACAAATAGGCAGCCTTTTCGTGTAAGCATACAACAGGAAAGAAATTCAACTTGAATTCAGCATTTCCGTTCACACTTTCTACCCAGATTTTTACGACTACTATTTTAAACCCAAAAGAAATTAGGCGTCTCGTCTTCCTAGTCAGTCAATTGATTCCAATCAATTGAGCAAAAACACACACTCGCAAAACATAGTAAGGAAGTTCGCAAGTCAACATTCTTTGAGCTCATAATTATTCAAACATTAAAAAAATAATTAAATTGAATCGATGCGATGATGGCATGCAAAGACAGACTGTTATATATCGACTATTTACATGCGCTTGCAGATACAGACCTCGAATAGTAGACGTGATCTCATTTAGTTCTCAACTCCTTGCTTTTATTGACTGAAATGTAGGCCTATCCATATTCTTAGTCATACAGAAGCATTCAACTAAACGGCTTCGTAGCAGATTTCAAATCCAAATTAATGCGTGAAAAATTCATTCAAGATGGGTGGAATGCCAAAGCTGAGTAGAATGGCCAGTCTCGCATATTTTGTTAGGTTTCAGATTTGAACTCCTGCTATCGTATATGCATGTCATCAAGCATCTCCTCGTGTTATTATTAGTTGTATAAATACTGTAGTAATGACAACAACTAGTTGTCGGTTTATTGCTCGAATTTATTCTAGACTGATGTCCGCTGTGTTATTCGCTTGTGAACAACCAAAGTTATTAAGAATATATTTCCACCTTTTGCGGATATAACTTGACAACGACGCGACACCTGCAGTAGGTGGACTCCTGGAGCTTTCAGCGTCACCCCAAATTGAGAATAATAATAATAATGCAGACGTTTATTTGAATAACACAACAGTCCCAATGGTGATAATTGTGGGACCACAAATCAAAAGATACAAGAATGTAGCGCAAAGGAAATCATAAATGATCGGTCACGACCTGCGGTAGTCAACGTCTTCGCAGTAACGGTAGTCGACGGAAAAATTATTTCAAAGAAACGAGAGCTAGCTCGATCAAAGTCACCAACAAATAATGCAGACTATCCCAGAAGTTTGCATAGCAGTCGATCTAAAATAGCTGGAATATATTGACAAGCATTTTCAATTGAGCAGCATTTAGTGATCGACCATGTGGAAATGCAAAATGACATTAATGCATTAAATATACGCACTTGTCACTTTTACTACTAGCAAATCAACATCATCATTTGTTCTACAGTCAAAAAGCTCAGATACTAGCTCAATTCTAATGTAGCGATAAAGGCTTCCTCTAAACTTAGCACTAAGCCTATCTGCTGTGTATAGAACATAATTAGGGTAAGAAACATTAGAATCGTCAACAGTATTATCAAGTCAAGTTTCAATGATGCATAAACATAAGGCGAATTTTGATTCATAGATATCAGAATTTCATCAAATTTGTTTTCCATTAAACGAATATTGATTTCCACTCATAGACGGTAAGGTCAATGCACTACAACTGCTTTTCACTTTCTGAACTTTCACTTTTTTTCTTTTCATATCACACACATTGCCATAAATAATCGATTCACCATTGTTCAAACCTGAAAATGCATCTTGGGAAAATTTGTCTACATTCTGTCAATCTCAAGATTATCAACAAAAAACGAACTGCGGAGATCAATTGAAAACGTCATACTTAAAAATGCGAGGATCCGAGAATGGAAGAAATTCAGAGATATACAGTCCGTTTCATAAAAAGTGGATCATCCTAAAATTTGACTAAATAAAACATAAGTATGATACAGAAAGCATTTTTCATGTTATTTCATGTCCCTAATATATTTAAATGTCCTTATATAATCTGATAAGCTATGATACAGTAACGGTTCTTAAGAAGCTAATATTTTGTGGCCCTACCCTTATTGTCAATGACATTACCAATTCGTCTAGGCATTGATTCGATGATATCGTTGATTTTTGACTGATCTAACTTTCTCCACTCTCTTTTTAACAGTGACGTAAGTTGTGATACGCCATCTGTAGGTAGCAGTGAACGACGAACGTTACGTTTTAGAATACTCCATACATTTTCTATGGGATTCAGATCAGGAGAACGAGCTGGCCAAGATAATGTCCTAAGCCCTAATTGAGACTTGCATAAGTTGACTCTACTACTCCTGTGACACGTAGCATTATCATCCATAAATAACCAAGTCGATGGATCACCAAGTTGATCTGTCATTTGGCCAATGTTCATTCGTAGAACATTCACATAGCGTTCAGAATTCATGGTTCCTTGCTGTATGTGAAGTTCAGAGCGGCCATTGGTCCAAATGCCAGCCCAAATCAGTAGAGTCGCAGCACCACCTTGTACCAGGGGACGATGTAAATGTCTCGGAATTTCCTGATCAGATTTTATCCATAATCTCAATCGACCATCACTATCCTAGCAAGGCTAGGTTCTAGCAAGTTCTAGCAAGGCTGACACTTTGCCTTTTGTGAATGCGATCTCGTTATTGTTCATTTGTGCTTTGTATTGTTTTCAACCGGTAAGAGATAGATTTCTAGCTGAAAGCAATCAGGAGTGCTGCCAACACCACCGCAACGAAGTCAGGAAGCTATGGAACATGAAGTCCAGTTAATCACATGTAGCAGTTACATTATTGTTGATGAATAATGGTGCCATACTGGCTCTGATTGACCGATTTTCTTTATTTTTGTTTTGCTTGATAGCTTTTGGCTTGTAGAACAACATATTACATAACAAAGGAAACAAATGTAATTTTATAAGAGTGAGGTATGATTTTGTGTAACATTGCTAAATGAAGATCAAATTATCTACTACTTTTTTATCTATAACAGGAAAGCAACTCAATATTCATGCTTGAAATTTCCAACAGTGATATTAGTAAGCACAACTGACATATCTTCCAAATTTCAGAGAAATGCGTTCAAGTTTGGCGGAGTTAGACAAAGTTGAAGTTAAGGCGATGTTTAAGGGTGATCCATTTTTTATGAAACAATCTGTATTTGAATTTCCCTAAAGAAATAATGTGATTAAAAGTCCAGATTGCATTGATGATTACAGCTTAGAGTTTCATACCCTGATGTACAGCATGATTAATATTATACTGTACATTTAAAAGCTATCCGCACTATAATTTCAACAGAAGGGAAAATATCAAAAATTACTTCATTTTTATAAACTAAAGACGAAACTGAGAAGACGTTGTCATCTATGCACAAATCATGTGAAGGCGCATGAGCCGCACTTTCAACCAGACTGTGATTCAAGATTGCATTTACATTGAATTGGGATTTTTCTTCAATTAACCTTTGACCCCAAAAAATTGTTTTCTGACCGATACCATTTTTTGTCTTAACCGATGCACATTTCTCAACTTAGAAATGATATTTTTATTTTCTTCATACACCAAAATGCATCGTTTGTGAGTCTAGTTATTGCATCAAAAGGAAAAAATCAACCATGGATCATCACAATTAAGAAATTGTGAATTTTAAAAAATTACCTGTGTGCTTTCGACCTCTCAAAATGTCAATTTATTACTGAAAAAACATTTTTTATCCGAATTTCATGAGAACTCATTGAGTTATCAGGAACCATAAGGCTATCATGCATGCGAAATTTTATTTGATAGGACAACAATTATCATTTTCAAAATTTCGTAAAACGGGCAAATTGTCCATCTGACCGGGACTAGGTCTACAAAATTATCGGTCAGAGGACACCAGAAAGAATAGTTATAGAACGCTATAGCACGAATACAGTAACTTGTACAAGTACTCATTTGGTGTGGTCGCCACCATGATTTTCGAGTTCAGCATGAAAAATTAACTGTATACTCAAATTTTCAAAGAAAACGAAGTTGCAAAATTGAAAATACAAAAATTGCCTAAAATGTTGTTTCATAGCATGTATTTACCCGGCATATTATTTCCGGAACATTCCACTGGAAAACTGTATTCATCAATCCTGTAATAAGTCTCGGTGTTGCAAAGATCATTCCCTTGCACCTTGATCGCAACGTCCTAATAATTCACGCATTTGTCATCACTTCCGCTTCCACTAGAGATCATGTGGTCAGAAATAAGCGAAGGTGACCAAAGAAGGAAGTTACGAGAGAATCAGGTGCGAACCTTGGAAGAAGAGAAGAGACTTGCCCTGGCAGTGCAACAGGGCCAGCACGGAAGATGGCTTAACTGGGAAGTTGAAGATCGCAAGATCTCATGGAACGATTGGTGGAACATGGGCTGTTGGCAGCTGAAGCGGAAGCTTCAATGTACCTATGATCTGTTTCCAACCCCCGCTAACTTGGCACGATTGGGAATCCGCACGGACCCTCAGTGTCACTTGTGTGGCAGGCATGCCAATCTTCGCCATATCGTATTTGGTTGTCATGTGGCACTAGAGGGAGGATGGTACACGCACCGGCACGGTTTGATCCTGCAGAAGATTGTGGAAGCAGTCTCGGATGCAGTGACACCTTCTAGGCATGTAACGGGAATTGATTTTGTGCCGAGTGGTTAAACAAAGAGACGAAAGTCTCCTCGTGTGTCTCGATCTGTTCCGTGGAAGTGAGAAGTTCGAGTGGATAGAGAGCTGCCAGCTGAATTGTCCCTATCTGACTAACGGCATGATCTAGTGTTGATCGATTCGGTAGGGAAGAGAATGATTATGGGCGAACTAACTGTTCCCTGGGAGGAGAACGTTGAGGATGGTTGAGAACTTGCCGAAGGAATGCGGAAGCAAGGGTGGAAGTGTGAGCTCATGCCCTTTGAAGTGGGATGCCGCGGTTTCGTTGCTCCATCGGTGATGAAATTTCTTGCAATAGCCGGTGCCAAAAGCATAAAGATCACCATCGATAAGTTGAGTCATTGTCCATGGTTGAGTGCAAAGGCGGAATAAGGTAGCAGCTTTGTGTTAAGGACGTGGCCGAGCAACGAGCTGTTGCGGATCCACCATCCTGAGAGATGCTGAGCTTAATGGGTCGAAATCTCGGTGACGGATGGCGCTCAGCTGATGACTCAGGTCCCTTTTGGGTGCAGCAGTTGCTGTTTCACATAACAGAAATAAGCTTACCAATTAACAATAGCAAGTTTGTATTTTGTAATCTGTCCCAATTACGAAATTTCACAATTTTAAATTTTTAATTCAAAACGTGGAAGTCTAAATAGAATCTACAAAGGAAGTTTTCATTTTCTGTTCAAATTGACACGAGAATAGTTTCTTTCATAAATTCGAATAGTTTTAATATTAATAAGGGCACCTGAAAACATTCAAAGCGAAAATAAAGCAAAACAATCGACAAATCTGTCGTTCATTCAATTTTTTATCTCAGTTTGACGAAAGTATTAAGCTGATGTAATTCAGAATTTTATGAAAAGATGTGGAATACGTAGAAAATGTCCCATCTGAAATTTGGAGTTCGCATCTTCCTTTGATCAGGAGCTAAATGAAATTTTTGCTAACGGAAATTTTCTATCACCCCGCAATGGAGCGAAGGTTAAGTGAAATTGTTCGTGTTGAGAATGCGAAAGGTTTATGTACGTCCATTAGGTACGCAGAGTATTTAGATATGACAGTCACTGAATGCCATGGCGGTCATCATGATACTATGGTCTACCTCACAGGCCCGAGAGGGTTCAAATTCACACAACAATTTATAATTTGTTAGTATACTTATATATTTAGTATCCCGGGGGTCTGGACCCCTCCAGAATTTTCCTAGGGGGTCGCAACTCTGATGGAACGGCGTGACTTCCATGCCTCTCTTGTCGCTTTTTACAAAAAATTGCGAAATTTATTCATTTTTTAAAATACGAAGTTCATTCTCGCCCATCTTGCCAAAGGAATTCACCATCTACGAGCATGTGCTTCAAATCCTCCCTGTTACAGCCATCCTGTCCCGTATAAACTGTCGAAAAGCCTCGTTCAACAATCATGCCTGAAGAGACTGTATGCTGTGACAAACCCACATATGTGGAATTTCGACTAGTCTTTCATCCTTTTCGCTGTATTTTAATCAACTTAGCACGTGCAAATAGCAATGTTAATAAAGAATTCGATTCCAGAGACTGAGGGTTTCCGATGAGATAAGTCAAGACATCTGGTAAACACAGTTAATTAAGAACTGCTAAAATCAAATTTACAATAGAATCGTTGGAGAGGTAATTGCGCATTTACAATTACCTTTCTATAGTACAATTAAAAGATATGCAACGGAACAGAAGAATCGCATTCGTTCAATAAATTGTTTCATGCATTTTAATCAATATGAATTCAGCGAGTGTGCTTAGTACGGCAGACAATAGAAAAATCTTTGGCTGTCGCTTTATGAATGTAAATGTACTTCGTAATTTCAGCAGCTTGCGGTCTGCCTTTAATATGCTCATCAATTCCAGTGATGGATTTTTCATAAGAATCATCATTGCTACAAAGATGCTTGACACGATAAATCAAAGCCTTGATGGCAGCAGTTACTAAAGCCTTGATGGCATCTGGTATCATCATTAAGTTACAACGCGTCAGCGCATTAAGAACGATTGGGCAAGGTCTCGCATAAGACACCCGTAAAATATACACCATGCAGGACGGAATTGATATTTTCCCATTTCAACACATGTATGGCGTTAGGTTGGAATTGTTACTCCAATCGTTGAGCATTGATATCAAAGAGCTATGAGCGGCTGTTGCTGATAAACAAGTCAATACTGAAAAACAATTACGCAATATGTCATGATCTGTCATGGATTGATTTTTATCGATATTTTATCAGACAATTTGTCGGACCCCCTTGATTGCGATCGTTCCAAGGGCAATGAACTGTCATCATGAGAAGCGAAGATAATTTAATACTATTTGATACTAATTTACTATTAACTTAAGCTATTTCTTTATATGAGGCCTCTTACAAGTTAATGATGTGCCCATATCAAACCTTTTTGATTAAATGACTTTGAATTTGATTTGCTTTTGAAATGTCTCTTCCTATTCGTTTTGCATTATTCAAAAAATATGATGTAGTGCAGTTATGAAAATCGGTATGACGTAGCGTACTCTTCAACTGAGGGCAGAAACGTGTCGCTACACGTTATTATTGAGAGCATCGTTAAGTTATCAGTAAGTTGCATCATTTTTTATTGTCATTTCAAGTTATTATGATGAGTGACGATCCTTTGTCAAGATGCAAACAATCATACTGCATCTTGAAAGATTTCTCCGAAGATATTCTTTACAAATTTCATCTCAGAATTTCAGATCAATCTCTTTGATATCGGACCAGCATGAGTTCAGAACTAATCCTCTGACTAATTGAGTAGCTATCAAATTCCGACACACATCTGTGCTGCTTGCGCAAATGTGGACTTTGTGCTGCTGTGACCGAAGTGATTGACAGACAATTCCTATCAACCGGCATCCTTTGATTTGGAAAGCAGAGAATCAACAAAAGACATCATGATAAGATGTGTTTTCGCTGTTGCTACTACATACGCAACATGCTCAACCTAAATTCTTTATTGAAGCTGATCCAATCGAATTAAAGTGAATTTCAGCTACATGTCTTCTTTTCATCATCAATTAGTTAAATTCGGACGTCCCAAGAAAAGATACCTGATCCGATATATAAACAACTGCGTCTTGAAAATCCATACATCTCCTCGTGCTTCAGTCTGTTCAACACGATCGTTCTCGATTTCAACATGTTTCCTTGCAGTCATCAACGCACAAACCCCAGAGCATTCTCAATCACGCCATGTTCTATGGGACCGAGCCCAAAGTCTTACACAATTGAAAGTTACACTAGTTGGATTGCAAACCAAGACGGAACGGAAACCTGCTATTCACGTCAAACTTTCTATCCAGTAAGTCATTCATGTGCATCTTTGGACTAAAGAATTGAATCATGCCAAGTATCCATTATTTCTCATGCGATCGAAATCGTAGTTGAAATTTAAAAGCAATTCATCAAAATATTGTTAACATTCGTTTCGTAAGATTGGCCTGACGAAGTATCCCACGAAATTGAGACTAATGCCGGACGCATTCAATCTTTGAAATCATTTTGAGTATAATTACTTATCATAGGCCTAGTCCAAAATAATCACAATGTATATTGTCCATTCTATGATATTGTCTATTATCTTAATTAGACAACCAAGTGACAGAAAGTTCTTTTTTAAACTTTTCTAAGTTTGTTATGCTAATCTCCTTATATTTTCGCTCCAAAGTTTTGGATAGAGAATAACAGCGTGTCTGCACAATGTATTAATCAGATATCGATATGTTCCTAGCCGTTTTTGACAATTGACTTTTCATTCACTTTCAAAGTGTGGGTCTACCCCCCCCCCACCGCCTCATTCGATGGTACCGCATGTAGAGAAAGCAGATGTAGCTGAGTTGATGCAAGATACATGTTGGATGTTCTTAATTCAGAACTGTAATCGAAGCTATTAGCGTCTTTACATTAGCTGAGAAAGTTGACAAATACTCTCATTCCTCTTTGCATAGAACACGGTAAAAATAACTCTAGTTATATGTTGTGTAAATATGTGCAATGTACAGATGCATTTCGTCAATAGATTCATAATTCATTACTTGGACCAGTCATTCCAATAGGCCCACATATTCCTAAATATGGCATGCAATTAGTGCATGTGTACATCAGTGTGTTCATGCATATGCGTTTTATAGTCACTATTTACTAATATGAGAGTATTATAAGATATTACATTTTATGCAATTTACATTGTACATGTATTTCATTATCACACAATTATCATCCCACGCTGAATTTACTGCTGCATCCTAAATGGAAGTGCAACATTAAATAGAAGAAATTAATTATAATTAATAATATTATTATATATATTTTAATTATATTATAAATATATTATTATATTTATAATATTATAATTATAATTAACAATAAGCTTTGTTTACTTATATCTTCGGAAGCACCTACTAAGGCAAAACGCCTTCCTCCTATGTGTCCCAGTTCTTGCTCACTTCACCCACATAATTTTGAATATAAACATAATGATGTTATATAACGAAGATGTAATGATGCTATATAACAAAGATGTGACTGCTGCTTTTGGATCCCGAAGAATGGAAAGCCAAATAGTGAAGTATGTTGAACTTGCGGTTTGACCTGCAACAGAAATAAAGGCTCTCTAATTCCTGAAAAGATTGGGTGTGGGTCCTACATTGGATAAGATGGGACTCAGTCTTAAACAGTATGCAATAGATGGAATTGGTTGAGTGATAAGAAATGAATGAAATCAGTCTTCAGAGTGAACCTTTGATCATTCACAACATGAACCATACAAAGCATGTGAACAATTCAAAGATGTCATGACAGGATCGATATTAATAGAACCTTTAAAAAATCCAAAAATCAAGTGAAATCAGAGTAAGCTTGGATCCTATGTATGCGACAAACCCAGACCCGTCTACGTTAGTCTGGCCAGTGACTATAGTAACTTTCTCTAAAACAAAACTGCTGAAACTGCTGTATCTTCAGTCTCACCTTGCCTCTCGAATTCGAGCATTGAGAGCTCTTAGTGATTCACACAAATTGACACAGTCAGCTTTTACCCAACTCCATGGCTTTAACTTTCCTAGTTGATAAAAATGGTGGCTTAATTCGGAGGCCTTCTTGTGCCTCGACTCGTGCTTATGACGCGTGTGTATGAGGCATTGTTTGAGGCGGGTAATAGTATGACGCTGCAACAGTCCTACACTGCGCAGGAACAATGACTACAAAAAGAGCCCGTGTGGCGAGCTGTTTATTTACACAACATTATCCGATATAGGCTTAATTTATACCTAAGTGTGTTTGTAGCTCGTACATACATATCAGCTATACACGTAGGCCCCTATAAGCTCTTAGATGAAGGCAGTCTCGGAGCAAAATTTAGCCATGCAGTATGCCTATTATGCATAATTGTGTAAAATCAATTAAATCCCCTTTTTTAGAGAATCAATCCATTTGAATGAAACTCGCTTCCCACAACGCGCATTCAACACTGTCCTGAGCACGCTTCAAAATGCCAACCGTAAAATCGTCAACAGTCGCACAAACGTTACGGACATGCACACTCATGTCATTATCCTCACTTAAACTGCGACAATGTTTTTGGCATCTTATTTAGAGTTCCTCGATGATTTGCCAACATAGCTCCTGTTACATATTTAAAATTTTTATTCTTATTAACGTTACAATTATATCCAGGATGTTGCAATATGTATACTACAGAATTCTTTCCACAGTATATTCAAAACATTTATGCTACAAAATGTTGTATCATATAAAGTTATCATGCTTATTTATTTTTGGTTAATAAAACAATCCTTTATCTTTTTATTGTTTCTAATTACCGGGCCAATATTCAGATCATATTTATTGATTAAATAGTTAATGTTTGTATTCGTTCTACATGTATCATTTAAGTACGGGATAAAAAGGTAGCATCATGCTTTTCATCGAAACGTGCCTTTCTATGTTGGTGCTTTCTGATCTACTGGTCTTTCTGATCTGCTTTCTGGTCTTTCTGATATATTACGTTTCCTATTTCCATTTTTCTTTAATTTTTTGCTAGCATTACATAAATATATTAGTGATATAGTTTTATGTGATGAGATTGCAATTTTATGCACACTACTGAAAAAATTATGTTATCATACTGAAGTAGTATTTTGGCACTAAGTCGTAGTTTCCGCATTCCTCCTCTTTTATACAAAGAATTTATCGAAAATGTCAGTTTGGAACTACACAGTATAGTGTAGACATAAATTGCGTTGCAATTACTCTTACAGTAACGGCAATGATCATAATCGCATGACCACACCAACATAAATACTTCATAAAGTATTTAAAATTCGTTTCGTACAATTAAGAAATAAGATTTCATGATAAAGTTTACCTTCAAATCTCGGATGTCCCGATGGGTGCACTTTTCGCTCAGCCCCGACTATTCTCAAATATGTCTACATTATAATCCTTATTAATTACGGTAGGTACATCAGCGAAATAGTCATCGGACCTTTCAAGAAAACTGATGGTAAGATCAAGAAAGAATATTACTGAAGTTTTTAATTCTCTGATAATATAAAATTCAACGTCGAAATACCTAATGAAAAGCTTTCGTGCGAGATCTTTCGAATGCCACCGGTATCCATCGTCTGGCAAATGGAAAGAGTCATATTTTTGTCGAGCTTGCTCCAAAAAACTGCGAATCAATCATTTGAATTATAGTTGATCGTACTCTATCTTGTCACTATGCTTTTTGTAGATAAGTTTGTAATAGCTGTTAGCAAAAAGCTTCCTTGTGTTACAAAGATTATTTGTTGACAACCCCTTGTCTTATATATATTTCTGAGGCGTTCTTTATGAAAAATTCTTGTTTCCAGAGGGAAAGACCCCGCACATCATTTCAACTGCAACCAGGAAGCCAGCTATCTCGCCGAGTGAGAAAGGCACTAGTTATGAAAGCGCCACCTCGAGAGGAAGCAATGCAGAGGCCGACAACAAAGGATGAAGCTCAAACAGAGATCAAAATGAGCCAATCTTATGAAACGCGTTATTCAAATCCAGTTTATCAGGTAAGATTTTTGTATGTAGTGAATCATAGTGCGTTTTCAAATATAACCTTGTAGATTGTTCGTCAAGTTTACAGTCTATTTGGAAAAGTGCATTTTTTTCAAGCTCTGAATTTTGTTAACTTTGGCGAACATTTTGTACGATGACTTTCGATGAAACGGATCGATTTTCAAAATTAGTCTATAAAGTACATCATGATCATCAACAATACTACAGACATCGGATTTAGTCTTCAAAACTTTTGAGTGTTATACAAATACTTAACTTAACAATGTTATATACTATACTTAACAATACTTTAACATTTTTTAGTAGTGGAACAATTAAGTAACATTTTTTGGTCTATATTTACAGTCATTTGAAACTTTTGAATATTTTCTAGTCGACTTTGGTCTTCATCATTTCCCTTGAGGGTGCTAAAACTTGTACAATGTCGCTTTGCAGATGTACTGGAACGACCACTTGTGGAAGAAAATCCCTCTGACTTCTTTTACGTATTTTCGAGCTGCTTTCCATGCACACATAGGTAAAGTCTCAGCACATTTAATAATTTTGACATCATAAGTAGGAATAATAAGTGTGAGGATTCATAGTTAAATTTGGCTAAATGTCAAAAATTTTTAACAAAAATGCAATGATTGAGGACTTGGATTCTTGAATTACTATTTATAGTAGGAAGATGAGTGAGTCAAGGCAATTAAATGTCATTATATGAAAGCTCACTGGCAAAGTCTATCGAAATAAAGAATGTCGACTAAAACAATCAGCATGAAGTTAAAAATTTTTTACCAAAATATTCATTTTATTGCGTAGATTGCGTTCCTACGGTCCAAAAATATTTGATTACTCTTTAAGAAGCTAGATTTTTAAAAATTATTTCGATGTTTATACACTAGTAATTTGGTACCTCTATATAAGTAGCATCAAACTTACTGGATATCAAAATGAATGAAACTTTACTAACTGGTGTCTTGATCAAACGGAAATTAAGCTGATTGTCAAGGGAATTTCATAAACTGCATCATAATGCAAGTCTTCATGGAAAAGTTGAGATCTTATTGTGCTGGGCCGAGATTTTAAGTTTTAATTCAATTTTCATCTGCATGATTTTGTGACTCACTTCTTTAATCTGAATAATTTTGTGTCAATTATGATCATTATCTTTGATTATGATATTTTTCTTGTTAAGTGGCAGGTAGCTAGATGATCGCGATTAAGAAAATGTTGTTATTAATCAGGCTGAGCATTTAAGGAATAGTAACACATCGAATTGCTAGCTTCAAAGATAAGCCTACCAATTGCATAACTTCTTCAAGGTTGTCATAATATGACACGGAGAATTTGTAAATATTATGGTTCCTTTTGTATTGCTAGCATGATCAGTCAATTCCGTGGTAATTTCTTCAAATCTGCAAAATTTTGCTTATCTCACGTTTGGTACTGGGCCTCAACTCGAGTTCATTTAATATAATCGAAACTTATCAAATCTCAACAGATGTAACCACCACGAGACATGTTAAATGCTAATGCTACATGTCTCGTGGTGGTTGCATCTGTTGAGATTTTATAAATTTATCAATTGCCAGGTTACTTGTCTTAACATATAATCGAAACTGCATGCATAGTGGAGATTTAATCATTACTGAGTTGATTCTCTGCATACTTACTCTTTGTATCGAATTATTGTTTTTATGTGATTTGAGGAGTATACTTCAGGAGTTAAGGAGGGAGGCCGAACTGCCTTCCCAACAATTTTTCTCACGCAGATGCTTTGACCCAACTATTTTGCTTTTAACTAGGACACTGGATAGTCAACTCTTATCTAAAGCTAAGAAATCTTGGAGTAGTGCATCTTTCACAGCTATGTTCGTGTTTGAATATGAGACTGTGGCCATGTTATTACAGCCGTCATTGGAAGTGCCTATCATTAGGCTTACCTCTTTTTTTCCTGAGGATGATTGTTCTCGACATTTAAATACCAATTTGGATAGCTAAGAAAAATATATGAATTGGGTGAGTGGAACTTGCAACACTCAATCATTTTGTCCAAAGAAAACCTACGCAATATTTTACTCGTCATCCAGACATGATTACCCGCCTACAGCCGCCTCACAAACACCGTATGGATTCTTGATTTCATGTCGACTATCATGCACATTAATAAGCATGAAAGTCCTATTAATGTCATATATACGTATGCACTCACAGAATAAGATTGTTTAATCGCATCACTTTGCTAGAAGTGCAAACTGATTCAAACAGATGGCACATGCAGGAACTTAATAAGTGGGCAAAAAGAAATTTTTAATACCTTACAGAGATAGGAAAAATAGTCGTGCGTCGCTTGCGGATTGCTCTGAATTCCTTCAAAATGCTCCGATCGCCTCGATTCCTTCAGATTCGAAGAATTCAGATCATTGCGCAAAAGTTTTCTCGATAATGTTGTGCCCTCCGATCATTTCAAAAAAGTTAGCAGGCGCGCGCATGAAAAAACGTTCACAAACTTCTCTGAAGAACTTGACATCGTCTGTGTCTCTTTACTGTGTGATCTGGTTGATAACAGTCACTGAAACTTTGCAAATTTGGCGTGTTTAATGTTGAACTGGCTGCTCATTGTTCGATTGCTGTGGTGTTTAGTCAGGAGATTGTGCCATTTCATTTGCGTTGCATGTTCCAATGCTCCCCTTCTAGTCAAACAGAAGAAGAGACGAGCTGTCTAATTCTGTGTGTGCACTCCTCAGAAACAGCGAAAATTGCGCACTGAAAATTCATTCTTTTTCAAAATCTATGTGACACGGATGAAAGTCGGTGATATGATGACTATTCACGCTCGCGGTCGTGTCTACAGTCATCATTCTATCAGAAGATGTCAAAAGCTGTAATTTATCGTCATGTTTCAAATGGAATGTAAATATTTGTGAAACTTCATGATACTGCTTCATTTTCTTAACATTTCCACATTATCCCTACATTGGAAAGCTGCATACATTGATGTACATATTACTTAGTTTTGCGTCATGTCATAAATGTACATGGAAAATTTTCAAATTATCTAATTAATTTTTGAATGGCTTACAAATCTGCTTTAATTAAAGTACTTATACTAATATTCACTATTTATTCTTGCAATACTGTGCAAAAAGCAACTAAATCATGCTATGCAGAACAAAAATATTATAGAAGAAAAACTGCTGTCGATTCAGTAATTTGATTTTATTTAGCTAACCAAACATGTGAAAGTTAAGAGCTCGTGTTACCACCGCGGAACACATTAACAACTTTCTTAAAAAGTGATCATCGTAGACTACATGATAATTTTCTATTTTGCAATTTCAAACACGTTGTGGTATCAAAGATTGCAGTTGAATAGTTTTGTTCTGTTGTTCACATAACCAACAATGATAAGGAAGATGAATAAACCATCAGAATAACCTTGATCGGTAATCATATTTTGAGATTCAGCAGAAATGCTTCATTTCGACAAAAATCAATAAACAGAATTTCTGAGGAATCGATGTATGTAAACTATAAATCTATCGAAATGATTCATCTATGAATCATTGTCCGATGTTGAAACTGAAGAAATGATGTCTTTAACTAAATGCTCTGACTTTCAGGAACTGCTGCTCAGAGACTCTCAACCACAAAGAAGGAAACCGCTTCCCCGTCGATTGAGGAAGTCTGTGGAAATAAAGGTACCTCCTCAACCGGCGGAAAGAGAAGCTGGAAATGAACCGGAAAGAAAAAGAGGCCGACTTTTAGATGACCCGCACAAAAATACGAGCTTCATCATTCCTTCATGGATGATAGCAGATGAACACAACGATGCTGAGCAGAATGGACTCATTGAGTCACCGGAACTCCAATCTCCCCAACTGGATGTGTTTGAGGACCTGCAATTTGACATTGATGACATTGGAGCATACGAAGTGTGCCCTGGTATGCGTGAAGTTTATTACTTATAATAGTCGTATGTGACTTTGTTTGTGATTCGTTCCTTTTTCTGGTTCATGTATAGTTACTTTTATCAGATGAAAATCAATAAAGTTGTGAAATGCATAGCATTCTTGCTTTGAATATGACTGAACATGATACTTGACTTTACTTTCGAATACTTCTGTGAAGATCACTGATCGGTCATTCCTCAATGGCCTATGAGGAAATAAAATGTAAAAAAGTCTCTTGATAAAATAAAAATTGATTGCTTATTTGAAGTTAACTGGAATTGAAACTGACTCAAGGTCGCGGTACATCGTGGGGAACTAATTTTTGGGCATAGATCATTAATAAAAAGATTACATTTACACATGTGACTGATTCTAGCCCAATGATTCAGCCGTTGACAAATATATCTAAGTGAAAATCCGTGCGATTTTAGTGCCACTACTGTATATTACATGAAGCTTCACCTCCATTCTAGAGATTTTATTGTTCTCTATTTCTGTGCTTATTACATTTTTGTGGCAATTGCAAAATGAACTACTAAAAGCCAAGCACATGAAGAAGTTCAAAACTTGAATCAAGCACATCAGCATGCTTGATAGCAAAATCATGAAGAGCCAGCCATTTAAAAATGCTTCATTTAACCCTATCTGACCTGGGCTTTTTTTAACTGTCTCAGCTGGGGAGGGTCCGATTCGGCCCCCCCCTCTGATTTCCTAAACTAAATACTCAAATTTAATGAAATTACATGCACACTATATTTCGGGCATGATCTTTTCAGTGGTGGAGTCGGTTTTTCAAAACTTTAATTTCTCCATGCTATAAATAGCAATTCAAAATTTGAAAGTGCATTTTTTGAAAATTTTAGATACTTTTAATATACTAAAATACTAGTATACTAATAATACTAGTACACTAAAAATACTAAAACATAGCGCGAAAGTGTTCTATCTGGCATGTTTCTTGCTATATCAATGCTAATCTATTGCTTTTATTCATGCATGTATAATAATGCTTTATGAATAGTATTTCAAATTTCAAACATTGAAACAGTAAAAAGTCTTTTTTTCATCAGATAAATTGACATAAATTTTATAATTCACATGGATTGAATGCTCTCCTGTGTAGGCTACATAGTGGTCAGCGCTACATAGCAGGCTACATACACATGCTAGGCTTAGTGGTCAGCGCGCTGACCAAAATCAGGGCATTATGCAACCACTCATGTGCGAGAATTTCATTCCAAATTGGCTATCTATTATTAGCTAGAATATATTATCACAAAGAAACCTAAATGAAGACAAATACAGAATTATTATAATGATGCGTTTTTCCAAAAGTTTCATTATTCGTGTAAAAAATGAGAAAATGTTCATTATTCTACTATTTATTCATGAGTAGTATATGGAGGATATAAGACTAAAAAGCATTCAAATACTATCCCAATATCATATTGTAAAAAGCATTGATGTTATCAAAATCATTAATTTGTATCTATTATGCAACACTACATTAATTTATTCGAGAAAAAGTTTGAAATGAGAGCTGAAGGTAAATTCCAACGATTTTTAGGCGTCTTAACTAGTTTTCATTTAGCTCGTACGGCCAAAATATTTGGCCAAAATTAAATCTTTTACTCCCAAAAGATGCGCAATTAAAAATTAGGAAAAGTCACGGAAGGTAGACTTCTCACACAAAGACGTTCAGCTGTGGGATTAAAAAGCATCTAGTGGGGGGGACGAATCTGACCCTCCTCAGGCCAGATAGGGTTAAATTCATAAACAGAATGTCGTCTGTTTATTTGGAGGGATGTCTTAGCGATACTTAACATTCACTCTGATCGCGCACTGGTGAGCTGAATCGAAATGAGCTTGCTGCGAGCAGAGCTGGAAAAATTCCACTGAAATTTTTTAATTACAATTCCAATTCCAGAGCAGAAATTTCAATTTCAATTCCAATTCCAGTCGAAACAGTTCAATTCAATTCCAATTCCAATTCCATAATGAGATTCAATTCCGATAATTGCATGACGCGTATATGTTAATGTATCTAAAGTTTCCTCGCTTCAATCTAACCCATGTGCCCGTATCCTATCCTCGTTATTCCTGTGTGCCGTTCCCTGCGTCGTTCCTATGTGCGTTCTCATGTTCATAGTTCATATTTCTTGTGTACATGCACATGTATATATGTAGCCGGTCAGCCTACCCCATTTTCGTTTCGTAAACGAGATATTCAACATCTTGTGAAAAAGAGAAAAGAAAATTGACGGTCAGCAAAGAATCAAACGCTGAGAGAGAGAGAGAGAGAGCATAGAAATTAACAGTACCATAGAAAGTCCTAGAATGAAAATTGCATGAAAATTATGGCACACGCCGGGGGAACTAAGTTTGGGCAAAACGCAAATTGTGCGAGCTGGTTTCCATGTTTTCTTATTTGTATTTATATTTATCAAGCCAAATTGTGATCTGGATTGCTGCCCCTTGTCCAAAGATCATACACAAAAGCAATAGTGAATTTACAAAATAATGCGGCGACAGGATGACAAAGAAAGAAATCCTTTAAAACGTTCTGTACGTTCATCATTTCGAAATATCGCTCCTATAATCTATAGAGAGTATTATCAGTCAGATATGCAACTTGCAATGTCGATTTACAGAACATACATTGCTCCAGCTTGAAATCAGAGGTCGAGAAATCTCAGAGTATTCATTTTACTTGAAAGGGCTCCCCTGTTCACTATATTTGAACCATTTTCAAAATCTTTACATGCTTTCGAATATCAGCTTCCAAAATATCATCACACTATATCAAATGTGTCATTTAATGATTAATTGAAAAGTTCCAGCGACTATTCACTTATTTGAGAAATTATTGTCGGTGAAGAAGCTTTCAATGTGCTTATTCGACAAAAGCGCTAGGTTTCTTAACCGTATGAAGGAGAAATCATCCTATAATTAGAATTTTTTCTATTGAATTCTTGAGATATTCTTACAACCAGTGCACCGCCCACTTTCAATTATGACTTTGTGGACCAATTTTTAATTCGAATTTTGAAAAATAGTTGTTAATGACTGCTGCAAATCGACACAATATACCAACCCAGGGAATAGTAGGCTATACCACATGAAACAATGTCACCATCTCACTTAATATTATCTTCCTAAAAATCCTGCATTAATTTACTGCCAACAACTTCCACAACCAACTTGGCAAATAGTTTGACTATGAATCAATGTTTTAGATCGAATCTGATCTACAAACCATAGATTTTTCAATGTGCCATCATTGTACATAGGCAAGATATCAAACTTCCATTCTAGTGTACTATTATCTACTTCTATGAGAGAGAGAGAGAGAGAGATGCGAATAAATCTATTAATAAACTGACAGAAGAAAGGGAAATTCAGTGTGCAAATAACGTGATTGTTGATGAAAGAAAAAACGACGATAAAAATGATATCATGAAAACTGATTAATGGTCCATGTTAAAAAAGGAGATTAAAAATTCCGTGATAAGAACGAAATGTGGTCGGGTCGAAAGCTAACGAGCAGAGATTAAAGGAAACTCTTTCAATTTTCAAAAGAAAGTGGATTTATCGTCAAGTGTCAAAAATTTGCATAAATTAGAGACGATGAGAAATTGAAACAACAACAACTACCAACAACAACACATACGACATCTTCAGTAGCTGTTAGAAAAACTCCGGGCTCTCGCGGTGTAACTTGACTACAGAAGTAACAACTACAACTGCCTACCAGCGAACAACAACACAGTAGCGTATGCGGCAACGCATCAGCGAGCGCGATTGAAGATTGACGGTATAAGTGACACTGATATTCATGATATTTATGATATTATTTTGGTATAAGTGAGTCCGATCGAATTGAAGTGAATTCAACATCAAGAAGTGAACTGCAAGTTTAAAGTTTTTCTTTTATCGTTGAGTATCGTATTCGTATAACTATAGTCTTGAAAATTAATATTGTCAACTGTTGTGATTGGAAGTTGAATAATATTTCATGTCATGCCATTTTAATTGAATCATTAATTATTAGAATAATTTGTTGACACTGTCTATATTGTGATTTGAACTGACAGGCTGCCCTTTGATGCAGGATTAATTTTCCTCTTTCCAAACCGATTGTTTTTCGTGTGTACAACAATTAAGTTAATCTCCAATTTTTGTGCCTATCTAATCAATTACTTACTAAATTCAACAATTGTTTTATTTTGATTAATTATCTTACATGATAAATAACTAAATAACAGATTAAACAAAGATGATTATCTTTTCATTGTTTGCTTAATTGCTGAATTAACATTGTCCGGGGGCTGTAGGCCCATCAAAGTCACAATTAGGACCCTTTATTCAACAATAGAATAAAACTAGCTCTGTCGATCTATCTCTCTCTCTTATCTCTGCGTGCAGTTAACACAACGGCCGAATACTGTGATTTCAATTTTTGTACAAATAGATTTATCACAAGTCTATCGAAAAAGTGGAATTGAGGTTTATCAAGGTCAATTCCAATTCTAGTAGATTTAAATATCGTCAATTCCAATTCCAATTCCGACGAAAAATGGAATTAATTCCGGGTCGGAATTAATTCCAATTCCGACTTTTCCAACTCTGCTTGCGAGTCACGGAGGGGCCAATGTTGGGACATTGATTCCACCATTTGATCGGGTTCGCACTGGACAAAAGAATGAAGCAATTCTATTTCTTTTGAATCTTGTCACTTTCCTTCTAAATATCAGATACTACCTCAGGAGCATTGAGAGTAAATGAAAGTAACCTACTTCGAGAGTCTCTTCATTTACGCATTTAAATTTTTAGATCGTGAATTCGGTACTCACCAGAGTGCAACTAGAATGTTGTCCAAGGCAAATTGTGCTATTTGTTACGTTTTTAAGCAAAAATCATTCCGAACATGTGACTGCACGAATTTGAAGTCCTCGTCTCGATAATCCTCTTAATCTCCGACAAAATCTGGAATATCAATGAGATATTTTTGTAAAATTTACGATTGTGTAATGTAAAATCATGTTCTTTATGTAATAATAAAGTTAGTATGTATTTTTTGACGAAATGGACAATATAGATAGAAAAATGTCGGACGTTCTGAGAGAGAAGTGTACATATTTGAAGCAATGAAAATCAATTTATACATTAGAGAAAATCAAAAGACGTGAGCGCTATACATGATACAAACCGAAATAAAGTCAGTGAAATGTTAATATTTATACATGAAATCATTTGATCTAGCACAAATTCATGGAAAAAATGAATTCAAGTGTCTTGTGGTATGAGATGTGGTATGAAAAAATGCGCAATTTAAATGCGATGAGTCAATTCTGACTCATTCGGCCGTTCTTGGGGTAAAGTTCGATATCTATGGAGCCAAATTTAATGTCAATTTTTTCAAAGCAAAATGTTGATAAACAACTCATTTTAGTAAAAGTCACGTAATATTAGGGTTAAAGGATTCATAACCACAGAACTCATTCACTTCGAAATCAGAAATGAGTCAAAATTGACTCATCGGCACTTCTAGTGTTTTGATTCGAAAGGAAGACGTTTAGAAGAATGTAGCACTTCTTGTGATAGGCAAAAGAAAAATATACCGCTGAAGTAGACATGCAACTTGACCGGTGACAGTGAAATATGAAACTGTCTTGTGTTCTCTACTTAACCCGTTCAACTATTTTTCTTAAGTGGTTTGTCCATGTCTAATTTGCTTTGCGCCAGAGGCAGTCGCCGTCAACTTCCCCGAAAACGAAAGAATTTGAATCAACTTTGCATGCGAAGTTCTGTCGTAATTCATTGATAGTTCAAATAATATACTACACCAGCAGAGCTCCGACCATTGATTGGAATTCTTTATCTGATTGCATGATGTGTCATCAACACATTGAGTTGTTTTTGAATTCTGCAATAACATGTTAAATGCTGAAAATCCCAGTGGTTCTTGGACAGCTGCCATTCAAGGTGACGGTTCGAATCCATTGAAAGGTCCATTTTTGATGCCTATTCCTTTGGTCTTAAAAATCATTTTAGATGAATTATCTTGAATTTTGTGTTTATGATTGATTTCAGCTCGTTTCATAGGACGTCCAACTAGAGAACAGTGGACGATACCTACACCGGTTATTGCAGATGCCCTTTCATGCATAAGGAAATATTTTTGTATTTCATATTCTTCATCTTGCATATAAGGATCGAGAGATATGTGATGGCATCTGATAAAGGTTAAACAACAACAGTTCTCGTCACAAAAACCATCGTCATTACGCAATGCTCGCATTCTGAATGTCATTGGCATATTATTCTGCAATCTGATTATCCTGTTGATTGATTTTTCTTAAATCGGTCAAGTTAGTAATGAACTATCAGTAACATTTCGAAATTTCAGATGACGAGGTGACTCCTAGAAACATATTACTAAATAGTCCGGCAGCCTGAACGAGTTTCTGCAGGGAACGAGGCCGAAAGTGAAACTTTCACAGAATGAAGTTCCCTCTAGGCCTACTACGAATCAGTGCGTCTGCCGAGTTCTAGTGAGTTCCTCTTTTTGTCAGACAGGATAAAAAAATGGGATGGAGATTGCAGTTTTTGGCTAAAATGAAATTTTGTATGTCTTCTCTGATTAAACGAAAAAGTACTAAGCCCAGAGTCATAATGTGTGACATGGAATGTCTTCAGGTCATTTCCTATGATGTGCATGTGCTATTTTCATGTTTCTAATTGTCGATGCATGCGAAAGTGTGGTTGAATGTGAATAAAGTTACTCAAAATGTTCGTGTTTGCCGACATTATGAGGCTCGCCAAATCTACAAGTGTTTAGCCTTTTACATAGGGGTGCATGAAAACGAAGGGAAATGACCTGAAGACATTTCATGTCACAAATTATGACTCTGGGCTTGATACTTTTTCGTTTAATCAGAGAAAACATACAAAATTTCATTTTAGCCAAAAGCTGCAATCTGCCTACCATTGGATTTACATGTGTTTTTCTTTGATCCTGTCTGACAAGAAGAGGAACTCACTAGAACTCGGCAGACGTGCAAGGTCTAGCAAGGTTATATACAGTCATTGCAAGGTTTGCAAAAATTAATATTTTTAGTTCTATGGTTTAAAAAGTTATACAATCTTTAAAAAATTAAAAACAGGTGCCTAACTAGTAACAAAATACTTTTTATTTCAAAATTACACATTTTTATGCACTGATCAACAAAACAAGTGATTCGTTTACTCGAATATCTCGACAAAATAAAAATGTCTCTCTACTCAAAAATACAAACGTAGACCTAGAAATTAACAATCGATACATGCAAAATAAGGATCTTCAGTCTCTTCGTTTCACACGCCATAGAAGCATCTTCTACAATCTATGCACTGACCCATTCGGGTCCACTGTATTCATCAAAATTCACACAACATCCTGCACAAACATCCGTATTGTCACTTCTTACCTGATCATCGCTGTGGTGAGACTTCTTGTTGTAGACAGTTGTTGCATTTAGGTCGTCAGTTGGTAGATCTACTCCATCTCGAAACCCGGTCTTACGTGCATCTTTTTCCTCGCCTCTTCTTCTCCGCGTCGCTCTGTAAACAGGGCGATCAAACTATTATTCAGCTCTCTGTGAATCTGATTGTATTCTGAAGATGAGGAGGTACCTAGAATTCGTTTCAATGGTTCTTCAGGATTTTGAGGAACAATTCCATAACTGTGGATTCCGGAGACATTCTTTCATATTGGATCTAGAGATATTGCATGCAGGCAATCGCAAGCGCATTCAACCCTCAAAAGTAAATTAGGGATTTTATGCATGTTCACTGAAATGCAGTCTGCCATGCTTGTTGAACAGTTTGCATTTTCTATGTCGCCAGAAAACTATCTGTTAATGGTTACCCTACAGCTGTTAATAGTTTACCCGCAGTGCTAATTGTTACCCCATTTTACTGAAATTGAAAAATGAGAGCCCACTCGCACGTATGCAAGTTTCTTTGCACATCGCAGATCACTTCTTTGAATATTTTGTTATATTTCGGTGAGTAACTACCTTTATCTACAAACTACATCTATAAAAAGTCTCTGACCAAATATTGAAACATGAAACATCTACTCGTACGTTTTTCATCGTCATGATAAGAGAAGCCGACATCATTTTCAACATCATTCGTAACATACATGTAAATGGGTAAATTTTCAAAGTATGTTGTAAACAATGCTCATGATTCATAAGTAATGCGCACTCTATCATGGTCTTTGGAATTGCTAGAAGTTAAATAGTTTTCTCTTCTTCAACAAAATGCACAAAAATCACGTAATTAAATGGCTTGTAATTGTCAACCGGAAATTGCAATTACGAATTGAGTGAATGGTGTACTAAGCTCATTGGCCTCCAAAGCTTCAGTTAACTCTAGAATCTGACAAGTTAATTAGCAAAAAACTGGCAGAGAGTATCAATTTTGAATGCATTTGATTATTTCTAAAATTGTTATTGAAGTAACGTGCTAACATGCAATCAACTATGTGGTACAATGTGAACCCGCTGCCATCGTGCTATCGATAGAACTTCTTGCGAAGCAAACTATTTGTAGAAGTAACGGCCTCATTGGGCTATTTTGCTATATAATTAGAATTTACGTTCGCAAAGTGCCAAATGAGACATATCTCTGCAGTAAACTGATCACCTTAGACAAGTGATATCATACTTCCAGATATCACAATTCATATAATGTACATACATGCTGTTGATATTAGCAGGTCGCCTCTTCTTCTGTTTGTCTAGAAAAGAATCGCCGTAACATGTAATGTTAATGAGCTGGCACAATCTTCTGAGCAATCAGTTCAACTTTAAACACGCCATATTGTGCGATTTTCGGTGACTGTTATGGATCACACAACAAAAAGAGACGCGGACGACATGTCAAGTTCTCCAGAGAAGTTTGTGAAAGTTCTTTCGTGCTCCTGATATCTTTTTTATTAATGATCGGTAGGCCCGACTTCATCAACAAAACTTGTGCGCTGAATTCTTCGATTCTGAAAGAATCATAGCGATCGAATAATTTTGATGAAATTCACAGCAATCTGCGAGCGTTGAACGGCTATTTTTTCTATCAAAGCATAAAGAATTTCTTTTTATCAACTTAATAAGTTCCTGCATGCACCATCGTTTTGGATCTGTTTGTAATTCTAGCAAACTGACACGCTTAAACGATCTACTCACAATTCTATACATACATATATTCAGGCTGACGAAAGAGAAAAAGCAAAGCGCAAATAATATTCTCTATGACTTCTCGTGAACTTTGGAATTAGATACATGTGAAATCATAAATTTGACGGATTACTTTAGGAACGCGAGTGACGCTAGAGTCAATTGATTGTACAACATCAATCAATGACAAACTGATTGATATTCATCGACAAATTTCACTTGGCAAAACGCCATTCAGTCGGACGCTAGCTTTCATCAAATTAACACGATGTCCGGATCAACATCTAAATCATTTTATCATCTACTTCAGTCATCAATCAATCTCCACAAGTTCAGTTTCATCACAACACCATTTCATCTTGCTAATAATTTAATCTATCAGCTAATAGCAATAATAATAGCAAAATAAAATACTTTGTTTCAAGAACTGTATTGTTCTATTACTGGAAATCGAAAAACCACTAACACAATGAAATGGAACAAAGTCAAATAGAAAGACACTCAACAGTAAAACATACTGCACGAAGATCGAATACAAACTTTCATGTAATGGGTTTACTCGAGTCACTATATTCTTAATTGGATGTGAATATTGATAGCTTATTAATATTAATAAATCATGAATTACCTCATTTGTACGTTTCGGAAGTCTTGGTCACGTACAAATGAGCCAAATCAGGCTTTACAAACATCAAACATCATATACAAAATTACAAAATTTAAATATAGGCCCTAACTAATGCAAAATTTACAGATATCACTACAGAGGAGGAAACACCTAAAGAATCAATGAATTTTGTTTAACCTAAAAACACATCTAAAAACACATTAAGAAAAGTAGATAATATGACGATGCAAAAGTCTATGTACAAGTGATGGCATTTCAAGGAGAGCACAAAACTATGATAAGAAGGATATAATACCCCTCCTCTCACACCCACCAAATTGGCTTCCTTCCTTATGAAAATGGATTCGGTAGCCACTCGTGCGCAATTATCTTTAATTATTCTTAATATTTTCCACTTAAAATCTGTCAATCCAGGGTGAGTCTGCTTATGTTGGAACACAGCTGATTCATGTGATATTAAGTGTTCGTAGATTCTCGATCTCATGGTTCTGTTCGTTTGACTTATGAAACATTTTTTGGCATTGTTGGCATGTTATTTTGTAGATGCATGATTTTTTATTACAGGAGTTCGGAAATAATGCTGATGCACATGTTCTACAATTTCGAGGGCAAGCAAGACATTCTTTTGCTGGTCTCAATGACACACCTAATGGAAGTTTTGTCTGAAAAATAACTCTTATTTTTCTTTGATCATTTGTCGATCTTCTTTGCTTTTCGTTAATGAAAGGAATTTTGATGTGTGTCGCAGGTTGGTCTCTAACGCTATTTTCGTCCTCTTTACACATTCGATCACATGTTGAATAAAATGCTTTTTTGAGTAGCTATAAATGTTGTCTACTCATAGCATTTTATTCAACATGCTGATCGAATGTGTAAAGAGAACAAAAATAACGTTAGAGACCAATCGATGGCAGCTTCCACTGGTTGACAATGGCTAGGTACCGGAGCATTGTCGGATAACTTTGTAAAGGCTCATGATAATTATAATTTGTCTTTCAATATAAAATCATTTTCACAAAATAACATAACAACCGCTTTTCATCAAGCATCTGCACTTATTCTGCATCAAGCATCAAGCATCTGCATTCTGTGAAAGTCGCTTTTTCGGTCTCGCTCCCTGTAGAAACTAGTGTTGGCGGACGGACTATTGTTATTTGTCGCCCATGTTCTCAGGCACAAGACTTCCGCTGTATTGTCAAAAATGTTTTATAACATTGCTCCGCTATTGTTGTTGCAGTTTCTTTTCAAAAAAAGACCCTGATCTATATTGTACATCACTTGATGGCATTGCAAAGCTGTCGCGGCTTAGCATTGTGATATGTTATATTCTGATGAAAAGACACACTGCCAATTACTATGTGACAGAATTATGTACTCTCCGACGCTCTCCCTCATGATGCAAATCTAATATTTCTAACACTCAATACTCGGTTTCTTATAAAGATATCTGTTCAACGAAGCAAGAGCATCTCAAAATCATGATGTCGCTTGTAGCATGCAATTGTGAGTCTTTTTGCCTCATGATTTTCTCATACTTTAGAACAATTTATAATGAAAATTCGCCCAGAGATATTTAAATTCTCAAATAGCTTCATATTTAACAGCAATATTTAGCAGTTGGTCTTTTCTTCTTTTCTGATCTCTTGATCATATCTTTTGTCAATGAGCCACAACTCGATTAAGAGACTACCATAAAACGCAGGTACAATGAATCCCGATAGCGATAACTGCATTTACCCTATGTCAGCAAACAGGTGATTACTGACACTCGTTCGAAAATGAAATAAAAGCTAGCAACGTTATAATAATTTTTTATTATGCATATCCAATCGATTGGTTAACATTGACAACATTGTACATTAGACAAGCAATACTGATCATAAATATTGAAATTGGCAACCTCTTCGTGAAAATGATCGACTTACCACCGTAGAATGAGAACAGAAAACCATCAGAGATTAAAATCTCCTAAACAGAACTCTCGGATCTATTTCTTTAGATTGCATGGACTAGATTAGATGGATTTTGTGCCATAGTCACTAAAAGCAGACAATAACGTAAGGTACGATTGTGATTTGCTAAAAATGATAAGGCATCTAATGTCAATCAAAAAGCGGCATTGTCAAAGTGACGAATGTCACATGCTAAACGGTTTAAAACTAGGCTACCTTCAAAACCAGGTTTCAAAACCATTGTTTTCAAAGAAAAATCACGTTTCTGAACATTTCATAATCGTGACTTTAAGCATGAGTTTCAAGAATGCTTTCAAACATGTTGTTAAACACGTGTTCTGCAAACCACTTTTGAGATACCATTCATGAGCATGTGATATCGGCTAGAATTGATAGGCGTCTTGTTGTTTCATTCACACTCACGGAGTGAGAGAGAACGAGAGAGAGAGAGAGAGAGAGAGAGAGCAAGTGAAGCAGCATCCCTGTCTATCCACAACTTGTTAGATAAGGTGACAAAATCCCTGTGAAAAGACTCGCTCGCTTGTTCACTATATTTTCCCATAGATGATCGTACCAAAATTGTACCACATGGTTGAATATTGCATGAACAGCTGTCGTGACGAGATTCCAAGGTCGAAGTTAAAAGTTCGGAATTCGGAAATTGAAGTAGCCATGTCTGGCGAGAGGTCTTTTCCAAAGCGAGTAAGTCGAACGTTGTTAAACTTCAACAAGCGAGCGAGTCTATCCACAAGGATTTTGCCACCTTTTGGGAGAAGTGCGGTAATGTTCCACTCAACCATTCAAAACATGGAACAAATTTGCTGGAAACAATTATTCGTTACAATGGTTGACATTTGTGACTTAATGAACACTACACCTTCTAACTACCCACTTCATTTGTCACTGCTCAGGAAAAATTGTTTTTTGAAAATTACGCGCCCTCAAATGCATGCGCTATCTAAAAGGTTCATTAGGACAGATATTTCTATTCATTTCTTAAATCTATTTATGTAAGATGCGTTAGATATGTTATGAAAAATAAGGACTTATATGTTTACACTATATAAATCCTTATGCCTCAAATTTATTTGCTTTCGGGTTACAGCAGATTTTTGCAATTATGGCGACCATTTTGGAATAGGCCTTTAACCATATTATTTGACATATTGTAGCTTATTGGCAACTAGTCTCAAATGGAAGAAAATGGTCGACATTATAACTGTTCTCAAAACATTATTGGACCTTAAAATCATTCATTTTCGAGATATAGCACATTTGTATAATCATGGCGGCCATTTTGAAAGATGAAATAATATAATACACGTCATAATTTGGCAATAGCCAAATGACATGTATACTTTCCAAAAATACAAGTGCTTAAGGGTTCGTATTTTTTTTTGTTTGATGACCGTCCCCGACGACTGTGCACTGACAAGTCGCCTAATCAAGTGCGCGTGTAATAAATAACGAATGCTGCTTTTTGCAAGCACTATGAAAATAGAATCACTGAGTATTGAGCTGCATCCACAGTCGAAAAATGGAAGCAGACCTGAATAGCTGCAATTTCATAAAATATCAGGAATCATCAGCATCACATCTTCCAACATCGACGCAACTCCCTGTTAAAAGTAAAAGCCAATTTTCAACTGAGGATGCAACTCAATGCTTTGTGATTCTATTTATTTAGTGCTTGTAAAAAGCAGTCTTTATACATTATTACAAGTGCACTAGATTGTTGTAGACACTGTTAGTAGTGTGTTAAGAGTAGTATTTAATGAATATCCGTCAAAATTTCACTTAATATGCTGATTGCGCATTTCAAATTAACCCAATGTTTGGCTGTTACTTTAAATAGGGAGTTGTGTCGATTTGGGGATGCAAACTAGGTCTGCTGATTTTTCCTGAAATGGGATGAATTGGCAGTTATTCAGGTCTTTTCCCATTTTTCAATGGAAGATGAAACTCAATATTTAACTATTCTATTAATATAAATCAAGTAGCATGATGTTGACATTGCAGGTGCTCCATTTAATATATCAAAAATTGAAGGCAACTTTTGAGGTTACCGATATATTTAACATGCTGTTCAATTGAAAGGAAACGATGCAAAATACTGAGATAAAAAACAAAAAGAACAGCAACGACAAAAATTTAGAAAAGCGAAAAGCCTGATACATTTTTTGTTGAAAAACACATCAAAGACATGTCATTTAAACCAAAGTAGTGACACAGCATTTTCACAGTTTTGATGAGGAATGCATTACTCTTCTCCATATGCTTTAGAAAATCATGTCCAAGCAAATTACTGCCAAAGTCATGTCCAAGCAAGTTACTGCCAAAATAATTATAGAATAATTTTGGTATTGAAATTAATGCTGAATTCATGTGCTTCTTATTTCTCACGCTTGAATAAGTGGATCTCATTTTTTTAGATACAGATGTTTTATCTGTTTATTGGCATTTTCTATCGTCAGTGATGGACTTGGAGTAAACTTTCTCAGCAAATTTATGCTGATATTACTGTAATTATCGCGAAAAGATTGTGAAAAAAGTGACTCCGACAACTACATTTTCAGACCACAGATGCCATAGAAAGTATTTTCAGCTTTCTGTTGTAACTTTGTGTAGCTTCTTAATTAAGTCTACTTTTTAATTTAACTGCATTATATCATAAATCTACTTGGACACCCGGTACAGCGCACACTAAAAACATGTTCCAGGACATACAATGAATGATGCCAATTAGTATTTACTAATTACTTGTACACTAATTGCACCATCGGGCTACATGTAGATCCATGCACCATTGGTGTAGCTCATTTACTCTAATGATGCGACCTTGCGGTGAAATTTGTTGCACGTAATAATAATAAATGTCGCTTATTCAGCATGAAAAGCACCTCAATAATGAAAATCTTGGGGAAATTGTGACCTCTTTGAGCGTTATATAACTTATAACTGACATCAATGTGCAACCAAAGTGGGAACCGGTCTGGATTTTCGGAAACATGACCAGAGCAGCGATTTTCAATGTAATTTTCCATTTCATTGTTCGGCTTGTTTGTTATCATGACTATCATGATTAACCCTAATATATTGGTTAAGAAATGAGCTTCGTCGGTACACGTGCACAGTCTTCCTCCAAAAAATGATTCCTTCAATGGACTTCAGGCCAGCGCGTTCTGCACAGACAAGATCATGAAAAATGATTACTGTGAGTCTTACATAATGTTTACAGCACTTTATTAGTGGCACAAATTATTGGTAACTTGTTCATTATCTTTGCGGTTACGAGTCATAAGCACCTAAGGTTTGGAGAGGAAGCCGTGCTTGCTTATTTCGATTTATGAATACGTGCGAGTACATTTACAAATATACATGAACTCGCTATATACATAAAAATTGTATTTAGCTGGTGGCTATCTGAGCTCATGGATACTCACATGCCCTTACTCTGAACTGGAAAACATCTTGACCGAATATTGAAATGCGACAAATGGCCACTCAAGCTTGACCCTCTCAAATTTTTGAAATTCAAATTCAAATTTAAAATATTATTTTTTATTATTTTGTACCTTTTAGTTCTGCATCTCATCAGCAACTGTTGAAAATTTTCAGGATCATGTTGCCTTTAGCCTCAGTGTCCCGATAAAAGCTCACCGAATTGGGCTGTTTCTTCACCTGCAGAAACTAAATAATGAAATGTGCTATTTGAGTTGAACTGAAAGTTTGAATTATTTGACCTTTGACCTTATCTAATACAATGATGTAATCTAATAACGATTAATAATCATCATTTTATTAACCACTTTGACCAGATCTTTCGATTAGTGTATGGTTTGTTAGTTTTTTTGCTGTCATTTTCCATTTCAAATAGTGATCTAATGGAAATTTGTTAAAAACTGGCGTCTTTTTACTCCTGACTTTCATCTCAGCCCAGGGATGACTTTACTAGCGAAAGTGATGCTGTTTTTCTGAATTCCCATTCAATGCCGATTCGATTCATGTGTGGCTTGGCAAAATTGGTGTAATAGATTGGGAGATCAGCAGGTGGGCGAAATTTGACCCTCCAGTTTGGAGAAACACCTCAGAGGGCCGTGGGTTAATTCACGACCATATTCAAATGGCTACTAACTTAAAATAGTGCGGTCCGCGGCCGGGCCTTTAAATTGAAAACAAAAGAGCACGACCGCTGCTGAAAATCCGGTTTCCACTCTGTGTTCAACACATATTTATAAACATTATATACATCCGTGCTACATCTCGATAAATCGTCAAGGGAAATTCTTTTCATGGCAACAATAACATCTTTTGTATGACTTGAGAATTGACAACGAATTTTAAAAATCGAAATGATTTGCACCAAATCCAATGTAAGGATATTTCGCTGTCCATTTCTATTTTTCAAATATGCAGGCTACATACCATTACATGATACTTCCGCTTACAATTTTACATCTTTAGAAATGCAAATGGGCCATAAACAAACGATTGAGAGCCTCTTCAGATTTGCGCTAATACTAGCAAGCTACAATAGGCCTACTATGATTTGGAGAAATGGATTGAGAAAACAAAGAATGGGTTGCTGTTGAGGAGTCGAATATTGTCTCATAACTTGCCAGAGATATGAGATCCAATTATAAATAAACGTGTAGTTTCTAATCACAATGTGAATAACTTCTTCAAATATTCTTATCCATGTCATCATGTTACCTTTGCAAAATTCCAATCTATTCTACGCTGTATCCACACTGTATTACCGGTTAATCCTATTCACATCACGCTCTGGAGCGCATTGAGATCATGGGAGTTCAAAACATTTGTTTGGTCTGTGTTCTTTACATTCGTGGTATTCTTAAGCTATCAGACTCTTAAGCGCACTATAAATAGCAGATCAAAAAATGACTTAGGGTATCTTAAGCACCTTTTGTCACAGATAACTTAATCATGATTGGTCTAATGATGCTTAGATAATTGTACCTACTTACAATTACTTTTCTGAAACCTGTTTCATGCCGACAGGATGTTGATAAGGTTGATTTGCGCATGGATTATATCTAAAAAATGTAATGAAATATAAAAGATATTCTTCTTATTAGTAACCGCTCTTCAATAGGGTCTGCATCAGGAATGTTCAACCGGTAAAATAAGTACAAGAGGAAGTTTGGTTAAATTGATGCTGCTTAAAATGACATCGAAAAAATGATTGGTTGAATGGGTACACGTGCAAAAACGCTTAAAATTTAAGCATTTTACTCCTAGTCGGACCGACATTGTCGAATATATAGTGATCACAATTCCGGGATCCCGAGACTAAAGCAAATTTAGGGGTTGTCGGGATCCCAGGGTCGGTCACCGGCATCCCGGGATTAATAAGTTAAAATATTCGGTAATTATAACTATCTCAGAAATGTAATTACACTTGTCTTCGAAGTTTGACTGCAATGACAATTTGTGACTATAAATTGTTTGTTACTCACAAGCAAGTTATTCGAGGTTGTATCAACGATTATAATCTTCAAAGCTCTTCATTTTATCACTTCACTCTCGTCTCTCAGTAGGTATGTTAATTCCGCCTCTTGATGAGTGTATTGATGATTGATGGAGTAAAATTTATTGAAAATAACTTCTCGGATTGTGAAACAAGTCAGACTTATTCGGACACTAAGTAGACTTTTAACAACTTATCTACGTACAAAGCATAGAAGATGATGCCTCGCTTCTTCCATGTCTAGATCAAATGTTCAACCGGTTACAGTTTTAGTTAACCGGATAAATTGGTACAAGAGGAAGTTTGGTTAAATTAGTACTTCTGAAATGGTACCGAAAAAATGCTTAAATTGATACCATGAAAATGCTTGAAAATTACTTGTCTGTATGTAGTTTGCTGTCTACAAGTCTAATAGACCTTTAAATGAGATTATGAAGAAGAAAGACGACTTGCGGCTTTCCAAAGTTTTCTTATGATGAGGAAAGAACACCGCCAAGAACACTGGTATTTTTACCGATATATCCACATTTCTCAGTCTCTATTCATTATCCGATGATATAACACGTGATTATGACATGATTCACAGTCATACTGTATTTCTAAATTACTGTGTGTATTGAAATTCGATGTGCTCATTCGATGCGGTGAAAACCGATACTGCACTTGTCTTAAAAAATCATACACATGTATTGAAGACAGGTGTGCGCATCGATTGATGTTTTAAGACAACAGTAATCCTTTAGTTTAAATAACATAAAGATATTTCAGTAGTTCACTCTATGCGATTAATGATAATTACTTCATCAACTGAAAAGTATAAAATATACAAATTCTTATATTACCATCGAGATGAAGTTTTCGTTGAATGATAAGAATGAGATGCTTATCAATTCATGTCGAAATCACAGTTGGATCCCTAATTATTAAGAAATACATCTTCGCTGCCAGAATCTCTGCTGGATATAGGGTCTGCAGTGGCTGCAGCCGAACAAAACGGAGTCATTTCCATTGTTGTACCGCCACTTCGCTCCGTTGAGCGCTCATTGGATAGAAAGGCGGCCGAAAGTCTATTACGAAATCGCTGAATACTTTCTCTCACATGTTGATTTAGGTTGGCAGCTCGTCGACGGAGTTCGACTCTCACCACTAGAATGGCACTCGTTCTTTGTTCCACTCTATAAGTAGCGGTCGGTAACGGATGTCGAAGAAGAACAGGAGAAGGCGGTGCTTCCTTAGCTAACAATACTCGTAGCTGAGCACACCAGATGGTGACAAATTTCCTGTTCTTTGAAAGACGATGAAGCTTTGCTTCATATAAACGTTTTCGACGTCTATGGAATTCGACGAACGAAGCACACAGTGCAATGAGTGTGACGACAACAATGCTGAGATGAATAATCCACCAAGGTCGGACAGTGGTTTCATTATTCTTCTCTTGTGATGTTGGAATTGCAGTAGTCAATAAAGTCGACTGATTATAATTCGGTTTGGAAATCCTCATCAGTAACAGTCAATGCTTTAAGCGATGGGACGGGAGGATGTCCCAATGCAGAAGTTAAAATGAATTCATCTGTTGTGGAAACTGCCTCCCAAATGTTTCTTCCTTCAAATGTCTCGACAATATTCCAATTGGAAATTTGCGCGCGAGCACAGTGCATGTGTCTATCTTTTAAGATCTACACGTGTATACGGATAGTTGAATTAGTTCTGTCAATGAACGAATATCAAATGTCGGTATTCCAAAGTGCACAGATATCCCATCCCACGAAGATCAGCGTATCTTCATGAGTTGCTGACTCTGATACATACAGGGACAGTCATCAATTGCACTGCATGATAGATCAAATGTCAACAACAAGATTTGTGAGGCGCCGATGATCCCTTAATGAATATTGCGCGACGAGACTAGAATCTGACACCAAATGTAACTAATACATTAATGAGAGATGATTTTCTATGATAATTGCGCGATAAGCACAGAAATTCTCCTTCAATCAAAGTGCGTATGGCGGAGGATTTTTGTTAATCGAATTAAAAGAATAAATTATTATATATTTTAAAAGCAAGAAAGATACAGAAGAAATACAGGAAAGTGAAAGATGAAATTCCTAGACCGAAAGGACAGACGGAGGTGGAATTCAGGAAATACAGTTGACATCAAGTTTTTCCTACCATAGGAGTTGACGTGACATTTTGAATTTCACTGTCTTTTAAAAAGTGTCTCAATTTCTTCGCATGTTTGATCAGACAAATGAAAAACTTTTTAAGAAAATACCGGAGGTTAAGTTCGACAACCTTGCTGATAAGAGTCAATTTCTCTTGTTTACACGTGTCTACTGGAAAATATTTTGACCAATTTTTCATCACCAGAGCTTCTATCTATCTGCACAAAATTTCCTATGCCACCTTTAATGATATTTGAGTGTGAATCATGAGCACTGTGCCGGCAACAATCTTAAGTGCTGGGATAAAACTTTGCTTGCAGTCACACATAGACTATCTGCAACTCTACAACTTCCATTCAATTATCAACAGGCCACGAATCAGGAGAACTTGATATGATAGTGTCTTGAAACTATGATAAGTCTTATCTTTCTTTTCCCTGGCGTTTTCCCCTCCCAAAGGTTTGCGACATTGCTATAAGCAAAGTGTTAGAAGTAAAACCTTGAAACTTTGAAGCTTTGATTTTGTCGTTCCTAAAAAGAGCCGTAATTATCAAGATGCTAATGAACACGATACAGTAGATAGATTAATATCTCAAAAAATATTATTCTAAAAGACGGAAAGCGAGAAAGCGAGATAGCCTGACATCAGAACAACAAATTGAAAACAGTTACCAAAACAAAAAACAAAAAATATCACCGAAAAGAAAGTATTCGTAGCAAGCTTTAGATAGCAAGCATTGTTTGACTGATCTGTTCATGCCGACGGATAAACGGAGAAAAATACACACTCAGAAACATAAGAGGGAGAGAGAGAAAAGAGAAAATGAGATAAAGGCCCAATGCAGCGTAGCTCTGCAAAGTAGAAAAAAGAAAGTAGAATGCCAAAGAGAGAAAAGTTCGAAAAGCTTTAAAGAATGGGGCATTTCCTTGAATAGAAATTTTCGAAATTACTTGACAGATGAATGCCGCAAATCTCAGAGCCGTTTTAGCCGATAAGATTTATGTCGTAGATATGTAAACAGCTCTGTCAGGATTGGAAAATTCACCCTATGCTGTACAACTCATGCTTCATCAGAAATCATACACTGGCGCATTCAAGGGGAGAAATGGGGAGAATTTCTACAACCTCCCCTTTTGAGAGTTGTTGAATCCTTTTGCAGATCATTCGCAGCAGCGGATGTCGAGTAGTAAATACATCATATATAATATAATGACGTTTATTTCAGGATAACTGCCTCAATAATAGGAATCGTGAGGCCGGTACTCAGAAGACACTTAAATGCAAACATAAATTTAAAATGAACATAACAACGAAAGAAAATAGCAAAATGCAAAAAAATAACACAAATTAGACTGCAAATTACGTAGTACAAACGGACGTGATCATAACTAATTACTTGATATCTTATACAGAAAATCCATCATTGCTTAAATTTGACATAAAGACCAAGAAACTGGATCGGCATTGAGAAGTTCTGCATAAAGGAATGCGGAATTTCTCGGAATTAGGCAAAATACTTGGAGCGAGAAAATGCAAAGGATGCGATGTGTCACTCTTTAAAGACTGGAACTTACGGAAACCAGTTATGATTCGCCTATACTTGAGTGGAATAAAATTTGAGCACTGACATCTACTGGAACCACATATCACCTTATGACATCTTCCTTTAATTCTTTCAAGCATATGGGTGTTGCGATGCGACAAGTCCACAAATAAAGGAGCCGAATATTCTGCTATAGATCTGATGCAGGTATAATAAATGTTACATAATTGTTTCTTATCCATAAATGGTTTGAGCTGACGAAGAATATTCACTTTTGCTGAAGCTTTTCTACAAATGCCGTCTGTGTGTTTGTCCCATGACATTTTTGCATCAATAGTGACTCCTAGTATAGTAATATATTCTTTCAGCTGAATGTTGGGTGCACTTAAATCAGGATGGCAGAGTCTACCATTCCGTGAAACAAAACATATAATGCTTCACCTATTCATCTGTGAGCTGCATGCTATAATATGACTGAAAACCGATTGACGGGATTGACTTTACTTGCTTACAAGGACATTCCTCTCAATTGCGATTCTTTTGATCTTTGCAAAATCCTTGAAAATCCTTGCATGAATTTTGACCCACGCGTAAAAGTTTTAGGAGTAAGAAGCAGATTTTTGATCGGAGCTATTTTCTAAGTAAATTTGTTTGAAGTTAAAACTCTTCGCTTGTTCTCTGAGTGAACAAAGGTTTTCTTTGTTGACTCATTTTCGCAACAGGTTGTGGAATGATTCCACACGAATGATTAAAACTTTAAATGCTCAATACATACAACTACGTCCAAACCAGGCCATAGGCAAAGGCAATAGATTAATTATAATTTTCTCAATGAGTAGAATTTAATCAGTTCACAAGGAAATAATGCCCTTGAATGCCTCAACTGTCATGAGATTGATGAATCAAATGACGTGCTTGATATGAACCTCTGGTAGCGATTCGTGTTTCAACTCGAGCTGGACGCTATCTTGGACTGTCTGACTCTTTTTGAAGTAGATTAGATACCACGGTGCCATTGGTTGACGCAACTAGTCAGTCCTTATGTCATTCGCAATCTTTATGAATTTGGTTCATTTTCACCACACCTACCTATCTCTAAAATTTCCAACATAGCACTATACTAGGTGACATGCCACGCTCAATCACGCGCAATCAGTCGTAATTTTTGACATGGAGTGCATTCAAGTCATTTCCTATCATGGTCATGCATCCATGTCTAGATGCAACATGACTAGATTTATCAATGGGTTTCATTATCAGTCAGATGTTAATTTTGATCCGAGGAGGCTTCAGTCTTCGACGGAGAAAAAGCATTTCTTAATCAACGTTTCGCGATCAGTTTCAACTGGATAAAAGTGAGTAAAATGGACTTCAACGGACGCATTGCATTCAGCTAAAAGCGTGGTCAAATGGTTTGGTTTCAATGCGCCTTCATGCAGCTGCGAATAGGCCTACCAAATAGGGCATAATTATCAAAATGCTCAGTTCTCAATTTTTTTTCTTCAATATGAACATATGCTCGCATGAAGATGTTTATCTGCTGGGATTAGCGGCGAAATTCAATCTCTATATATGAATTATTCTAGCATGTTTATCAGCCATTCGTCGGCAAAAACGTGTAGATTGCATACATGCTTAGGCCTCTACATCCGTAATTTCAGAGTCAAATAAAAACTTAAACTGTGGAAAAAGTAAGGCAACAATTTATCTGGTAATGATCAATATCTGTACTCTATTAGCTCTTTGTAGGAAAAAAGCGGGCAACAATGCTACAAATACACAGCTGATTTACGCTAACTGAGATTTCTAAAACATCTCTAACATTCTAAAACATCGATGCAGTATTAATGTAGATACAATATAAACATCGATGCATGTTAACGATCTTTTTGAAATCTCAGTTAGCGTAAGTCTGAGACCAGGTTTCTAATTTCAATCGAAGAGCCGTATTGTCAAAAATACAAAGATAGCAGCTTTAACGCAATTTAAGTTAAAACAAATTAAAAAAAAGTAACCCCATATAAAATAATTCAAACTATAATCATTTATTTTTAATACTCTAAAACTTCTTATAAAACCAGGTTTTAGCATGATTCTGAAACAGCGCATTTAGTACATTCTTTCAGGGCGGTGTTTCAAAATAATGTATGGTTTTAAAGCCACGCTTTCAAAACAAGTCTAATTTGTTCCATTTAGCATGTGTGTAAACCCTTGGTTTAAAAGTGTTTTTTGACCGTGCTTTCAAACATATTCCTCATAACCGTGGATTATTATAACCGTGGACATTGCATTTATGCGTTTTGTCTTTAAATTATAATTTGACACCGTCATTGATAAGCATGATATAGACTTATTGATGACAAATTCTAATGTCATATTACTCCATTCCCCTTTTTTATCAGAGAGAACTGACTATTGTCTGTCATTGGTTTGCTAGAGGCGAACCCGATCAGTCAGAATACTTCCATGAAAATAAGCATACAGTACAACATGAACTTTTTTTGGTAGGTTTTGAAACCTAGTCACACCTGTATGAACATAAGCATTAATATTTACAATAACCTAAAGCGAAGCTTCTGAATCTTTAATTGATCCTATAGCCACATAATACGAACATATTGAGCATGAGTACACAAATTATGATAAGGCCCAGGATGCTAAGAAATCTTAAATTGAAAATGCTGCTGCGCAAAGTTTGATTTCATAGAACTAATACCACGATAGCATTTTAGATATCATATTTGAAATTCTGGAAGCAATTGCGCTCAATAAAAGAGAATTTAAATGTAAGAAACTAAAAGAAAGAATCAAAAGAAGTGGTCCTTAACCGGGTCAGATGCATGTAAATGCTACATGTTGCATGACACATACCTTTGTTCAAGTACAAAACAAGTTTTGAAACAACCGTGCTGATGGCCTGATTATTTTTGGAATATATTTCCGTGTATGCTAGACCCAACCGGTGAGGGCAATCCCACAGTGGTTTGCAATTGGTCCAAATCAAAGATGCTAAATCCTTATAACTTAAAAATACCCTTATTGGGTACAACTTTCTTCAATGATAATGGTGAAATTTTCTGCTACAGGCTGTCGGCATATCTGGAGCGAGACAGAAACATATCATTAAATTCATGCTCAGGAAACAAAAAAAAACTGTAGCAAAAGTTCCTTTTCTCCGCCTGAAATTCGGTGCTTGTCATAAAATTTTATCAGATTATTATTCAGGAGTCACATGTTCTTCTTCACATATACATCTAGACATAATCAGCCGCTGTTAAGTGACATTTTTTACACGTTTGCAGACACAACAGCTGTTCGTCTAACAATATCAGTTCAGAGTCATTCAAAATCTTTTAGTCATTGACAGCGCAAAATAACTAAATTGCATACGCCTGATTTGATCTTCAAGTATTTACAAACAATTGAAATGTATATCAAAGTTCATCGGCGGATTTCTTTTTCGCCGTATTATCGCAAAAAACCCTGAAACATGCAGTTATCTGATGATAAAAAAATTGCTCGTGGCAGTATTTAAGTCACTGGCAAATTACCATCAAACACGGGAAAATGAAGCTTTTCTGCTTATTTGTTGTTGCCTTGTGCTTTGCTGGCCTGTCGGCTGGGTAAGTTTCAACAATTGGCTTCAATTGGTGCAGTCCGTTCCATAAAAAGTGGATCATCATAAAATTTGACTAAATAAAACATAAGTATGATACAGAAAGCATTTTTCATGTTATTTCATGTCCCTCACATATATTTAAATGTCCTTATATAATCTGATAAGCTATGATACAGTAACGGTTCTTAAGAAGCTAATATTTTGTGGCCCTACCCTTATTGTCAATGACATTACCAATTCGTCTAGACATTGATTCGATGATATCGTTGATTTTTGACTGATCTAACTTTCTCCACTCTCTTTTTAACAGTGACGTAAATTGTGATACGCCATCTGTAGATAGCAGTGAACGACGAACGTTACGTTTTAGAATACTCCATACATTTTCTATGGGATTCAGATCAGGAGAACGAGCTGGCCAAGATAATGTCCTAAACCCTAATTGAGACTTGCATAAGTTGACTCTACTACTCCTGTGACACGTAGCATTATCATCCATAAATAACCAAGTCGATGGATCACCAAGTTGATCTGTCATTTGGCCAATGTTCATTCGTAAAACATTCACATAGCGTTCAGAATTCATCGTTCCTTGCTGTATGTGAAGTTCAGAGCAGCCATTGGTCCAAATGCCAGCCCAAATCAGCCCAAATCAATAGAGTCGCACAACCTTGTACCCGGGGACGATGAAAATGTCTCGGAATTTCCTGATCAGATTTTATCCATAATCTCAATCGACCATCACTGTCCTTCAGACGGACTGATGCCTCATCAGACCAGACAACCCGATCCCATTGATTTCGCCAGTGACAATGACTCATTGCCCATCTGAGACGTTTTTTTTGTATGCTGATCTGATAATTCGATCTGAGAGGGCCTCTTACAGCTCTTGAAATCCAACTCAATAAGTCTTCTACGAATAGTGGACTTAGAAATAGACGAGACTAGTGCAGACATCTCAATTAACGAGAGACTTGGATCAACTTTAACAAATCTCAAAATTAGGCGATCTCTACGTTTGGATGTTTTGCGTGGACGGCCAGAGCCCTCTTTACGACAGAGTCGAAAATCATCATTATGCCATCGATGCACATTTGTGTAAGGGACATTTAGTCGCTTGCTTGTAGCTCGCAAAGAAAACCCTAGTTCTAGCAAGGCTGACACTTTGCCTTTTGTGAATGCGATCTCGTTATTGCTCATTTGTGCTTTGTATCGTTTTCAACCGGTAAGAGATAGATTTCTAGCTGAAGGCAATCAGGAGTGCTGCCAACACCACCGCAACGAAGTCAGGAAGCTATGGAACATGAAGTCCAGTTAATCACATGTAGCAGTTACATTATTGTTGATGAATAATGGTGCTATACTGGCTCTGATTGACCGATTTTCTTTATTTTTGTTTTGCTTGATAGCTTTTGGCTTGTAGAACAACATATTACATAACAAAGGAAACAAATGTAATTTTATAAGAGTGAGGTATGATTTTGTGTAACATTGCTGAATGAAGATCAAATTATCTACTACTTTTTTATCTATAACAGGAAAACAACTCAATATTCATGCTTGAAATTTCCAACAATGATATTAGTAAGCACAACTGACATATCTTCCAAATTTCAGAGAAATTCGTTCAAGTTTGGCGGAGTTAGACAACGTTGAAGTTAAGGCGATGTTTAAGGGTGATCCATTTTTATGAAACAATAAACAATCTGTAGTTTTCTAGCTAACCTTAGAGATTCTGAAACGCTGATGTATGTTTTAATAAATTAGTATGAGCTTTATACGTCAAAAGTTTGAGATAGATTTTCCATTCATCACTGAAAAGAAACGTAAAAGAAAAAGTGGACACAGGGAACAACAATTCGGTTCAATCCAATTGACAAAGCCAAACACCAACCTAGACCTCCCTTCGAGGCCTTGGTGTGCTGCCAATGATATGCATGCAATTGCACAATGACACTTCATTTGATTCAAACAAGGGTTATACGTGTAGCTACAGTGTATGCTTGCTACACATTGCTACACATTTGCTAACATTGCTAGTGCCATAGCTAGTCAATAAAAATCAACATAATACCAGAAGAACTATCTCTGGCGGGAGGCACACAGGATAAGCCACAAACCACAAGCAATAAGCCGCCTTTGATTACGAAGGCACACAGGATTGGCCATAAGTCATAATCCATAAACCGTCAACTGGATGGGAATCCTTGGTCGATGATCTTCAATAGAGCCAACATTATAAAGATTTCACACCTTTATCAACGTAGACCTGTTGTTTGTTGAACATGTATAACGTGCTTTGTTTCGCATTGTGATAAAATTGTGACGGTCATGGGAATATTTTATGGGGACTTATAACACTGCTATCATTTTTGCCAATAATGTTCCTATATTTGGCATCTGGACAATGAGTCTATGGCTAGAAGCACATAATTGAGTGGATATGCATCCATGCATTTCTATTGGCGGCATCACACTGCTTGCTCCGTACCTAGAACAATAGGAATAGTACCTTTATGAAGAGTCATTTAATGATACTAATCTGAGTTCAGCCGAAGAGTTGTGTTAGCACTTAGGACTTCGTCATTGAAGTCATTCGTCATTTAAGATACCTTATCGTATTATAACCAAAATGATTATCAGATCCAGCGGACTTGAATCCCATATTTCCATATAATGCATAGTTTAGTGCAAATATCTCTGGTCTTCCAATGATATCAGTGTATTATATGAAAAATATCACACGGAAATGCTCATGAATTTCTAGATGACTAAATACCACATACATAGTTTGAAGAGCTGGGGTTCAACGGAAAAGGTCTGTTAGTGTGTCGCTATAAGCACATAAAAGAATTGCTTCAAAATTTTGCGAAATAGAAGCTGGGATTGGAAGCTTGTTTCTTTCTTATGATAGGATGCATCGACGAATTCCATTAATTGAGCGCATACTACAATCTGCACACTGTCCATTGATGTTGATACCCCACTTGGTGGTATGTCATGCTTCATAACCTGCAACAGCAAGATTTCACGACTTTGGTCTTGTGTATCAATTAAATGGCGCAGAATTTTCTTCAATCATTGAGCAACCCCGAAGGACATGCTTGATTCTTGATGCTGCTATAAGTTCTTAGTCATAAAATGCACAATGTTTAGCTGACAAACTTTGAATGTCATCAGAGTTAGACGGACCATTGAACCATGTGCATTTTATCAAGCTTGAGTCATGCTATCTTGAATATGATATGTCATGCTATATTTCAAGAATGTCTAAATTCAAAGTTTTCTTGCTTTCCATGCCCGTCATTGAGATCTGAGCAGTAGGTTAGGAAACAACAATATGACACCATTGATGTACATGTAGTGGTAGACTATAAACAGAATTGATGGAAATTCACGCCGCCGTCTTCATGCCCTAAATGACTCGAATGGAAACTAATGGATTTGGATATTTTCATGGACTTCTGTATGGATTTCCATAGGATGTAGAAATCCATGGTTATTGCCTGATATATTCCGTGTATTATGCGTATATCCATTTTTAATTTCCTTAACCTATGGTGACCATTGTCTTATTCTATTTCCACTATCAGCATCTGCAGTCGTTACAGTATATTAGACGTCTGCTTTGAACGTGTATACGGCAGTGTTTGGAATCTATGGTATTAGTACAAGTCTTAAGATTTCCATTTTTACCAGATATTGGGCCAAAGCTGATCAATTTTAATTCGTTGCCACGAGAAAGCTACATTGAGTTCTTTTAAGAACTGATTAATCCAATGGTTACACTAGCATTGCCTTTGTACACTTGCGGATTGGAGAACGCCATCAGTCCTCATTAGGACTACTTTAACTAATAATTTAGATTAGGAAGCATTATATTCCATTATAAATGGCTACTAGGATGACTTTCATCATCGTATGAGAATGTACATATCACACGAAACCATCAGATATCATAGTCCGAATTACAGATAAAAACATGCGTTATGATAGATATCATGCGATATTTTCAAGCATTATCCTATAACAAACTCCGGCCCGCGGACGCCCTTTTTGACATCCTATACAAAAACCCTTGTAAATAGAGCTGATTAACATTAATGTTACATAGTTCACCATATAGCTTTGTCAGAGGACAAACATCAAGTCTTCTTACATGCTCTTAGTTATTGCAATGGAGCGGTACTTTTCCTGATTTGCTTAATTATTTAGTTAAGTAAATTGATCCAAATATCCTTGAAATTCATCATTAACTTGTCGCGGCACTTATAATTGCATTTGGATACGAGAAAACACTCCCATAAGGACAATAATGGACATCAAAAAGATTCAAGATAATCATCTCTCAAACTTGTGGGATGATATTGAAAGCCAAGCTACTCATTCATCTGTGAAGTCGAAGCAGAGATATTTGGGCGTGCACAACCAACTGAGATTCAAATAAAGTTTCAATCAATGAGATGTCATCGGTACATTCGATTGTATGTGCATGCCAACGCATCAGAATATGGCCTACAAAGTCATATTATCAGATTTGCATGAACATAAATTGCACAGTTATGTACGCAGTTATGCATGCATACGTCTGGAATTTCACATAACTTAGCTCTTCAACTTCCGTCTCATTTATCTATCTATCAATAATGGATTTCAGCAATAGAATCTACATTTGACCACAATCTGGCATACATTGCCGATCAGAAGTATGATAATACCACGTGCACGTCATAGGAAATGACTTGAAGACATTCCGTGTCAAAAATTATGGCTCAAAGCATAGTACTTTTCGCTTAATCAGAGATAGCAGAGACATTTTCATTCTAACCAAAAACTACAATCTGCGTTCTATTGGATTAACATGCGTTTTTCTTTGATCGCATCTGACAAGAAGAGGAACTAACTAGAAATCGGCAGACGCGCAGATTCGCAGTGGGCAGAAGATGTACATTATTCTGTGAAAGTCTCATTTTCGGCCTCGTTCCCTGCAGAAACTCGTTCTGGCTGCCGGAATAGAACGTCGTTCGGAGAATTGTTGATGGATTGGCCCACATGGTCTTATTAAGGACCCACTTCTTCAATTGAATAGCAATCATCACAATCGAAGGTTAACTTTACTATGAATACGTGGGTAAACATGGCGCTGTCTTATTCATCATTTCCATCTTTGGTGAATGATTTTTCAGTGTTAACAATTCGCACTGCTTTATTGTACAACGCAACCATCACTGCGCACATCGTTTCGAGCTTTTATTATAATACGATGGAATTCTTTGATTGTTCTTCGATGAATTGGTTGCTATTGTTTGCTATCAAGCGCGACAATCGGATTGTTAACGCCATCTGTTTGGACCAACCCTCCCCAGCAACACTCGTACCTTTCATTCCTTTGTGAATACTTTGATCTACCCAACAGTATGTATTCGACAATTTTCCTCCTTATTTAAATTTCCTGAGCTTCTGTTCTAAATTGCGTCCCATTTGATGATAGCGAATTTGCTTGTCAATTTTAATGATGCTTAATGTTTTTCAGCTCAATCAAAGATGGACGACGAGGTAAGCTGAACGTTTATTTCTTTACTTAGAATAGCATAATTGTATCATATCTATTTGTATAGCAACGTTTAGCTCGCGTATTCCATCGAAAAAAGGACTATGTACTATTATAAGGACTTCTACATCATCTCCCCTATTTGGGATTAAAAAATGTCTGACACCTGTACTATCCAATATAGTATCTCGTGATATTCGAATAGAGTTTAATGAAGTTTAAGTGTCATGGATGTGGTAGCTTCCTATCTCTGAAAATTTCCTTTCTCTGAAAATTCACCTTCCCAACGACAAAGTTGAGTTTAATTGCGCAAACAGATGAAATTAGACACACCCATGAAAAGTTTGACAACTTGTTGTCAACTTTCTGTCTAACGACCTGATGTTTAACAACACACCTCCTTTTATCGAAAAGAAGGAACTAAAGCTTTCATTGTAAAATTCAAGATAGGCAATATCGCTCCCTTTGTTCGGACGATTTTTTTATTGTTTTAAATATATGTATTAATTGTTGTAAATATATACATATATAGGCCCGTCCGCGTTTCGTCCTTAGACGCTCTCAAGAGCACTTTTGCTTAGTTCTCTTATATATATTTGTAAATTCACCTTCCTTGCTACAAAGCTCGGCTGGGGGTAGCCGCAGTCCTCTCATGTATGTGCAGTTTACACGCATGTGTGTAACACTGTAGGCCCTCCTAGTAATAAGACACCATCATACGTGCATCTTAGCCTACATTGTTGTCTGACAGGAATTTGAAGACCCACACTGGCAAGAATACTAACTAGCTGTGCTAAAAATCCTCCGGATATACAGTAGATAAATTTATATAATTACAGCAGAAATGAAATGATAGCTATAACATAGACGAGAATGAATTTCAGTTTTCTTTGCTTCTTATAGCGCCTTAATATTTACAAACATATTCATATGATTCCAATGAAACCTTCTGTCAGAAAACAAACCTTTCTTATCAAGTTTCTCCTTCATGAATACTCGCTATCGTTTCTTCTTTGCCAAAAACAAAATAATCGAATCCCTGTACCATGCCACAGGAGATTGCAGCATAATGTGGCGAAAGACTTAACGATCTTCGTCGGCATGAACAAGAATTACAAGCAGCATAAGGTAATTCTGGACTAGGACACCTGAAAAACATGGTCATCCTCGCGAATGTCTCCAATCGTTCGGCCGGGAGTAATTTGATCTCTCTATTACTTCAGCTGGCTGGAATAGTCAAATTGCTTCATGTAGCACGTTACCCATAAACAGGTTTCAGCGCCGGCGGTCGATCATTGGAATGCGTCATAGGTTCTCGAATTTTTCTTAAATTTCTTCAGTGGTAGCAATGCGATAGAATCAACGGATTTTGAGATTCCGCGGAGACGGGAGTGATCAAAGTTGGGTAATCTTGGGTAGGCATCCAAGATCCTGGGTAGTAGAACGAAACAGATTTTTTAATTTCGTTATGTGAGCCTGTCTCTTAAAAACCAACCGATTCTATTTCCAAGTCTCAAAGTTGGCTCTGCAATGTTTGTCAAAAGCATTACAGTAGCGGTGTGCAATACTTCATTTGCAAGGAATATTGCCTTGAAAAATGCGGCATCAATGGTAAACGATATTTCTATTAAGATGCTACTAAGCATGACTACTGAACATTTGTCAGATGTGCTTGCATATTTAGCTTCGGCTATATTTTACATCACTATATGAGTTAAAAATGAGAATGGCAATCATGATAATAGGCATTATAATAAAAAATGATGCTTCATTGTAAAAAGATAGATGAAAAAAAAAAGAATAAAGAGTGATATTCATAAGAATCAAATCAATCAAAAGTCATACAAAATTACAAAATAATTAAATTAATGCTATATGAAGTGTGAATAATTGATGCTTACAGAGACTTAAATACATTTGTCAGAAGTGACTTGACTGTGGCATTGCTACAGATATACTCTTTGAGTTTTAGATATGCATATGTAACGCATGTAAGTTAACCTGCACTAAAGGATTTAAAACATGCATAGAATGAATTCTCCCAAAAATACAGTATTCAATAAAAATATGCACGGCTGACAACATATGTTCGCAAATCTGTTGATCACTGTATACAACAATGGGAAACAGCTACCAAAAAGGATAAAATATAGCAATAATTTCACAATCTTGGTTTGTGATTTTTCGATCTTGAATATTTGATCTTGGGTCTTGGGAACACACTCAAGATTTTACCTAACCTTGGAGAGATGAAAGCAATCCAAATGACGAAGGGAAGACCTGTAAACACCATTAATCCTGATGCTCATGAAATTTAACATAGATCTTGCATTAAATAGGCAAAGTCTTATAATGAGACTAATTGTAACAAAAAAAACACCTAAATCGGAAAGAGCAACATTGAGGCGACGTATTAACCCTATCCATCAATTGTCAAAATTGGTGCAGTATTTTGCAAATGTAAGTCTGCGAATCATATCATGATCACATACCATAGACATCAAGCAAAGTATCGGAAAAGCAAATGTTATGTAAATAGTGCTTATTAAAATATTTGGAGGTAAAGTCACTTGTAAATAGTCACTTTTGTGTATTTTGCTAATCAATTGAATTTTGTCGGCTTCTGCAAGTCATTCGTCTTCTTTATAATCACATTTCAAATTATTTATGACTGTAGAACACCGCTTCACAGATACCGTTGCATTGGAATGGCCGCATTTTAAGAAAAATCTTCCTTAATTCATGGACGTGTGCCCCCTATTCCATTCACAAATTAATCTTATCAATCTGATATGTATTAATAAGTAGCTTCTCAGTACATTTGACTAGCTAAGCATCGTAAACAGCAGTCATTAAGGAGATTTGTGTAGACAAAATTCGGTAATTGGCTCCAAAACGTTGAGCATGCACTGACCATGTGACTTCTAATGCGATTTTGATTTCTGACAAGCTGATTAAGGAAATCCGATTAAAATATTATTCTAATTGCATTTTACGATCTTTTCTGTTAGATGATTTACGCTCTACCATTTTTACTATCGTATTAAGATGGCGATGGTGAAACTAGCAGGCTAATATGACAGATGACATCAAATGCAAAATATAATTAATAAGTTTCAATAGTCTAACAAATAAAATTGTCGGGTAGGGTCATTCTGAATTGAAAGTGATCGGATCGGGCTCGTGGTGGTGGTGGTGGTGACATTGGTCCCAGTGTCACTCGCAAAATTCAAGTGTGAACAATAATTTTCATGTCATACATGCTCTTCATATGTTTACTAGTATGCACAGATATCAAGGTGTAATATTGCCGCGTAGATCACACAGTATACTAACGTCAGCTGTTGATCAATGAAAAAAAACGAAATGATTAGTTGTTCCAGTTTAATTAGCCTGCTGATTACTTAATCATAATTTCAACATAACATACACTCTTCAAGTCAGACTTAACTTCAGATTTGAATTTAATTTCAGACTCACGGATGACCATTACCATCAATGGTTCTGAAATGACCATTGAGCAATTGAAGAAATACGTCGAATCAGAGGAGTTTCAAGAAAAATTTGCTACATTGCCACTACAAACTCAAGAAATGTTGAAGAAGTTGTACGAAAAATTACTTGCTGTTCATAGTGCAGTGTCTGGTCAGTACCTATCCACCTCAATCAATGTCAATGGCAAAGAGATGACCCTTGAAGAGTTGAAGGAACTCATCGAGTCTGATCAATTCAAACAGATCTTCGATTCCTTGCCAAAGGAACTTCAAGAAATGTTGAAAAGACTGTACGAACAGCTCGTGCAGGAACAGAGCACGTGGATGACCATCACCATCAATGGTTCTGAAATGACCATTGAGCAACTGAAGAAATACGTCGAATCAGAGGAGTTTCAAGAAAAATTTGCTACATTGCCACTACAAACTCAAGAAATGTTGAAGAAGTTGTACGAAAAATTACTTGCTGTTCATAGTGCAGTGTCTGGTCAGTACCTATCCACCTCAATCAATGTCAATGGCAAAGAGATGACCCTTGAAGAGTTGAAGGAACTCATCGAGTCTGATCAATTCAAACAGATCTTCGATTCCTTGCCAAAGGAACTTCAAGAAATGTTGAAAAGACTGTACGAACAGCTCGTGCAGGAACAGAGCACGTGGATGACCATCACCATCAATGGTTCTGAAATGACCATTGAGCAACTGAAGAAATACGTCGAATCAGAGGAGTTTCAAGAAAAATTTGCTACATTGCCACTACAAACTCAAGAAATGTTGAAGAAGTTGTACGAAAAATTACTTGCTGTTCATAGTGCAGTGTCTGGTCAGTACCTATCCACCTCAATCAATGTCAATGGCAAAGAGATGACCCTTGAAGAGTTGAAGGAACTCATCGAGTCTGATCAATTCAAACAGATCTTCGATTCCTTGCCAAAGGAACTTCAAGAAATGTTGAAAAGACTGTACGAACAGCTCGTGCAGGAACAGAGCACGTGGATGACCATCACCATCAATGGTTCTGAAATGACCATTGAGCAACTGAAGAAATACGTCGAATCAGAGGAGTTTCAAGAAAAATTTGCTACATTGCCACTACAAACTCAAGAAATGTTGAAGAAGTTGTACGAAAAATTACTTGCTGTTCATAGTGCAGTGTCTGGTCAGTACCTATCCACCTCAATCAATGTCAATGGCAAAGAGATGACCCTTGAAGAGTTGAAGGAACTCATCGAGTCTGATCAATTCAAACAGATCTTCGATTCCTTGCCAAAGGAACTTCAAGAAATGTTGAAAAGACTGTACGAACAGCTCGTGCAGGAACAGAGCACGTGGATGACCATCACCATCAATGGTTCTGAAATGACCATTGAGCAACTGAAAAAATACGTCGAATCAGAGGAGTTTCAAGAAAAATTTGCTACATTGCCACTACAAACTCAAGAAATGTTGAAGAAGTTGTACGAAAAATTACTTGCTGTTCATAGTGCAGTGTCTGGTCAGTACCTATCCACCTCAATCAATGTCAATGGCAAAGAGATGACCCTTGAAGAGTTGAAGGAACTCATCGAGTCTGATCAATTCAAACAGATCTTCGATTCCTTGCCAAAGGAACTTCAAGAAATGTTGAAAAGACTGTACGAACAGCTCGTGCAGGAACAGAGCACGTGGATGACCATCACCATCAATGGTTCTGAAATGACCATTGAGCAACTGAAGAAATACGTCGAATCAGAGGAGTTTCAAGAAAAATTTGCTACATTGCCACTACAAACTCAAGAAATGTTGAAGAAGTTGTACGAAAAATTACTTGCTGTTCATAGTGCAGTGTCTGGTCAGTACCTATCCACCTCAATCAATGTCAATGGCAAAGAGATGACCCTTGAAGAGTTGAAGGAACTCATCGAGTCTGATCAATTCAAACAGATCTTCGATTCCTTGCCAAAGGAACTTCAAGAAATGTTGAAAAGACTGTACGAACAGCTCGTGCAGGAACAGAGCACGTGGATGACCATCACCATCAATGGTTCTGAAATGACCATTGAGCAACTGAAGAAATACGTCGAATCAGAGGAGTTTCAAGAAAAATTTGCTACATTGCCACTACAAACTCAAGAAATGTTGAAGAAGTTGTACGAAAAATTACTTGATGTTCATAGTGCAGTGTCTGGTCAGTACCTATCCACCTCAATCAATGTCAATGGCAAAGAGATGACCCTTGAAGAGTTGAAGGAACTCATCGAGTCTGATCAATTCAAACAGATCTTCGATTCCTTGCCAAAGGAACTTCAAGAAATGTTGAAAAGACTGTACGAACAACTGACAGGAACTGAAGGTACTGTCAATTTCATTATTTTCTTTTTTTCTGTTTCTGAGCGGCTTAGCTAATTAATTGCAATTTTCATTGGCATTCATCTGCATCGATGAACGATCAATTTCAAAAAGAAAGCTTCTTTGCGCGCAATTTCAAGAGCATTTTACTTAAATTGATTATTTTTGTGATCGATGAGATTAAAATTTTTTCTCACGTGCATTTGAAAAGGCTGTATGGTTGGAATGCTGTAATTTCATATTTGATCGTGACAGATTCCAACTAGACTTCATCTTCAAAGAGTTCAGAAGAATAACATAACATAAACATGGATTTAAAGGCAACAATATATGATGTTGGAAGGACATGTCAGGTCCTTGTTCTATCCAGAAATTGAACATATCAGTACGAGAGAATAAAGATAACCCCTTTCTATCAATTTTCGTCATATTCCGTTAAGAGAATTGTGGCGCATTTTTCCGATGTTAACTAATCACTCTATCAGAAGAGACAACAAGAAGACCTAAGTGTTTCAGAGAGGGCAACATAGAAAGGATGTTAACAGGAAGCAGCAGAATAAGGAGCGAAGGAATATGAAGAGGAAGGCAGGCAAAAGGAGTTCTTAACCCCTAGAAGAGAGAAACAAATCTTAAGTGGAGTAGGGCAAACCATGTAGCTGATGGAGACTACAAGGGCGATAGAGTGGCAACCCAGAAACGAAGCCAGAGGCCGTGGTTGCCACCAATGATGTTGGCTCGCGTTCGGAGACAGTAGTTCATTGTTTGGAGGGAAACCGTGTTCTAAAAAAGGCGAGTAAGATAAAATTTAACAACAGGTAGGCGCATAAAAATGCTCACATTGTTGTCCAAAAATTTAAGTTAAAATAGTGTTGTACGGAATTCAGATCCATGTATTGAACATTGCAAAGAAAAAGCTGACTAATATGTTATGAATGCACTTAAAAAGCATGCACGCTTCTAATTCATCCTTCAACTGCATCGATGTAAATATCAGCATTATTTACTTGCATTTCTCTAAATATGCCATCTTGGCTAAAGTACGTATTGGCCTAATAATATCCACGCTTTTTCAGACATAAATGTCAAAATCGTCGGACACTGACGTGTGTTCGGAAACTTCAGCACTTATTCCTTCTAAAAATGAATTCTTATATATAGGTCTCAAACTTCTTCAAAAGATGCATGCATTGTAATGTATTTCATCAATCTGAATCTCAATACATGTCATTTTCATTGCCTTATTAAACACAGACAAAACGTGCGATGATATTTGTTTAAGTAGAGGACTGCTTTTGATGCATTTCCTGGACTGTCTAGCATATAGAAAACACGAAAATTTGAGGTTAAAGGGATCAAAAGACACGAGTTAAGTATATTTTGAATGTTAATAGTGAAGATGAAGCTATATCATTGCTTTTTGTGGCTTCATATTACGCATGTACATGTAAAAAAATTTAAGTATATTAATTTTTACCATCGTGTATACCAAGAGTGGACAGGATATGCATCATTTAATTTCTGTATCCATCATAGTTATCGGAGAACATCTATTGGAGAACCCTAGAAGCCACAAATGATCAAAAATAGAGAGATTGAAAATATTTGGTAAAAACATGCTTCTATAGACTACTGCAGTCTGAATACCGAACCACACGCAACTATCACCCCAAGAGCAGGCAAATTAAAGTCAGTAACAGTCAATGAATACATGGCGTTAGATTGCAAATAAAGAAATTGATAGGAGCCGAATCTCTCTGAGACAAAATGGACTAAGACATTTAATATTGAAAGACTGTCTAGTGCCTGACATTTTTAAGCTGGAAGTTTTTATTTTTTTATTAAAAGATTGCTCAACTCTGGACTCTTGGACAACTCTTAGACATATAACTATATCTAAATATATGCGAGTATATTCGGATCAGTCTCAGAATGGTTACATTTGAATAAAAATGATCCAATTCTGACATGTTTGTTTCAAATTCATTTTGACATGCTACAAAATTAATATTAGGGTTACAAGACCTACTAAAATGCTATACTACTCCTAAGCATGCGCAAAATAAAATATATTGACCACAATTCTGCATTTTTTTCTTTTTAGTGTACGGATTCACAGATACAATCCAAAGCATTTTTGAAAAAATCCAAGACTCAGCGCTTGTCGCTAAAATTCATCAAATAGTTGATACGATCAAACAAAAGGTTGGAGTTGCACGAGATATCGCCCTCGTTAAGTTGAAGGAGATTCTCGATAAGGAAAAAATCAAAGCTTTCGTGCAATCACTGAGCGCTAATGTGAGAGATGCTGTTACAGCTGTGATCACAAAAGTTAATACTGCCGCAGTAACAGCAGGTAAATGATTCGAACACCTAATTGATGCCATGAATGAATTCGTCTATCTGTACTGTTCTTTCTCAACAGCTTTTCAACTGAGAGAAGTTATGAAGGCAGCATTAGAGAAAGGCCAATTGCTTTTTGAATTAATCAAAAGTAAATCGCAAGTACTCGCTCAAAAACTGCAAGAAGCTCTTCAACTTCTCAAAGACAAAGCCATTGAAGTACAAGAAGCTGGTCGTGCCAAGATTCTTGAACTCCTGCAAAGTGATGCTTTCCAACAACTGCTTGAGAAAATGCCTGCATTTGTTCAAAACTTAGCTAACAAATTGTTGTCAACTTTGGCCTAAACATGCAGGTGTGTAAATGCTGCAATTTATTTTATTGATCAGTATCACGTTGAGAATCACGATATTTTGATATATAGTTGCAATTGATAGTCGCAAAAGTTGTAAACCTCAGTTGTAAAACCTCAGTTACATCATATTTCATTCAATCATTGTATAAGTTGCTTGGCGGTCAAAATTTGCGAATCACCAACCTCTGCTATCATCTGCAATTAATTGTTTTATTTATCTAGTTATTTATTTAAGCTTGTTCTACACAAAAGGTGGAAATGCATCACTTGATTGCCATGTTGAGGATTTTAGCTAGGTATACTGCCTTACTGATAGGAAACTTAATGTTTCTATTGACCATTCCTGGATGATGTTAATTATATAATGATATTGCAACTGGTTTTCGCAGGAATTAAGAGTGAGATATCATTCATGATGTAAATGACATCAATGATATTTTGTCACTCTCGTTAAAGAATCTCGAAACGTTGAGTAAAAAAATCTCACTCTTAATTCCTACGAAGGTCAGTGGCAGTATTTTATATAGAAAGGAAAGTTCTGCACATTATGTATTACACTAAAAACATTTGTAATTGGTCCTTTGAAAGATGTTATGAATAAATCGGCAATATGCAAGTCTGGATAACAATTGTCACCAGACTGAACATTCAAGAAAGATTATCTAACTGCTGAGTGAATTACATTGCGATTTCTCTTTAGAAAGTCTTGAACTTATGAAACTGATAACAAAGATAACATCAAAAGGTATTGCTACTGATGCTGATGTTCTCTTATTTAGGTGGTGGCCAGATTATTAGACATGTAGGACTTGCAGGGAATCCCTAGACTACGTTGGGCATGTCATGTGCAGCCACAGAAATACAGTCCGTTTCATAAAAAGTGGATCATCCTAAAATTTGACTAAATAAAACATAAGTATGATACAAAAAGCATTTTTCATGTTATTTCATGTCCCTAATATATTTAAATGTCCTTATATAATCTGATAAGCTATGATACAGTAACGGTTCTTAAGAAGCTAATATTTTGTGGCCCTACCCTTATTGTCAATGACATTACCAATTCGTCTAGGCATTGATTCGATGATATCGTTGATTTTTGACTTATCTAACTTTCTCCACTCTCTTTTTAACAGTGACGTAAGTTGTGATACGCCATCTGTAGGTAGCAGTGAACGACGAACGTTACGTTTTAGAATACTCCATACATTTTCTATGGGATTCAGATCAGGAGAACGAGCTGGCCAAGATAATGTCCTAAGCCCTAATTGAGACTTGCATAAGTTGACTCTACTACTCCTGTGACACGTAGCATTATCATCCATAAATAACCAAGTCGATGGATCACCAAGTTGATCTGTCATTTGGCCAATGTTCATTCGTAAAACATTCACATAGCGTTCAGAATTCATCGTTCCTTGCTGTATGTGAAGTTCAGAGCGGCCATTGGTCCAAATGCCAGCCCAAATCAATAGAGTCGCACAACCTTGTACCCGGGGACGATGAAAATGTCTCGGAATTTCCTGATCAGATTTTATCCATATCTCAATCGACCATCACTATCCTTCAGACGGACTGATGCCTCATCAGACCAGACAACCCGATCCCATTGATTTCGCCAGTGACAATGACTCATTGCCCATCTGAGACGTCTTTTTGTATGCTGATCTGATAATTCGATCTGAGAGAGACCCTAGTTCTAGCAAGGCTGACACTTTGCCTTTTGTGAATGCGATCTCGTTATTGCTCATTTGTGCTTTGTATTGTTTTCAACCGGTAAGAGATAGATTTCTAGCTGAAAGCAATCAGGAGTGCTGCCAACACCACCGCAACGAAGTCAGGAAGCTATGGAACATGAAGTCCAGTTAATCACATGTAGCAGTTACATTATTGTTGATGAATAATGGTGCTATACTGGCTCTGATTGACCGATTTTCTTTATTTTTGTTTTGCTTGATAGCTTTTGGCTTGTAGAACAACATATTACATAACAAAAGAAACAAATGTAATTTTATAAGAGTGAGGTATGATTTTGTGTAACATTGCTAAATGAAGATCAAATTATTTACTACTTTTTTATCTATAACTCTATAACAGGAAAACAACTCAATATTCATGCTTGAAATTTCCAGCAATGATATTAGTAAGCACAACTGACATATCTTCCAATTTTCAGAGAAATTCGTTCAAGTTTGGCGGAGTTAGACAAAGTTGAAATTAAGGCGATGTTTAAGGGTGATCCATTTTTTATGAAACAATCTGTAGATAGGTCGTCTCTTCTTCTGTTTGACTAGAAGGGAAACATTGGAACATGTAATGACAACGTTGATGTAATGGCACAATCTGCTGACATAATGCCATAGCAATCGAGCAATGAGCAACCAGTTCAGCATTAATGTCATGTGCAGCCACAGAAATAGATAGGTCGTCTCTTCTTCTGTTTGACTAGAAGGGAAACATTGGAACATGTAATGACAACGTTGATGTAATGGCACAATCTGCTGACATAATGCCATAGCAATCGAACAATGAGCAACCAGTTCAGCATTAAACACGTCAAAGTGTGCTAAGCTTCAGTGACTGTTATCAACCAGATCACACAGCAAAGAGACACAGTCGATGTCAAGTTGTACAAAAAAGTTTGTGAACGTTTTTTCGTGCGCCTGCTAACTTTTCTAATAATGATCGGAGGGCCCAACATTATCGAGAAAACTTCTACGCAATGATCTGAATTCTTCGAATCGGAAGGAATCGTGGCGATCGCAGCATTTTGAAGGAATTCAGAGCAATCCGCAGGCGACGCATGACTATTTTTCCTATCTCTGCAAGGTATTAAAAATTTCTTTTTGCCCACTTGTTAAGTTCCTGCATGTGCCATCATTTTGAATCATTCTGCACTTCTAGCAAAGTGATGCGGTTAAACAATCTAATTCTGTGTGTACAGCACTATCATACGTCAAGCTCAATCGAGAATGATCTACATTCATAACGCTGAAACTGATGCATCATCAATGAGAATACTGAGTAGCCGTTTGAAGAATGTGCAGCTCCGTCCGTAGACATGCGAAATCGTCTGCCAACTGACTTTCATCCTCGCTAATCGGCAACAAACACAATCCGCCAACTACACAGACATTAAGCTTTAATTTCGAGTGCTTTTACATTTGGAAATGGGTGACAAATACCGTCATTTTCCCAATGGCATCCTCAGTCTCACCAGCAAACCTCTTTTATCATAATTTGATACCTTCGTGGCTGAAATTAATCGGCATTTGTGTTTGCCTCAAATTGAAAGAAGACAATGCAGCAACAGGCATTTATTCCTTACTCATTGTCTCTTAGAAACTGTATCTTGCATAATATTTAAGCATTATATCTCTGTATTTCATGAACTGCATGATTTCACATCTGTTATGATCAAATTAATGTCTTACTACCTTTCGCATACTAATTGAATAGTTACTGACATTTTCTATGTTTCAGACGTGAAGATCGCCAGATGAGGAATTGAAAATCGTCATTTGAAGGACTGTCTAAAATCTTTCATCACTCATTCAATCGGTTTTCAATAAACATCTCCTCATGATCATCAAGTTTTTGTTTTTTTTAATTGAATGAGCATCAGACATTGTTTCCTAAGATGAATCGTTGATAAAAATCGTGATTCAGGGGGCTAAAGATGAAACTAGCACTATAACATTAACATGGAATTTTGAGGGCAGCAACGTAGGAAAAAAGCGGGCAGCAATGATATGAATACATCATGCAGATATACGCTAACTGAGATTTCTTAAATATCCTTCATATGCACAGATACATACTGTATATCATTATTACGGCTCACATTGTTGCCTTCTTTTTTTCCACATTGTACCATAGCTAAATTACGACAATAGTTATGTATGCAATTAGATCAAAGTTTCCATCTTTGCTGCATTTTTTTGAGATCAACATATCTATGCACGGGCCCGAGGATCGAGCTTTATTCACAGGATCCTCAGAATCTGTGACCATCAGAATTTCATAGCTGTTAAAAATCCTGTTAATCCTATTAATTCCATTGATACAGTGATTAGTTATCCAAGCGGTACGCATAAATTACTTTAAGGATCTTCATTCCTTTAGGGTCACTAATACTAAACGCTAATGAAAATGTCCTCGTTGGATGTTTGCTACTGTAGCGAAGCGCTTTCACGAACCAAGTTAGCTATCTGCACACGATCGCAGCCTGCACCTGTATTCAGGTGAAGGGGACGTTCGAAACGTCGGTTACACATGATTTCAAATACTCTCAACAGTTGCACTCTATGATAATGAAGACTTTGCAGGTTAAAAGCTTGGGTGTTATAGAGCATTCTTTGCGTACAACAGAGGTACTCATTAGAGCATCATTCAACAGAGCATTACTCATAATGGAAGCTCCATGTTTGTCTTTGTTAAAGCTGATGTATATTTCAAAAAATATAGTAAATAATGAAGGACAATATGATACTCCAAGCATATCCCGCAACAGAAAATCAAGGATAAAATGGCATAAATGAAAGGGAGAGGGGAATCAACGGAGAATACAGGACAACCAAGTCAAAAGGTAAATGCGATAGAATTGTGGAAACGTAATTAAATTCGCATTAACTGTAATGATCAATAAACCTGAAGTGCATGTGTGATTGTGTCCTGAATATGCATCAGGCAAAAGTAGTACAAAAAAGATCATAGTGAGATTAATATGACTATCAACTCTTCAAGAATCGATGCGCACGCTTATTAGCCGCTGTAGTTGGCAGTCCTTTACTGTGTTAAATTCAAAAACCCCTTTCTGGTCGTACATATCTTATCGAACATATTAAGATTTGAAGATATAGGATAATCTGCGTGACATATCTACTCTTTAGAATACAACACCCATGTTCGCAGCCATTGTATGAGCCGTCTATATAGTCTGGAAGGCAGATTGATTCAAAGCTTCTTCCTTCGCTGCCTGTGGCACTCGATTTTATGCCGATGAGAAACAACTCGAGGCTTGACATTTATAAAGAAACATGTATTGGTCTAATAGGATTGTGGCATGGGCGAAGATCGAATTATCAATAAGGATTATAGAACCATTCAACAAAAGGTTCATTAAACGAGAAAAATTACCGTAGATGTGACATTATCCATCTAGCGACATTATCATCTGGCGACATGATCCATCACAACAATAAGTCAATTTTGTTTTCCTTTTAATATGGCACAGTCGAGTCGCTGATCTTTCTTACAGCTAATCAGGTGAAATGAATTTCAAGCATTTCATGCACGTTTGATCAACTTTATATACATGAAGCTAAGCCTTGTGAGCATTTGCTATGGTTTTTTTATATCTTAGGTCATTATTGAATGCATACATGATATATCCCAGTAAAATGGGGATGCATGAGACAATTTTTTTTAAAACTGTGAGTCTAGCACTTATGCACTTTCTTCAAATATGCTTCTTTTCCCACTGTTAGTTGGCTTGGATGACGTGCTATCACTGCATAATGAAATATCCTGTGAGATCTACTTACTTTAGGCATCATCTTAGAATTACTAGTGTCTCAAGTTATGCTTGGTTTGGGGCTACTTGCGACATTGACCTATTTTAGAACAAGTAAATAGTTTAATTAAAAATTTTAAAAATAATTAGAGAAATAGAACAAATAAATAATTTGAAATGTGCATTATTACATAATGCATCAGGAGATTGAAAACAAATTACACAATTATCAGCATTCCGTACTTATGGAAGGTCGCCTGAGGGTCAAGGTTTAACTTTTAGAAGCTCCGAAAGTGCTACACAGCAATGAACTCAATGATTATGAGTACCGGTAGTACATTGCAAAATGTGAAGTATTATTATTTTAGCAATGAACGTGTGGAGAAGAACCTTTGCGAGTTTATGCCCAAAAACATTACGTAGTTAAAAATTTCATCCATGACCATGGAGTCAAAGTTAATGAAAGCAGGCCTACATGAAACTTATCATCAACAATGATCATTGAACTTTCTTGCAATTGATCGGGATAGTCCATTCGAAACCCCATTCTATAAACAATCCAACAATTAGCCAGATTATACTGTAAGGAATCACTGTACCGGGTCAAATAGTAATTTTCAGTGTTAAAATCATATCGAATACATGCAATATAAGAGCTGAGATAAAGTGTAGGTCTATATCAACTAAATATTTGGCTTTAAAACTAATATTTGGATGCTATGCAGATAAAACAAGCATTTCTTGATAAGACTGATCATGCGTAGTTCATCATACAATCACATATGTTCAAAGCATAACCGAGTGAACTTGGGGTAGTGTCGCAAGTATCCCCAACCTGCATTTCATTTTACAAATATCACGTTTGTCAACATAGATACTTTTTACTGATATTGCCTATGTAGCTTCTCCATATACATGTCTACGCTAAAGGCCCAAACAATTTGAGAGTGCATTATGTGGTTGGGAGACAGTGCAGAAGCTTTTCAGCCAATCACAGAATGGAAGATAATACCTTTAATAAATGTCCATCATCCATAGTCAATGAAATGGAATGATGTACGAGAAAAAACCGTAGAAACCGTGTGTCACACCATTCAAGTATTCCCACATAATCACCTGTGAGGGCACCAACTCATTCCATCAAGTACACTGAGTACCAGAGGTCGTTTGTTTGCAAGTTACCCCGCGATTTAGCGATGTCTCAAATATCCACATTTTACAGTACATGTTATTTAACATACACTGATGATGACCCATAGGGAATGATGAAATGGCTAGGGATTGGGAGGATAGTGCTTTTTGAGGAAACCATGTTAAATGGAATGCTTTCCGTGACATTCCAATGGAAACAATTTCAAAACTTTGGTTGGCAAAAAAATAGTTGTGTTTCATTGTAAAAGTTGGAATACGAGGCCATCATTTCAATATCAATAACTTAGAAAGCTTTTTTATTCTCAACAATAGCTTCTAGTTAAATATCTTAAGGAAATGACAGCTATTGAGTCAGTAAAAGACATGTTGAGTGGATAATTGCTCATAATTGCATAATTCGAGCATAACTCCTCACACAACACCATTAATGTACCTACTTCAAGAGCCTGATACAAAATATTTAACCACATAAGCACTTTTATTTCACTAGATTTCGCCTACACCCTAGCATGCCGATACAACTCGGTATAGAATGCGTTCTATAATTAGCCAGCGAGAAGTGGAGAATTAATACCACAGGTCTGGATAGATGACCTGAAGAAGTGAACTGTGATTGCGTACAAATATGAAATTAGCTTTGAGGGAGAAACCTTTCTCCAAATTCATAGCTGCACTTTGGGCTCCCATTAAGAGCCGCCGTTGGCTATCATCACTGTTCATACCATTGAGACTTCAGCTTCAGAAAGACCTCTGCAGTGGAAGTATCAGTCCTCAAACACTCTCAGGTATTTCGACGAAATCATCATGACTTCATGAGCCCTGTGAATATAGACGAGAGTGTTTTCGAAAAAATAAAAAAAATTGAAAGATTGAAAATTGAAGTTGCAACCGGAAGCAGTTACATTGGCCGAACAGATAGGAATCTTAGTGTTAGAATTAAAGAACATTTACCTCGTTGGCTTCTTACATGTAATTCATCCACTCGTAATACATTCTCTTCTATTTCTAGACACGCAGTTCAATGTGATTCCTTTGCTGGTAATAAGTTTTCATCATATTTTTCGATTTTGTGTTCTTCCAGTCAAAGTGTTAAGTTGCGTATTCTGGAAGCTTTGTTCTTGAACGCAAGCCTGGACTTTGTGTCCAGTAGGAGTTCGTTTACACTCTGCTGTTAACCGTGGTGATTGACAGTTCATTAGTACCGTTTTGAGTCTTGTTCCCAGTTTTCCCGTTTGTTGCATTTCATTTCACTTGGTCGTTGCACATGAATAGAGACCACGAAAGCGCTCGAGCATTACTTTCATATTACATTATTTTGATTTTGCTGTTTATTGTTATTGGCTATTGTTTTGGTTAAAATGAATTGGGCGACTATCTTCTATCTTCAAATGCATTGGCCATCACAACTACGTGAGAATACAATTGTTACCGGGTTTAAGCTCATAGCGTGCATATTAAATGTAAATCAGGCATTTATTCTCATCAATAACTTTACATGATTTCAATACGGAGATTTCAAATTAAGGGACCTCCTTATACTTGATAGCATGCATGACCACATTAATGGTGTACAAAACGATCATGTCTAATGCCATTGCATAGAATGATGCATTACGGTGATATATGGAAATTTCCACAAGATTCCCATAGAGATTTGCTGTTGTGTGTGAATGAAAAAGTCGCGTCCCACGGCAACTCTGTATTATCCTACCTATGCTTGATCTCAGGTTCGCACCTGCACATAAGTGTCACACTTCCATTCAGTGCAAATATTTCAAATGTTGAACGACGGAATATGAAAATATCCTAATTTTTCCATAGCAAGCAAATTTCACTGAGAAGTCAATTAGCGAAAAAACTGCGCGATTTCTGGTCATTCAAGAATCGCGCGATTGATTCCGTCGCACGATTAATCGAGCGGAATCGATTAACTGTGCCCTCCACTGATTTCTATACCTGAATGTTGCATTGCATGGGTATGTAGCGATAGAACAACCGTTGTGAAGCAAAGTTTAGATTTATTTACAAAACATCAGCTTTTATACAAGGAGTAGGCCTACATCTCACGAATTAAAGTTAACAAGAAATCATTTTAATAACAAACTAGCCCAAAACAATCAATAATAAAAGAGTACAAGAATCCAATCCCGAACAGAATATTATGGAAATACACTTTACTATAAAACAAAATTAAGTAGTACCGCAACCACTTTACAGAATTGTGTACAAGAGCAAGCCATAACTCAACACTAAAAGTACGTAATCCCGTTCTGAATCGCAAACACGAGCTGGTCGGTTGTCAGATGCTATCGTCTAATAGCTGAACACCGAGACAGCGCTTTCGTACGTTCGACTATCTGTTCTGCACATTCTGCTTCTGATTTTATCAGGATATTGAGTGCGACTGTCTCGCGTGTGCTATACTTTTAGTATTGTAACTTTTACGAATAAATTACAGTAAGTACACTGCTTTTTCTTTCTTTCAACATGTTTAATAAAAGATATCAACAACCTTAATTCCCAGACCACACTCACAAGGGCTCTATTTAGAGTATTAGGCTATGATTGTTGAACGTGGTTGATGAGTCTTCACATCTATAAACTACCGATGTCACATCATCCTAATTTTCCTTGGAGGTATGTCATTGAAACTATCAAAATATTCTGCTTCTTCATCATGAATGTAATGCACCTCATGCTGACGGTTCTCATCGTTAAGGTCGAACATAAAATTTAAATAAATTGTCATTTCAATTAGACATTCAGACGATATTATCCATTATCAATAAGAAGTGCGACCACAATGTATATTACATAACTTATAAAAACTACATTCCGAATGAAAAGTGAAGCGCTTAATCTAGGCTGTTGGAATGAAATAATTAAATGAAAGTCATAATTCGGCATGAACTTACTCGAACAGTGATGAAGAGTTTCGCAGTTTGTTACACATATAACTATGCATAATTGTTATAATTGTTGAAGCAAGATTACATGAGCCTCGTGATCTAGCAAAGAAATCTATGCATCATGCATGTAATCAATGACGAGAAAATCATCGTGTGATAATATGTATGGGGCCTATCCACAGACTGAGATTTCATCAAAATATATTTCAAAGGTTAATTTTCCCTTTCTGAAGACAGTCAAAACAGTTAAATAAAATTCAATTAAAAGTTAAATAGGAGTAAATTTTTTATAAAAAAAGACATCGTAGAGCGGACAAAATATGATTGAACAGTTAGTGTTCCACTTGCTCTTGAATTTAATTTCTCAGAGGAGAGCATATTGACTTCATTTGTAAGACCATGGACTGGACAGATCATCATGCGAATATAGCTCCATATTGTCAGCCATTTTCAATTTGGGCTTATTTATGCGCATCTTGCTTCGGAACTCCACAGTCCGCAGCATAGAAATTGATAACAATAAAACCTCTAGAATGGAAGTAAAGCTTCATGCAATACACAATAGTGGCACATAAATCGCACGCATTTTCACTTAGATACACTTGTCAGCGGCTGTATGATTGGGTTAGAATCAATCACATGTGCGATTCTAAGCTTTTCATTGGTGGTTCATGCCCCAACTTAGTTCCCCCGTATGTGCCGCGACCTTGAGTCAATTTCCATTCTAGTCAACTTCAGATAAACAACAATCTATTTCTATGGTCCGCAGTGACACCTGCGTGAAGCTGATGCTAATAGACTGCGGATAATTCCTGAATGTTAACCAACTTAGTGCTAGGTGCACTCTCTGTTGGCTCTTAACTTTTCTCGACTGTTTGTTTCTGCAAGAAATTTGAAGACCACCCTCCATTGCAATTGAAAATCCATGTATACATGCTATTGCTTGATGCCTGTGACATGTACATATAATTACGTGGTTTTTGTCGACATAATGAGCTTATTATTATTCAATTACAGACTTTCGGAGTTGTTTTGAATCTTTTGATCTTGATAAGAGCGCGAAGTAAGCAGCTGATTCCATATGTCATGCCACCATGCAAGCAGTGAACCCCTTCATTGACTTGAGCAGCAAAGCGGCAGATATAATAAGAGAATTCGCTTGCATGGGACATGCACTTACACGTATGTCTCATAAAACTTTATATGAAATCGAAACATTAATTTGCTGCGATAAAAAGAGACAAATGATGAAAACAGCGGATAACATTCTTAGCCATAGTGATCAGGTCTATTACGTCAGTGAGAAAGACACAAGTGGGAATGGATAGATTGGCTAGAAATTCACGGTATCGCTCATATAGAAAGTCTCGAATATTACATTTTAGAAAGAAAGAATATGCGCATCGTGTTTCGGGATCATCAAATTATATATGGGTTTGTTTATGTAGTACATGACGTTTCCTAGCGAGCACGGTTGGAAGCATGCCCACATCCGTTTCGGAATCCCACGTATGAGTCATTATTATAAATACAGACACGTGGAGATTGCAAAACGGACGTGGGCATGCTTGCAATAGTTAATTTACTGATGCTGAATGGCATTGTAAAACATTGCCTGAATATTGGACAATTTTGGGTTCCGCCAAATCTACAAATGGTCCTAGCTTAGACTTTACAAACTTACGATCCAATTTGAGCAAATTACATGTAAACCTATTAAGTTGATTATAATTTTCTCATCAGGCATGACTGGTTAGACAAAACCGCTGTTTAATAATTCGAAAAAATGGGAAATCTGCCGGCGCATGGTGTTGGAATAGAGCGTTCGCTATATTCCGGGAATGCCAGGAATGACAGGATTGCTAAGTGTCAAGTACGGATTGGACAAATCCAAGACTTTCATGATAGATGAGCTTTGCATTCTTGATAACCATTCAACAAAAAGGATGCGGCAGTTTCTCCGGTTTATTGTTAAATTAATTAAGAAGAAAAATGCTCGCTTAATGCCTGTCCCAGCATAATGAAGGTATTATTTATTTAGTTTGTTCCTTATTTTAAGCCGATGACGGATGGTAATAATCGAGAACTTGCGGTGGCGAATTTCCAAGCAACATATTTTTCGAAACTGCTTTAAATGGTTTTCAATGTACATTTACATGTCCGAACTTTGAAATACTGAAATTATGTTCTTGATGACGCTGAGTGGAATAAGCTTATGTGGCCCGATGCGAAGGGTGAGTGGGTGATGAATTGGGCTGAAGTTCATGGCTTTCTTAGAGCATGCATTGAATAGAGTACTTCATTCAAATACTTTAAGAGGATAAAGCAAGGAGATCCAGCATAAAATTACAGAATTGTTCGGATCTAAACCAGGTTTGCCATTTGAAAGCAATGCTCTACGTGCGAGCATATTGTTTGATGAGAAAATGCAATTTAGTTATCCATCGATATCTCATCGTTGCGACAGAAATGTCCATAGGCTATTTGATATTTCATCACTACCATGTTATACGCTCACTGGACACACTATGAAAGGCGAACTAAATCATTTTGGTCCAAATTCATGTCCTGTTATGAAAAATAGAGTCTCATAATGGGAATGAAACATGCCTTAAATAAAAATATAGCACTTCTTGTTTTACTATATTTGTGTCGGCACCTATGGAATTATAATGAACCACAGCGCCTCGTCTATATAAACTCTAAACTCTTTGGCTGCCGAAGAAGTATTCGATTTCATTATAGAGCCTATGCCACCTTGTACCATCCCTACAACTCTCCTTTGGACGAATAATGAAAGATCAAAATGAATTCGGCAACAATTTACCACAACCAGCTTTATTGCTTATTTCGTCGCATAGAAATTGTTCATCTGAAGTTGACTAGAATGGAAATTTGACTCAAGGCGGGAAACACAGAATTAGATTGTTTAACCGCATCACTTTGCTAGAAGTGCAGAATGATTCAAAATGATGGCACATGCAGGAACTTAACAAGTGGGCAAAAAGAAATTTTTAATACCTTGCAGAGATAGGAAAAATAGTCATGCGTCGCTTGCGGATTGCTCTGAATTCCTTCAAAATGCTGCGATCGCCACGATTCCTTCCGATTCGAAGAATTCAGATCATTGCGTAGAAGTTTTCTCGATAATGTTGGGCCCTCCGATCATTATTAAAAAAGTTAGCAGGCGCACGAAAAAGCGTTCACAAACTTCTTTGTACAACTTGACATCGACTGTGTCTCTTTGCCGTGTGATCTGGTTGATAACAGTCATTGAAACTTAGCACACTTTGACATGTTTAATGCTGAACTGGTTGCTCATTGTTCGATTGCTATGGTATTATGTCAGCAGATTGTGCCATTACATTAACGTTACATATTCCAATGCTTGCTTTTTTTCAAACAGAAGAAGAGACGACCTGTCTAATTCTATGGGCGACACATGCGGTGGAACTACGTTGGGGCATGAACCACCAATGAAAAGCTTAGAATTGCACATGTGACTGATTTTAGCCCAATCATTCAGGGTATCTAAGTGAAAATGCGTTTTTTGTGTCAGTTTTGTGTATTGCATGAAGCTTTACTTCTATTCTAGAGGTTATATTGTTTTCAATTTCTATAGTTTGTCCATGGATGTCTATGAAACATAGAAAGTGCTAGGGATTTCCAACTCTCAATCCGTAGGATTTCGCGTAGGCCGATTTGAAAATACAGATTGCAGAATTTTCATCAAAGAGGTTGAGAAAGTGCACTGTCGTAAATTGTAATTTCCAATCAGAAATGAGAAAAACGGAGACAAGTGCATTAACGCCATTCCTAACATCATTGATTACAAGAGAAAACAACAAAAACTATGAGTATTTCTGCATAACAGTGGTCTTACAAAACGCCAACGAATTGAATAAGAAGTAGACATCTGATAGCCATACAATCTATTATTTTTCGATTCTTGCAATAACAACACTACAGGTATTCTGCGCGGAATATTTAGCCATGAAAAATTCCAACTGAGTATCAACTGAGCATCGGAATCAAATTCCCGACGAATTATGTGAATTCAAAGAAATTTAGAATTGTGTGAGAATTATTGATTGTGATCATTCAAGCAAGAACTACGCCTGCAGCTGAAAGAGTATCCTATCGATTTCATTCACATAGAATGTCGCGTTAAGTAGCACCGTCAGAAATTCTTGATCATGGACGCTGGCTAATGAAGGCTTCAAATAGTCTTGCTTCAAGCTTATTCATATTTGACAGCTGAAATGATACCGGGGTACATAACTTTTCTCAATTCCACCCGCAATGCTTGGCCAGCAAATATTAGAGAGATTATCAGATTTGAGAAATGTGCTATGCTTTATGAAAACTTTGAATGACATTTTGTCAAATTGATCAAATTATTAGCTGTATTAATCCAACAGATTTGAACGACGGCCCAAAAGTCCGTTTAGAATTAATTGAGCTGTCTGAAATTGAATTCAATGGGGCAGGTACATCACTTATTATGAAATCATCGATTGTAACCAGCAAGTAATACATTTATTAAATGATTTTTCTTCCATTTTCACATCCAACTACATTGACGGAAAACATAAAAAGCTTCCAAAATATTGGATTGGAATCAGAAACAATACATGTAGAAATTTACAAAACTGTGTATTAACAAGTTCTCATGGACAAGTTGTGGTGTGTGATGATATGAAGATTTTGACATCTCTTAGATGTTGCGGAAAACACATTATTAGACATGCTGATGACTCGCGTAGAAAAACAGTCCGTAGTATTCTAGCAATGATGGTAAAGCCTTTGTTTATGAAAACTCATCCGTGCATTTGTTACACGTCTCTTACGAGTATTCTCACTGACTTCAAAATTGATCAAGCAAGTTTTAGTGAATGCTCTTGAAATTATGAAGTTTTCTGATGGATATCCATACCTCATCCATACCTCATCATGTCACAAATCGAACTCTCCGTTCATTAGTTCAGAAGGATCACAAAATCTCAAACAATTTCTCAGTGAAACACATAGCAGAACCTCAGCTACGCCCAACAATCTATTATTCTATCCCGTCCACTGATTGAAATATATTGGAAATAATTGGCTTACATCAACTGATAATAAATTCAGCCGCACAGTCCCAAAAAGTCTGGCAAAGATTTCAAATTCATGGCTGCATAGGTCGGGTATTGCTGATCTAACAGAGGAGTGAGAGAGTGAGGTCATCGTGAATTCAGTCGCAACAGATTTATCCTATAATACTTTTCATCTATCTTCGTTCGAAAGGAAAGAGAAACCTTGTGTTCTTCAGATGTTTGACAATATATCTACTAATTGTAATGATACATCTGCATTTAGATCATTTTCTTGAAATTCGTGAGCAATTGAACAGCCTTAGTGTAACTGCCCATAATCATATCCAGCTGATTGATGAAATGAAGGCTCCTATAACTCATGAAAGCCATATGCCCAGAAATGCCGGCCTACCATAATTCGCCAGAAAACCGGCCTACGCTAGATCCTACGGATTGAGAGTTGGAAATCCCTAACACTTTCTATGATTCATAGACATCCCTGGTTTGTCCCTGCAATGAAGATCGCATTCTCCGATACAAAGACAACTCGACATAGAAATCGTGTGCTGCCTATTTTTATGTCCCTAATTGCATGGCTTTCATTCCGCTGGTCATAGACTTCTTAATCTCTATTTTTAAGAAGTTATGCGCTGATGTAAAGATCGAGGCGACCGCACAGAAGCAGTCTTGGATAGTGCGTTGTTAGGAACTAACAAATCACTATTTGTTAGTCACTAACCAGATAATGCGCATAGAAGAGGTGTTAGAGCTTCTTTCAGATTGTACACGAAATTATCAGCAATTTGCACCACAATGTGAAGGAATGTCTTGACCAATAAGTTTGGCTATCTAGGACAATGAGAGTAGTGACAATCTTTCGTTTCTCTACCGACTGGTTACGCAATAAGTCGATGGCGATCTATGATAACACAGGTTTTTAGAAATCAAGTCGAGCGAAATTGCAGCATGAAGGCAGCAGGATTAAAAAGAAATGGCGAATCTAACTTCTCGGATGATAAAGTTGACGTCATCTGCAACGAACTCGTGAAACATAATTCGCGTTTGAGTGCAAAACAATCCTCAACCGTAATATCTAAGGCTAAGGCAGATTGCAATTTTGCCATTCAAACAGCTGCAAATCCTATTAGTCCTACGAGTAGATCAATCGCCGCTATATAAGATAAATGACAAACGGAGTTGAAAGAAAGAAGGAAAACAGCTGAAATCGTAACTGAGAAGAATTAGGCAACGAAGACAGGTTTACCTGTGATGCATACTGAAAGGGGGGAGTCGATCCTCAGGATAATTTCTTGTAAGAACAAATTGACAGGAATGGATTTGATATCTTAGCAATCGCTTATTACTTCTAGATATTAAGCCTAGGTTCATAGAATGCCAATTTTGCCATGAACTCCTGATATTTGCATCATTGAAATGAAAACCGTGCAATGAGGTGCATAGAAGTAGACAGCAGTCCATGGTATTTGCAGCATGAAGAAATTTATTGAAACTGGGCATTGTCAGTGAAGCACATGTATGTAGACGCAGTCTAGGAGAAAATTCAACGGTCTAGGAGACTATTATCGAGGCCATCGAATGCGCATCCTTATTTGTAAGTAGGTATTAGTATTCAAAAATGTCCTACCTCTAGCGATTTCTTCAAGAACAAAAATTTTCAACATTACTACCTAATCCACATGATGACGGTGATTTGAATTCTTGCGGTTCCATTATAAGCAGTCTAATAGATGGCATCAATAGCTGATTTCACTTGATTTCTACTAAGAGAGACAAAAGATGTGAAACCAATGACAATGATATCCCTATGATCGCTATTGGTAGGTACTATTTTCACCATTCTCAAATGCTTCGCAGCTTCAGGTGATTTAAAATTGCTGCCTTCTAACAGCGACATAGCAATGGTTCTATTCCATTGCCCTGTGAGATTTTTCATATTCTGGCATTTCACCTTAACAGGTTTAGAAGATTAGATAGTCATACTACAATCAGTTGTAGTAGTTCGATTTGATTGTAGCTGATTGAAGTTCAGTGAGTAATATTTCCTCCAATCTTACAAACTTCAACTGCAAATTCTTTTTTGGGTTGCTCATAGCATAAAAGGCACTACTGTGAATATAATCTAGTTTCAAAATACATGTATAATCAGCATTACATATCTATAAATGATTTGTCGAGTATAAGATACAAGTGCTTCTATCTATGTTCAAAGTCTGAATGTGATGCTTTAAATCACTACACCTGAAATTGTTTCCAGGTAAACGATGAAGAATGCTATATATATTATTAACACAAATCCTCCTGGCCGACCCCCCTCTTTATACATGAATAATGTCGAAATCCTACAAAAACTTCAAATAGTAAATCCCAAGGATGTTGAAAAACACAAAGCTGCGAAGAAAATATCTGCTTTTTTATATAAAAGTGACAAATTTATCTATTTAGGAATTTATTGACATTTTCATAATCTTCACATATTATTGTATCAGTCGATCAAATTGCACGAACTGTTTAGATGTATTCAATTTTGCTGTCCAATGTTTGGTCTCCTTGCATTGCACTGAGTTCCAAAGTAGCAGAAGGATTTAAAGGTTTGTAGATGCGAACATGATAATATTTGTTGCCATTGACTCTGACCTGAAAATTGAGAGAGAAGAGCATGAAATAGTATCATATATAATATATATCAATTTTACATTGCATCAATTGTAAATTTGGTAGATTTACATCAGTGTGGCTGGAGCATTGGCTCTCAAACTTTTTTAGTCTTCCGCCCCATCCTAGTCATTCAGCTTACAGTATCCCCCCCCGCCCACCTTGCTCATTGTCTTATCTGATAATGTATATATATATATGGTTATTTATTTCTCATTCAATTTCTTTGTTACAATATTCTCAAAATTTCTTCATCTGCTTATATAAAGCTGCGTTGTGGCTTCACAAGCTTATTAACTGAATGCATTTACCAGTTCAGGTAATCTATTCTGCATAGTATCAGGTACATCATTTGCACGACACGAGTGGTAGGTATAAGGCACCCTATTCTCTTCTCGTGGTCTCAAGCCAACAGTCTCTTGCCTCCCTTGGGGTCGCACGGGTCGCGGTTGAAAGCTTTTGGTTAAGAGGGTCATCAGAGCTTGATATATCCATAGTTTGATAAAATCAAAGGCTCCAAATCTGACATCAGAGTGTATTGATAACATGTCATCGGAATTACACATGGATGCAAATGCTGTCATTATATAGTCAAATCTTGTTATTCTAGACCTCAAATGTCAGAACTTAAAAGTCTCAACTACCGCGAGTTTTAATTATTTACTTAGTTAGCTATGTAGTGCTATGAGACGGAGATTTGCAATGCACTGTTGTACTCAAGAACATATTGGAATAGAGGAATTCATATCCATTGAGTGAAGCCCAACAGCCACATGTTGACTTAAAATGGAAATACATTTCGCATCAAATGAAGCATTTGCTCTTTGAGCTTCTGTCAAGGAAGCATCTGTATTGCACTGTATATCTAAACTCACATACACAAGGGAAATGACAAAAAATGATGAGTCAAACATATATCAGGGTAGCCTATTACAATTTGCATTCCATTTCCATTCACTAATAAAAAGCGAAGAACATTTCAAAAAAATATCATTTCAATACAAACAAATACAGGGAGTGATTTTCATAATCTTTGTATCTATGCTCTCCCGTAGCTCTTTCCGCAGTTTTTCTTGCTCTCAAGGACGTTGAAGACACCAAAAATGAAAACATGATGTGAGTAGCGCCTGCGTAAAGCGCCTCAATCTCGGATGCGACATTAAGTGATTGCAGAATGAAATCCGCCCTCCATGTGCCTGCGTTAAAGCAGTGCCTTCCTGCATAGCTAACAGATGGCCCGGTGACCTTGTTATTAGAGGGTATGCCTGCACGCCCTCCAGCTACGACGTTGCTAGTTCGAACCTACTTACGACTGATGAGGCCCAACAGGTCGAAACATGTTTCGTGGTGGCTACATATGTTGAGATTTGATTTATCTATCAATAGCCAGGTTACTTGTGAAAATATAAGTATATATACATAAATGCAGGGGAAAGTACAATCAGGTCAATTTCATTAGCAATTCATACATTCGGACAATGTGCATATTGTGAATATAAATGATCAGATTAAAGGCAATTGTTCATTATAGGTGTGTTATCATCGATTATGACAGCTTTTTCTATGCTTCTATACTCAGTGCAAAGAAGGATAAAGAATGTTGTTCCGATGGTGGATGAATGTGCAGAGGGATTTGCAAAGTTGGTCTTCCTTTGATTTATTCCTCGATGCAAGTATGTAGCGACGAGTAGCATTGTCGGCAGTGTTCGCATCAATATTTGTAAATTGGGGAGCGCTCGTTGAACGGGATCGCATCTTTGTAACGACCTAGTTTTTGGGTTTTTATAGTAATGTAAGAAATTATTTTGCTCTTCTTCAAAAGTTTGTTTATTAAGTCAGTTTTCCGTTCAACTTGAATTCCATCAATGAAGACAGCTTCCATTATAATGCATTTTGTCACTTCATTATTTTCATCTTTTAGGTGTTTATTGCATCGGAAACATTTTCAATGGAGTAATATAAAATTTCAAAATTCGGTTTTGCATCACTACTTAAATGCTCAAAAATTTTAGTTTCTTAGATATTGGAGATTGTCAATTCAATGCTCTTCTAATCACAATATCAAAATATTTAAATAAAAGATGTTCAACTTACCTTAACGAAGTAATTCATACCAGCGACAATTTGAGTCCTGTAGGAGATGGCCTCAACCTTGTTTACGGTGCAATCACAACCATTGGAGATACCGACAGTTAGCTGAAATAAAAACAAGACATTCACAGAAATCTGACAGTTTAAAGCTCCGTCTCAACGTTGGAGCACATTGAAGCATCCAATTGATTGGCATCGAAAGTTAATGGTGCGATAAATGTTGTCCCGAACGCTGGCATAGAAATATTCACATGCTATACTCTTCACATTTTTCCTGAGCGCTTCAATATCGGACATTTTTTGCATTTCGAAGACGCATTCATTCAGCTGCGGTTTATTGGAAACATGTTCCGGTGAAATACACCATCGCATCATCAGCAGCTTCAAATGGTTAATTAAGGTAAGGAAATGATAAGCATTTCCAACATGAACAGAGATGCAATAGCATTTCGTGAGATCCACTCCTTTCATTTGCAAGAGTCCCAATGTGAAGGATGTTTGAAATATGTTGTTAAGTAAATATAAATTGATTCATAAAAGCGGATCGCTTTAATTTTTTGAATTTTTCACATATTTCATGAATGTAATGTCATGATCAGTTGATCAGTGCATTGAAAGTGCAATTTCTATGAACAAGAAAAAGAGGTAAAATTCGTGAAAGGCAAAACGGCACCTTTACGTGAATTAGGGTTTTCTGTAAGAGCTGCCAACAAAGAACTAAATATACTATATGCGAAGACGCATCGATGGACGATGATGTTCCGGCTCTCTCGAATTGAAGGCTATGGTCATCCATCCAAGACATCTAAACGAAGAGGCCGGTTAATCATGAGACTTTTGAAGTGGATGCAAGTCTGTATTTAACAGAAGCGGCTGTAGTTCTCAATTTATCAATATCCAAGTCAACAATTCGACGAAGGTTGATTGAATCAGTTATTAGAAATAAGGACTATACGGCACAACAATCATGTGCTTAAACATGGCTTCTCGCTGAAGCTGTTTTCCTAATTTTTGTTAAAATGCATCAATATAAAACAAATATGAGGTTGAACCAGTCCTCTTTACATTAGGGCTGGTATTCATAGTCGTGTCTTAACAAAGTCATCGTCCCAGCTTAGTCAAATTCACGAATTTCTTATTCACAGACATGACTAAGCAAGGCCGTCGTCAAGTCGTTGTCTTTGATAAGTCAGCATTAAAATAATTCTTATTCCTGAAGGTGCTTAGCAAAGACAGCGACTTTCTTAAGTCGCTGACTTAGCAAGGACACGACTATGAATACCAGCCCAGATCTCCAAGCAACTGGCAGACCCCTCGTCCTCAGTTTAGCCATGACGCTTGGAATTGAGTTTTGGATGAAAACAAACAATGCAATCGGTTTATTATTGGCTGTATAGTCAATCTGCGGTGTGCAAGATAACGGGAAACATCGCATTGAAACTTTGAAATATTTTACTAGAGAGAATTTAAATAATTCTACCATTTAAAAGAATAAAGGTAGTATGCTCGTAAATAATATTCGACAACATAAAAAGATGTAGCCAAATCAGACAAGATAACATAGCAGGATGGTATCGCGATTTGCTATTTCAACAATTAATGGTAGCTGGGTAGAACTCTTGCATCTTGAAATGGAGAGTTACGGGGAATAGATTTGCCTAATGCTGGAATGCCCTATAAGCACCTAATGACGTGACAAAGTATGAAAATTATATCAGGGTGTACAAAATTTCTGCACAGCCATCCAAAGTTACATGTTTCTTTCTATATAGGCTACTTCCTGCAATATTGTGAATAGTAGTGCTCAATAAATTGTTGATTCTTACTATTATTTACGAATTCTGAGCAATTATACTTACAGTGTTGACCATTTCTTGAATTTCCGGGGTTGCTTTACGTGTCTTACTTAAACCGCCTGTTGCTGTGACACCTATGAAGAAATTGGAAGCTTGTTAATAAACAAAACAATATGATTTTTACATTGATGATAAACATGGATAGGAATGTCAAAAAATATATTTTAACAACTTTGAACTGACGTTTTCACAAATTTTTCTCGCAACTGCGATAGAGTTGCATACATTTCGGTTGCAAGGACTCCTAAGACAAGTTCCGATTGACTTTAAAATCAGCGAAACAAAAAGATTCTTGATTTCGATTAGGTCATCTATTCGATCAAGAACCGAGAAATTGCACTTCCTACTAAAGCACCAGAACTCAAACGATTCCCGGACATTTTATAATTTGGTTAGAAATTTCTATGCTGTCAATGTTTGGAGTTAGTTGCTAATGGGTCCACGTAGCGACATCACTACTATCGGTCAAACTCATAGAGTATATAGTATAGAGTGTCGACTCAAAAAGGTGTCTGTATACAATGAACATTATGAAAAGATTCATTTTTTACTGAGATTCCGTGTTCCTGTGGTCCAAAAAATTGTTTGAGCAGGTTTTAAAAGCAAAATTTTTCAATTTTTCAAATTATTCTTGCTTTTATATACTAACGAGATGAAGCCCTTCTATAGGTAGTATAAAGTAAGTTGGATATCAAAAGGAATAAACATTTTCTAACAGGCATTTTAATTAAGCGGAAATTAAGCTGATGATCTAGGAAATTTCATAAGCTGTATCATAAATGCAAGCCCCCTGCAAGTCTTCAAGGAAAAGTTGAGAACTTCTTGGCTGAGATGTCATGTTTTTAATTTTAAATTTTCAGCGCCATGATTTTATGCTTCACAATTGGCGTCATTTCTTGAATCTAAGTAGTAATAGTAATGTGGACCATTTTACACATTTTTTAAAGTTTATTATATTCAGTCTCTATGACTATGATGCCTGGTTCCTTCAGTGGCAGTTTTTTGATACGATCACGCTTAAGAAAATAATCATATTATAGTAAAGCTGAGCTTTTAGTAATGGTAACCCACCGAATTGCTAATTTAGCAAACTACATGTATATTACCTCTCCAAGTGGGTATGATATGGAGGATTTGTGGAATAGTATTCGTAATTCTGTGTTGCTATCATGATCGGTCAAATTCGTGTACACTGCTGTAAATTTAAAAAAATTGCGCATCTCCCAGGTGGTATTGGGTGTCGGCTCATGTTCATTGAATGAAATCGAAACTGTATACACATTGAGGATTTAATAAATACTGAGTTGATACTCTACCTAATATCGGAGTAGGCAAAAACCAGTTCTGTCTTCTTCTAAAATTTATGGCTAAGAGATGACGTTAAAAACTATTTACAGGCCCGACGTTTCACGCCTTAGCGCTTCCTCAGGGGCAACACAAACTAAAAACACAAGTAAGACCGACAGCGTAAGGACAGCGTGATGACAAAGCTCTGCAACCTTATATAGTGGTGTGCGGGATGTGAGAATCTGACTAAAAATCAATCAGTTCATGTTTGCGGTTAATGTTGGGTTTCATGCTCTTGATACAACGAGCTTCACTCAAACGAGTGTCGACAGGATTCTTACAACCTTTACCCCAGTATACCCATAGCTGATGGGATTGAGGCTGTCATGGAATTTGTTGATGAAAATTGGAATAATATAAATTGTTTTGGTCTGGATCGTGACTCGGTTGCGAAGATGTTAAGTTCATTTGTTATAACTACGAAATCAAATTTAATAATAAATATTATCTCCAAATAGAAGGATGCCCAATGGGATCTCATTTCGGCCCTCCGTTCGCGATTATTCATTTACACAAATTGGAAACGGTTGCCTTAAAAGACTTGAAAGATAGGTATGCTATAGTCCCTGCCCTCTACGCTCGTTACATAGACGACATTATAATTGGACCGTTTGACAAAGGTCTAACTTTTGAAAACTTTTCTAAACTTTTGAAAACTTTTAACAGCATAAGTAGCGAAATTAAGTTCACTATGGAGGTACCTGAAAACGGAGTCTTAAACTTTCTTGATATAAGCATTTTTATAGAAAATGAAAACATCCATTACAACTGGTTTGAGAAACCCTATCATTCCGGCACTGCCTTATGGAAGGATAGCTACGTACCAAGTCACGTAAACTATCCAAAAGCAACTATCCAAAAAATACTGTAGTCCAAAAACGATGCAGCTCAGAAGCCGCTTTTGAAAACTCTGAAAATAAACTAGACAAAAAGTTTCGTCAAAATGGTTACAAAACCTATCACACTTTTAGAAGTAGAAAAAATAAGTCTGTTCCTAAAAAACGCAACCCAAATATTCTTAAAATGAAATGCATAAATGATAAAACTAGCTGCAAAATACGCACCCTTATTAAGAAATACGACTTACCTGTCAACCTAGTAGACATTCTAAACTCTAATCTTTAAAGTAGCCTTCAAAACAAGCCTAAACATAATAAACATGAGAATTGCACGGCCTGTGACTGGTTACCTAGGAAATATACTTGCAAAGACAAATTCTTTGTTTACAAATTTACCTGTAAATTTTGTGCCAATTTTTACATTGGGCAGTCTAGTCGACCTTTTAAATTACGTTTCACGGAACACGTGCGTTCTTTTAACAATGAGACTAGCAGTGCACTGGCAGACCACAGATCTCAATGCAAGCATATTGTGTCTATTCACAACTTCACTTTAGATATCTTGGACAAATGTAAGAATCCTGTCGACACTCGTTTGAGTGAAGCTCGTTGTATCAAGAGCATGAAGCCCAACATTAACCGCAAACATGAACTGATTGACTTTTAGTCAGATTCTCACATCCCGCACACCACTATATAAGGTTGCAGAGGTTTGTCATCACGCTGTCCTTACGCTGTCGGTCTTACTTGTGTTTTTAGTTTGTGTTGCCCCTGAGGAAGCGCTAAGGCGTGAAACGTCGGGCCTGTAAATAGTTTTTAACGTCACAGTCCGGGAGCTAGCGTGAAGTTGTGCAGGGAACGAGGTAGTACATAAAACTTTCACATAGCATAGTACACCTCTAACCTACTGCAAAACTTCGCGTCTGCCGGATCAGATCATTTGCTTTTCAGAAATACAACAGATAACACAATCCTATGTATTTCCAGTGGTAGAATTGTGACATTTAAGGTGTTGACTCCATTTTTTCGAATTTTTGCTCATAAAAGTTACAAAAATTGGTATTTTGTTGAACTGGTGTTATTATAGAAATCATCTACAGATCATGATCTTTCAAATGAGTTATCATTCAGTGACAAAGGATGAAGCAATGTGTGCAAACAGACACTTTTCGTTAAAGTATATCAACAATTTTCCTGAAATTTCTATGTTAAAATTTGCAGTTACACCAACGAAAAGTGTCTGTTTGTACACTTTACTTCATCCTCTGTCACTGAATGATAACTCATTTGAAAGATCATGATCTGTAGATGATTTCTGTAATAACCAGTTCAACAAAATACCAATTTGTGTAACTTTTATGAGCAAAAATTCGAAAAAATGGAGTCAACACCTTAAATGTCACAATTCTACCACTGGAAATACATAGGATTGTGTTATCCTCTCTATTTCTTAAAAGCAAATTATCTGATCCGGCAGACGCGAAGTTTTGCAGTAGGTTAGAGGTGTACTATGCTATGTGAAAGTTTTATATACTACCTCGTTCCCTGCACAACTTCACGCTAGCTCCCGGACTATCATCTCTTAGCTATAAATTTTAGAAGAAGACAGAACTGGTTTTTGCCTACTCCGATATGAAACGTAGTCTTCCTATCGCGCCCATATTATTCTACCTAACATACCTACTCTATGGCGGAGATTGCGCCCCTGCGGTCCAAAAAATATATTTGATCACTTTTTAGTTCACTTTTTTTGTGTTTTAGCGACGTAGAGCCAATACATGATGAAACTTGTAAGACATCAAAAGGAATGAGCATTTACTATGAAGTATCTTAATTAAGCGGAAATTTCATGAACTGCATTGTAATACAAGTATTTATGAGAAAGTTGAGATCTTATTGTGCTTCCTGACTGAAATTTCAAGTCTTTAATTCAATTTACATCGGCATGATTTCATGATTCACTAAATTTATGCTTTATTTTTTGAATCTGAGTTGTAATGTGGACCCATTTACATCTTCTGAAGTGAATTTTGATCATTGTCTTTGATTACTGTATTTTGCTCTTTCTGTTACGAGAAGTTTGTGATGTGATCACTCTTGGGAAAACACTTTTATTAAAGTAATAGCAATTAAAGCATTAAAGTAATAGCAACACACCGATTTGCAAAGTTAACAAACATAACCGCTTCAAGATTGTCATGACACGGAGGATTTGATATATCTTCTACTGCTATCATGATCAGTCAATTCCGTGTTAATTTCTCCAAAACTGCAAAAGTTTGCATATCTCACATTTGGTACTGGGTCTCAAGTGGAGTTCATTTAATAAAATCAAAACTATATGCACATTGGGGATTTAATTAATACTGAGTTCCTACTCCACCTAATATACTCTACAGTAAAACTGATAACTACAAGTGACCACAGTACACTTCTTGTTGATATAGCATTTGTCATTTATGTACTGCTAGATAATCAAGAGAAGATGGTTCTAATATTGTTAACATATGGAATAATGGGAATTATCAGTATTTTAGTCTGCAAGCCTATTATAATTTTTTCAATATCACGGCTGTTCTATAAGTCATGACCAGTCGCTACCGTAGAATAAATATGAATAAAATTGTTATTCTCTCAAAACTGAAAAATTGTTTACCATAAGTGCGTATAATTCATTATGCGAAGCAATGCTGTGTATTCATTAATTTTAGCGCATATTTCTTCACCAAAATATTTTATGCGATCTAAACAATCTTTTTGGATTCTCCATATAGGATCTGTGTTCGAAAACTCAATTTCTATTTTTCAAGTTTGTATATTCATCATTTTCATTACTTAGATATTGAGAAAGTGATTATAGTTTCTCAGTAGGATAATATAAAGCGATTTGTCTACATTGCGTTAGCCAAGCAGTGTATTAGTAAATTTGCTGTTAGTCAGTGCAATTCACTGCAAATAATCTTTTTTGTGCTAATTAGTTTAAATCATGCATATGTTGCATAGCTTGTGAGAAAAATTGAAAAGTCAATAGATTGAACTTGGGAAATTTGATTTAACCGGTTTGATGCATGTAGTCTCTATATGCGACCGGGCATACTTCTATAGCGTTAACATATATAGGTAGAAAACACACAATTAACTACATTGAAATATTTGCAGTAATTCATTTGGCGGAAACTGCACTATATTGATCAGTATTCGATCTATATACGAATTGTTATTAGTTACATTGTACATGTACATAGGTAAGTCCATTAAGATTTTCTGTATGCACTATAGACTAATACATCCCAGTCATGTGCAATGCAGTCTGCTCGTGCGTCGATAAAATTGATATGTTAGAAATCAAAATACCATTGTTTGACGAATCAAGTATCAAGGAGATTCTGGATAATTTTATGTTATCATTTTTGTTATGTTATCGACTTTGAGAAAATGAAAGTTACATGACAGAAAAATAGCATTAAAATGGAATGTAATGTCATAAAAAATCTCATTGACTTTCTCGTGGTGATTTAGGTTTAAAAAGTAGTCATAGGCTGCATACTGACTGATATAATATTATAGATAATTGTTTTGATTTAAGATTAACTGAATTTCTCGACTTATACTAGGTTATGCCAGGTAGACTTGCATGTATACTTAAATCAATATTCAGCGGAGCGAACAACACACTTAAGTCACATGGAAGCTATGAGTTGTATGAATTAAGATGTGTTGATCCTATGGATCGGTGAACGATTTTTTGTTAAGATGAGAACTCGACCTATTTCATTAAATGATTTAAACAATAAGAATCACATTCAATTACGAATGTTTGGATGACTTGCACCACTACTCGAATATCTTAAGTATTGTGCACATTTTGATTATTTATTGTAATCAAATCTTTTATAGTATATGCATCAAATCGGAACAAAACCTTCGTGACAATATGTGATTGAAAATGATTCAAACTGACATCACATGATTAGAGCAGTCTCGAAAATGAATTGCTTCACTCGAGAATTGACTCTATATATAACGCAACTTTCATTAAATCATATAGGCTACTTACATGCAACAATCATCGCAAAAATCAAAGCTGCCTTCATTGTGATATATCTTCAATGAAAAAGTCAAATAGCGAAATTTATAGTAATTATTCGTAGGATGTTTTACCGCGGATGAACGGCTTTTATACTCATGGCATTGCGTTGTTTTCTCAGTCAACATGTATTGATCGACTGTGATAGATGTTTCCACCCAATAAAGTCATGAGGTTCTATCAGATGTTAATCTCTCAATGCTAACCTCTCTTTCAACTTATCACTAAATCATATTGTAACTTGGAGATTGGATCTAAAATGAATTGCGGTAACATTGAAATTGTATTTTTCAAAAATGAATTCCCACTAATCATCGTGTTGGTCAGAAATCTGTCGTGAGATTTATAGCAGATCAAAAGTGGAATGGCAGTGGCAGCTGTTGTACGTGACAAACTTTTGTTTTAACGATTTAAAAATGTAATTAATAATTGGCCACTGCTGCAGCGGTAATCTTCATCGCCGGCCACAGATGGAGGATATGGGACTGGGTTTTTTTTACATACCATACACATGCCATGGCATGTCGGTTATGAAATTGGCATGTCGATTTTGAGATTTACATGCCAGCTAGCATGTCAGTTTTTGACATGTTTTAGAGAATAGTTTTGTGTGCTGAACTTTCTTGCCTTTTAAAAAATTTGCCTAGCATTTGTTATTCATCCAAAACTCCAAAAAGAACAAGTTCCGAAAAACATCAAAATCACATATTTTATTCATCAAAAACATACTTATAAAAAAACAAGTCAAACTTCTTGTTCCCACATTAAGCGCGCTCCTTCTTCGTCGCCGACATCCGCAAGTGAGCTGATGCGGGTGGAAGCTTGCGAAATGGATCGGCGCTGTGTTTTACCTCTTGACCATTTTTCAAATGCACCTTGATAGTCGCATTGATTCCACTTTTTAGTGTTCAATCGCAAACGCATCAATGTGTCTACGGTCACGACCGATAATTTGTTGCGCACTTTCGTTTTCAGGCGCGTCATAAGCGAAAAGCCGCGCTCAACAGTCGCATTTTCAGCACAAAATAGCAATACTGCGTTTCCGATAATCGAAATATTCGCGTACTCCTCTGCACGGCTCAGTAATTTCGCCACTGTACTGCGCTAGTTTTCGTCTTTTGCATGCTTCAGAAATGTGTATTTGAATCCCGTCCATTCAATGGTCAAGTTCTCATCACTAGGCAGTTTCTCCGCATAAGTAGCTTTCAGTTTCTGAATCTGTTCATTCCCGTATTCATTCAGCTCGATGCTCGTCTCGCTCGCTAGGCAAAAAAATTTGTGCGCACTCCACAACATTCGACATGCCCGAAAATCTGTCTGTAAGATTTTGAATAACTTTTTCTGCAAAACCTCGCATCTCTACGATCGTACTCGCAGTATCGACCTTTTCACGATCAGAAAAAGAAACTTTCCTTTCAGCCAACCACGTTTCGAGCATTTCGACCGATTTTGTCTTCGGCATTCCTATTTCTGATAGGTAGGTGTCTCTCAGTTCGTCACGCAGAGCCAACGACACGCCTCGAATGGATGCAGTCCCTGTTTCTGTAGAGTACGATTTAAACTGTTCAAACGCTCAAGAAGATCATTGAGATAAGCAGTAGCATACAGAAATTGAGAAGTTCCGATCTGAGCTTCTACATTTTTCCCCTGTCGATCTTTGACACGAGTAGTCAGAGTTTTGAAATGCGCAAACATGGCCGGTAAATTACGGACTTTGCTCACAACCTGTCCACGTGACAGAAAACGAATATCAAAAATATGCTTGGCTCGTAAAAATTCGATATTCAATTCCTCTGCTAGTTTCGAAACAGCTATTTGGTGTTTAAAAGTGTTACAGTATGTAATAAGCTGCCTAATCATGCTCTCGACCTCACCCAGAAAATCGTCGTCTTTGTACACGTCTTTCACACAAAGAGATTCCTGATGGGTGTCCACAAAGTCGGGAACCATAGGGAATGAAGGAACATTGCGGTCTAACTTGCACTTTTTTAATCTCATCTCGGTTTGAATGGTTTGGACTAAGCTTAGAATCTGACTTAATCAGTCACTCACACACTGGGACGCTAAAATGCAGACAATAGGACTGAAAACAATTGCCTCCACTGCAGGTCTTCGCTTAGGTGAAGTTTTCCCTAATTTGTCAACGCAGTCGTCACATGTTTTCAATCACTCGCTTTAGAGCAGTAGCTCGATTGTTCATTATTACGATGTCGTTAACAAAGCATGTGCGAGTGGAAATTGTTTTGATGGCAGGCCACATGAGAGCTTCACATCGTGAAGTTGCAGCCAAGATGAATACTAAGTACCCTCACTTAAACATAGCACACTCAACCGTTGGAAAGATAGTCCGAAAATTCAAGGAGACGGGAAGCCTGCTGGACAGAGAGCGGCCTGGAAGACCCCGTATTGACGACGACACAAAAGCTGTAATACTGGCGAAGGTCGTGGCGAGTCCTAGAAAATCATTGCGAAGAACAGCCAGTGAGCTCGGTATTCCGAAAAGCACGGTTCATAAAATGCTCAAGCTAGAAAAAATCCACCCATACAAGATCCAACTTCTACAGAATTTGAATGATGACGATTATGATCGACGATCAGAAATGTGTGAATGGTTTCTCGATCAAATAAATGACAACGCAAATTTTTTGGAGGATGTTATGTTCAGCGACGGAGCCTGTTTCCATGTGTCAAGCGAGGTCAATAAGCAGAACAAGCGATACTGGAGCCAAATCAATCCTCACTGGATGCGAGATGATAATGTTCAAGGTCGCCGAAGGTGACTGTGTGGTGTGGGTTATGGGGATCTCGTTTGATTGGACCTTTCTTTTTCCATGAAACTGTGAACGACGACACATACTTGAAAATGCTGCAGGAGCAGTTGCTGCCTGTGCTTAATGATATTGGATTCAAGCCCACCTGGTTTCAACAAGATGGTGCACCGCCGCATTGCTCTGTCAAAGTTAGAAATTGGCTCGATGAGACATTTGATAGCTGGATCGGTCGGCGAGAAACAGTCGAATGGGCTCCGAGGAGTCCTGACCTCACTCCTCTCGATTTCTTTCTTTGGGGTCATATTAAGAACAGGGTATATCAAGACCGAATCAGAGATTTATCTCACTTGCAAGAGAGAATCCTGGAGAAATGCTACGAGATTCGACAAAATGAGGTGATGCTGCGAAATGTGCAACATGAAATTTCAGTCCGATTTCAGAAGTGTCATGATGTTCATGGTGAGCACTTTGAACATTCACTATAAACACATACATGTACATAGGCCTACAAGTTGGCTGTGCTAAGTATAAAAGTTGTTTTCACTTCATTGTTCATTTAATATACACGTATGTCCCTTATCACGACCTATGCTGATTTTTCCATATTATCATCATATTTTCTACTAAATCCCTATGGTTCCCAACTTTGTGGACACCCTTTAGACAGCGACAATTTCGGTGAATCACCTAAAATGAATTTTTTACCTAAATTCTGGATATTTTGCGAAAAACACGTAAATCACCTAAATATTGTCATTGCGACAAAAACGTGAAATTTGATTAACTCATCTGCATATACTCACATTGGAAGACATTGAGAAAATCGTCGTAGCGAATTACTTTTATAATCGGAATAATGAAGACATTGATGAGTGATTCTGGGTAGTGCCACATGTTTCTGGTCATAGTTTCTAATTCTTTCAAGTATATTTATAGAGCTTATATTGTATTTGAAATACGAGTAATTTTCATCTGTTTGATACATACACAATTGTACAATTGAATTGTCAATATACATTTTGAAACATATATACTTAGTTGCTAATGTTTGATCTGTGCGGTTGTTGTAGCTTGAATAAATTCGTTCCGAATCGCCATTAAATCTAGGCTTTGCTTGTCATCATCTTTTCTATTCTTTTTTTGAACTTATGCGTAGATAATTGTCGCGGTATTTGTTTACAAATTAGTTACCGAAAAAAGCACAATTCATGGAAATAAACAGAAACTACCATTGCTGTCAATAAATCTAGATATTTTGATGGATTTTTGATTCACCTAAATAAACAACCGAAATTTGTAAAATTATTCACCTATAAAAAACCTAAACTGACAAAAATATTCACCTAAGATGTCGCTGTCTACTGATGAGCAACGCATTGAAAAGGCTCCAAATGTGGACATTTCTCTTTTCTCAAAAGCGCAGCAACTCCACCTCCCACTCCCAGCATAACGTTAGCGCCGTCAGATGTAAAAACGAGACATTTCACCAGATCTACGCCGCGAGATTCGAAGCTGTGCACGACTGCTTCTTTGATACTCACAGCAGTGACGCTTTCTAATTCAATCAGTTCCCAAAACATGGCTTTCAGTTTTCCAGATGCGAGATCGACTGTGTTCCCGTAGATAAGCATCGATTTAGACTTTTTGATATCGGTCGATTCATCGATCTAAAAAAGCAGATAACTAACTATGCTTGTGTATTATATTAATCTGTGCGTTTGTAAATATAGATACCTGAATTCCGAATGCAGGAGCGTTCACTAATTCTTGTCTATCTGCGTCGGTCGTCGCGTCGTTCAGTGCCCAAAGCATTTGATAAGTGGCCTGATTGGAACGATGCGCTGGGGTGAGAGAGGCCGAGTGCTGCTGAAGGTGATAGTCGTTACTACGGTGATGACAAAAGCGCGTGCGATTGGACGAAGTATTACGAGCACGCGTGTGTCGGTGTGTCCGATGTTCTCTAATACACAGCCGTGAGACACACTTAGAGAAGATGTTAAGAGCTACCTTTTTATCGTTTTTGAAGTATGTTGAGTATTACATATAGATCTGTTACAGCAAAAATAGTGAAAACTGCTCATATTGCTCTGATACTCATATTCCTCCGGCCTCCTCTATTAGCCGATTTGAGTTAAGAGCGTAATTATTGCGTAAGTAAAAGAAGCCAAGTTTGTACTTTTATAAGAGAAATTGCAATACTTTGTGCTGACAATGGCAATGGCATGTTAATTTATGAATTGGCATGTTGATTTTGGGCCCAACATGCGAGAGTGCATGTGGTCTGAAAAATTAAAAAAAACAGATATGGGATATCACAAATAGGGTGCTTACATGAAGCCTATACTTGGATCGCATGTATTTGAAGTGCAGTCGTTTGTCGCTGCATCATTTAGTCGTTCCTCTTTCTATTCTTCCGATCTTTTGCCATCTCTCGCTTTTCTTTCGAAAACAGGGTCCAAATTAATTGATGCACACTCACAAACTTCTTCTACTGTATCTTATACTCAAATTCATACTCAAAAGAGAGCAATGGATTCGGTGAGCTCAGTTTGCAATCTCAAGGATTGCAATATTATTGAGCAGTTGAGTTCAACCGCATCATTTAGCCCTCTCCCTATTTCTTTCTTGCTTTGTGTAGTAATACTGGTACATACTTTGTTATGAAATCACATCACAACCTATACATGCATGTTAACTGATAGGCAGTGTCGAAAATTACACGAACAACAATTCAAACAAACTGAAGCATTAAATAGGCCTATCATTGAATCAAGAGAATTGAAAATCAAAAGCTCTTTCTTCAAAATCGTTAAATTATTCACTTAGCACATTTAGCATAGACTTATACCAAACCAAATTTCGGCTACTCAATCTCCGTCAGGGCTATGTTAGGTGAAGTTTATTAAATAAGGATGACTTAGTCCTGGCGCAGGTTGATCAGCTGAAAAGTTCGTTCGATGTGTATTACTAAATGAATATTTTAAGGATTGTGCAGCAAGGCTTCCAGTTTTCTCCTTACTCAATGTTGAAATGCTGCTTAAGTGGAACTATTGTAAATGATGACTTATCATTCAATTCATTATGCAGACCGCGCTGCATTGTCAGAAGGAAATGTTGAAGCATCACAGAACACAGTGTGAGACATCTGTGAATTATATAATAGCGTATGCAATATCATAATTCCCAATCAGTCAAATTACTCGATGAGATGATCAGCAAATCGTACCTTTGACACTTTCAAGCAATTTCTTTGTTGAGTGACGATTTGCCATGCCGCGAAGAGTTCATGCAAGTGATCGGAATGCTGAGATAAAGCTTGAAAGAAAGTTCAGCATTAATTCAAACAAAAGAAAAATTAAATGAAAATGAAATGAATTTGTTGGAAATTCCCTTGCGCACAAGGGAAAGAAGAACTTCTCAAGGAGAAAATTCATCAACCAAATAGAAATTTTCCGGAGAATTTAACCATTAATCCTGTCTTTCAAGTTAACAAAACGAGCATCACCTTCCTCAATAGGGACCGCTTTCCTCAGGATTTAAAATCAAACTGTGTCTACAAACACACTTGTGATGACTGCAAAAACGTCTACATCGGGGAAACTTCGCAGCACCTTGTTACTCGGGTAAAAGAGCATGTCAAGGGATGCCCAATCCCACCAGAAATAACAATACATTGCCATCCTGTTAATGAAAATAATTTTGCTGTGATTGCAGTGACGTAATGACACCGAAATCTTAAAACCATCTGCTTGAAAGAAAATAAGATTTAATAAAGGATCGATGTCATTCATTTTGAACCTGTAAATGCATAATTTTCATGTATAAATAATTTTCTTTTTCATTCTAGTTTTATTGTACAGGTGTGCGCATGTCCTAACCTGTTCCATGACCTTCAAAGTGCGATGATGAAATTTGCGTCTGAATCGATGTCAAAACTTTGTGGACTATCAACCGACTGTGAATTGATTGGTGTTTTATCATTTCCTTACATCTTATCGACACAATATAAAAGGATTTATTTTATTGGAATAAAGTTTCCGCTGACGAAGGAGCCGAGTACAGCTACGCGCTCAGACAATTCCGCTTTTGTTTCTATTGAAAAGACTATGAGCTGTGGTTACAAAAACAGCTAACTGTGCGAAAATATGCAAAAAGAAATAAATACTCAATTTTGATCGGGCTGCTTTGTAGTGCATTGTATACAAATGTATTGATAATGTGCGCAAAACGTCGGATGAATTTTTGCGCAAAAGCGACTTAAATTATTTTATTCAAATTATTGATTGAAGGAAGCTTCCAATATAGTTCATGCATAGTTGAAGTAGAATAAGCTGATGTCATGGCATCAAAAACTGTATTTAATCTGCTGATTATTAGGTAGATTTGTTCATCAATATCGATTGATTTGATGGGAAGTGACTTATCTCTACTTAATAAGTGTGTTTCCTATTTGCATGTGTGACGACCAGAAGACATAAATATTGCTTAATAAAGCTTTTATCAGATAAGAAGTTAGACAACTAATGAACAATATTGGGAGTTACAGGTAGATTTGAATTCAAAATAGTTATGCATAATGATCTGCATGTACACCAATACGAGAATAGATATATCTCAATATCATGTTCCATGATATCTTGAAACTATACAACATTCTCCCCCGCCAAAAGAGCGAAATGTTACCATCGTATTTGCAAAGGGTCCGGTTGCCTCTTCTGTCTCCCAGATCGGCGTAGTTGATCATTGTCATTCGGCGGACTCGTTTCATTTTCACTTGATTCTGCGTTTACCTCTATCACATCAGGACATTCATCGAGGTCGTCCTCCACCTGAGTACTACTTTCTTCGTTTGTTTGAATTTCAGGAGACAGAGCTCTCGTAGAGATGGTATCCGTTCTTCCGTCTTCCCTCTTCAATCTAGCGAAGTATGGATTTATGACTTCTTCTATCACAACTGGTCTCACAATCGGATCGTCCTTGCTTCTAACAAATATCTTCTCGTATGCTTGTTTCCCAGATTGCAACCATTTCGGAAGCTAGACACCATAGCTGTTTCTCCGTGTGAATGTGAAAAATCTATCATTCGAGGAGTTTCATTTGTGCTTGTGCATAAGAGACCTCTGATTGACGACAATGCTGCAGACAACTTGGACTCCCACATATTCGCCGGAAGATTTTCTGAATGCAATAGACAGGTGATTGCTTTCCAAATCAGACCATTGTATCTTTCGTTCTGTCCGTTGCCTCTGGGATTGTAAGGTGTGGTTCACGAATGTGATATGCCCATTTCAAGACAAAAGCAATCGGATTCCGTGGAGAGAAATTGACTGCCACGATCTGAGTGTAAAAATCCAGGCGTTCCGAATATGCCAAACAGATTTCTCAGATTTGCAATCACTGATCTTGATGTTATATCTGTCATGGGGAAAGCGAATGGAAAACGACCGTATTCATCAATGACGGTAAATAGGTATCGGTTATGTCTGTCTTTTGATGGTACCTTTGGACCGACAATATCAATACTGAGACGTTCAAAAGGTTTCATTGCTTTGATGATATGACTACGTGGAGAGGGTTTGAAAAATTGTGGTTTGCATTCCAGACAAGTCTTGCAATTGGACACTGTGTTCTGAACTTCATTCAAAGAAAATGGCAAATTGTTTCGACGTACGTATTCCCAAAGTCGGGCTATTCCAGTATGAGCTAGATCATGATGTAGACGATTGAGTTCTATGCGATTGCCACCCGTTGCTGCGATGCGTGATAGGGCATCAGCCGAAACATTCTCTTTTCCTTGTCGATATGTTATTTCGTATTGATACTCAGACAGTTTTAGTCTCCAACGAATAAGCTTGTCATTCTTGATTCTTGATTTTTGTTTTGAGAAGAGGAAAGAGACGGATTTTTGATCAGTTTTGACGACAGTTCGGTAGGACCTCATGAACGAAGACCACTTTCGAAAAGATTCTACCGGATTTCTATGATTCTACGATGGCCATCGCCTCTCTTTCGACTGCTGATTGATTCTGTTCCGACATCGATATAGTCCGAGAGAAATATGCTATTGGACGATCAGACTGAGATAATACTGCTCCAATTCCGGTTCCGGAGGTGTCTGTTTCTAGGATGAGTGGACCATTGTCTCTATCTGGGATTATCAAAATTGAAGACAAAATATCATTCTTCAGAAGTTCAATTGCACTGATGGCCGAATGAGATAAGGGGAATTCCATCCTTTGTTGAGCATCGAGCAATGGCTTTATTTTATTGGCATAATCTGGTATCCACTTTGCGTTGTAGGCAAAGAATCCAACAAGTCTTTGAAGCTGACTTTTGTTGGAAGGAATGGGATAATTTATCAGTGTTTCGAGCCTTTCCTTGTCCGGTCTCTTCTTCCCGTTTTCGATGATATTCCCGAGTATTGAAATTCTTTGTTTCCCAAAGACACATTTTTCTCTATTGAGGGTCAGATTGTCCTTTTCTGCAGCCTCCATAAACTGGTTCAATAATGAATCATGCTCTTCTTTCGTTTTTCCTCCAATGATGAGTAGTAATCACATGGCAGGCGCAATTCCAAAATGCGCAACGATGAGTCATCAGGCTGAATCAGCCCCCCCCTCTGGAGAGAGGAAGGAGGTCGCCAAGGATGTGATGGAAGTGTGGGTCCGAGAGGGGGAAGCAGGTCCCTCCCCCTTCTGGAAGGAAGGAAGGAGTTTTCCGGTAAGGCAAGGAAGGTGATAGGAATGTGGGCAGGATAGAGTTGGAAAAGGGTGGGTTTTGGTGGTTTTGGGATGAGAAAAGTCGGAATTCGTCATGAAGGAGGCCTCGGATGGGAAAACGGAGGGCAGATTCGGAATTTTTGGCCAATTTTGGGTTAGGAAGGATTTTTCCAGCGAGATCGGCGAGAAAAAGTTCTGACCTCCCCCCTCCTGTCAAACTTCCAACTTTGGTGTTTGAGATCGTAGAAAGTCGTGCAATAGCTGATTTGAAAGCTAAGAGTGAGAAAAATGCAGTGGAAAGCTCAGTTTGGTCCAATTTTCGTGGGTTGAGGGAGGAAAATGGCAGGAAAACGTCAGAGTTGGAAAAGGCAGGTGTTGGATGTTTTGGGATGAGAAATTCCATTTTTCGACATGAAGGAGGCCTCGGATGGGAAAATGGAGTGCAAATTCGGACGTTTTGGCCAATGTTGGGTTTAGGAACTTCTTTCCAGTTCAATCGGAGAGAAAAAGTTCTGAGCCCCCTCGGCAACGATCTTCCAACTTTGGTGTTAGAGATCGTATAAAGTCGTGCAATAGCTCGTTTAAAAGCTGAGAGTGAGACAAATTCAATGGAAGACACGGCTTGTTCCTATCTGCCTTCGTTTAACTGTGAGACGTCATTGAAAATTTTGGACATTGACGAAAAAACGACAATTTTTTCAGCTCGGCTCCTGGTCATCGTAGTGGGTCGAAGGATGTCTTAAATGAAAGGGGAGAGCGAGAAAACATGGCTCTCAAAATTTGAAGTCAATCGGAGCAGTAGAACCGGAGATAGACGGGTTTAAAGTTTTTGGATGATGGATATTGCGTCATCAGCTGATCGTCACAAACTATATAAGTGGAAACTCTGCTTGTGGAAATCAGTTCTCCTGTCGACTGGGTTGGGATAGTTGAACTCCGGATCTCTGATGATAGCATCGGAAATCTGAAAAACTGAGTTTCTGCAAGAAACCGACTTAGAACATTTCATTGTTGAACTCAGCTAAGGCGTCAGACTTAGAGGTTCGCCAGGAGATGGCCTTCGTCTCCAGGCCATAAAAGACTCCAAAACTTTAAAGGCTTGTAACTTTGCTTCTACAAGTCCGTTTGACTTGATTCAAAAAAGGTTCGGTCGCTATTGCCCTGCCGTAAGTGATAGACTACTTATAAAATTTCATAAGTAGTGCTAAAAAGTTGAAAAATTTGAATTCGTTTTTTTTGGAGGTTTTCTGGGGTTTTCGACCCTGCTGAAGTCAACGAAACGATTTATCATGATGTCTGAGCCACATATGAACCAAGCGGCTTTTCACTCAAAGCGAGAAAGACACGAAGAGTTTTGCTGTAATATTCCACTGACAGGGTGTTCCTTCGGGACGGCGGATGATGCCGTAGTGATAAGTGTGGCAAGGGAGTATGTCATATTTTAGACCGAAACCTCTGGGGCAACTCATGTTGGGCATTTGACACAGTTCTCAACGTAGCACTTTGAACGCCAATCGGTTGAGTCTTAGCTATCTTGTCATGGGTGGCATCTAAACATCTCCATTGCAAAACGCTGGTGAATCACGACTTGCTATCCCTCTCTACGGCTTACTATCAAGCTGATCAAAGCAACGACTTGCTTCCTCTTACCAACTCCACCGGTTTTCATGTCTGGCAATCAAGTCATGGACGGTGCAAGTTTCGGAGATTTTCAGTGTGATACTTCCTGTGTGTGGGCGTTCTTTCGAGACAGCGGTGAAGTCCGCAGCGATGATTACTGCACGGGACGTGGGCTATTGTAATCCTTGTGAGACCTCTCTGCGTCATGTTTCCAAGTGATTGCCTTTCGTCTCAACGTTGTACTCATACCTCCAGGGCGACATGTAGCTATCTGCCACAGGTTACCTCATAAAATGTCCATTGCACTTGTCTCCCGATGGTTGGCCAACCATGCGAGAATGAACCGTGAGTTCTTTTAAGAACTGTCTCTATCACGGAGATGAAATGATGAAGGGATGAAACGAGAGGACATTCATGCGCCAAACGCAACCACACACTCATTTCTCTCTTCGCTAGTGAACAAGCTCTTGTCAGTGTCGTCAGAAACTTTCTCATGTTGTACAAAAGCTTTACTGCAACATCGGTTGATGCATAGTTAGAAAGTTTGATCATGACGTTTTATGAAACACACATGTAATAAAATGATAGCGTTAGTGTAGTCAAATAATTTTACCGCGACACACGTTTGTGAAAGTAGAGCTTGAGCATTAAAGTTTTATTCGTTAGTGTCGTCAGAAAGTGTATCATGGCTTGCAAAAGCAGCGTTTAGTGTAGTCAAATAGTTTTTATGCGACTCACGTTTGTGAAAATAAAGTTTGATCATCGACGTTTTTTCGTGAGTGTCATCATAGGTGTATCATGAATTGCAAAATTAGTGTAGTCAAATAGTTTTATCGCCACGCACGTTTATAAAAGTAAAGTTTCATCATTGAAGTTTTGTGTCTGACAGAACTCACCACAGCATTAGAAAGTTTAGCACAACACAAGTGTCATGAAAAAAAATACTTTATTTGGTCTTTGATTTAACATCATTGAAGCCCCCTTTACTAATAGCAAAAACAATATGGTTTATTTTATTCAGAAGCAAATGATCGCCGTAACCATGAAAGTTGTCCATCCGAGAAATAATCTTACGCAGATGTCGTGTATAAAACTCAGAAGCATCAGTAAAATATTCTTGTCCATAGGAACGAAATTGAAAGTCAACACCTTCCGCTACTTCACCTTGTGGAAAGTGAGTGTAATTGACATTTGCAATTAAGTGAGCCTTGATGAGACTGTCTTTGAAATAAGATATCAACTCCGTAAATATTTCTCGTGTATAGTCTAAACATGCTTCCAATTTTCTTTCTCCTCCCTTTGAAACTCAAGGATGTAATCTTGTACCAAGCCTCCGAGGCTCTTTTGATGAAAACAAATCGTGCAGTCATCATGTTTCAATGTATGACTTCAGGCGCCATTGTTGACTCTATTGCTAATCATCATTTTTGCCTAAGGCGATTTCAACAACGCGTTTCAAATGTGCGTGCGCAAATCGGGAACTCTAGCTCGTCTGTGATTGGAGCCGCTCAGGAAATCTTATAAATAGGAGTGCACAAGTTCTGCTCTTTACATTTATCTTTCACAAGGTGAGTGTCGGTGAGCTCCTGCTATCAGGTTGTTTTGACTTGCTATCAAGTTGAATAGTCTCTTGCCATCAAGAGATTCACTTCTGCTCATAAAACATATCATCGCTGCAATACTCCTTTGCTCGAGGGATCCTTCGGGACGGCGGGTAATGTCGTAGAGGGATTTCGTTGCACGGGCTGTTCGTCGTTTGTTAGACCGAAGCCTCTGAGCCGTTGCTTATGTTGGGCGTTCGACTTCACACTCAACGTGACGCTTTCTCTCGCCAGGTCAGAGTACTTCAGCCATTCGACAAAGGTTAGTCTTTATGATATGGAGTAGAGTGAAATGTAATGCATTAGATGTCACTTCAATGATTGTTCCCATGATAAACGTTGACTAGGCAAATGAAACGATTTTCATCTTTCCTTTTCAGTGATTGAAATCTGCTAACGTAATCTGCAATCGTTCAAAAATGGAATTCAACAAAGTTGAAAATTATCGCATTGCTGAGATGGAGAAGGCCACCATCGAGCAATGTAAGTATTTGTGTCAAGGTTGACTCACTCTATTACTAACACCATTAGGGTAGACATCCTCAATAAAATCAAGAGCCCTTCCCTTATTTTGTTCATGTTTAAACCGAATCCAAATTTTGCCTCTGCTTATCTTTGCTGGCATTCTTTTTCAGTGCATGAATGTATTCGCAATGGGGAACCCGTCCCCAAAGGAGCAATCGGGGAAGCCTATGAGCGGCTTGGCAAGTGTAAGTATCCTCACCTATGAGAACTGAGAGTTGGAATGTCAAATTTTAGCACTTCTGTATCCGTACAGCTTACTCTCTATCATTATTATCTCCGCAACCTCTAATCTCTCTTTCCTCTCGACAGACTTGGCAAGATGAAGAAGTGGGAGGAAGCCGCGAGGCGGAGATTCGAAGCCAAATTTCCGGCCCTACCTTCCCACCATCTACCTCTGCTTAAAGTGCGACTCCTCTCTCGAGCTCGGGCATCGCCATCGCCCCACCTCCAGCGCCAGCTCCGATCCCTGCGCCAGCCCCTGCACCATTCCCTGCTCCAGTCCCTGCTCCTCGTCACCACGTCCCTCCGACACCAAAGCCCAGGACTCTTCCACCCTCGGATCGTGTCCCTCTCCTGCCCCCTCCGCCTCCATCGCTGTTGCCGGAGATTAATTCATTAGATGGTAAGTATCCGTGATTGGGAAAAGGGGGATAAGACTTCAAACTTAAAATTATGATCATGTTACTAATCTCTTTTCTCTTTTTCTCAACAGATTTGGCTTCCTACCTCCTGGACGGCGACGTTCCCTCCCGTCGTCATCCCAACTTCGCCACCACCACCTGCAGCGGCCGAACTCCCTCTCCTCTCCGTCAAGTCGGTGGAGAGACTGTTGGAGCAGGAGGAGTTGGAGATAGTGGGAGAGGAGAGGGAGATTGAAGTCGAAGAGAAGAAGGACTTTCGATGCCAGCGGTGTGACAGGATCTTCGCCTCAGCCTACAGTGTGTGACGTCACACCGCTGGCCATGCCTGCAGGGGAGGAAAGCGCCAACCATTCTCTCAACGACCTGAAGGTTGTGGACGCACGTTCTACAACAACACCAACTTGCGAGTCCACATCGAAGGCGGTTCCTGTGGCAGTGTGAGGCAACCACCGACGACATCAGGTAGGAAGCATCCTTCATCGTACGTCGGCTTTTCCTGTTCTTCGTGTCAGAAGACCCTTCCTACAGAGTTTGTTCTTTCTTCACACACTCTGTCACACCCATTCCACAGAGCTTTACACTGACATCACTGTCACTCCAACGCTGAGCAAGTTTCCCTTGAGAGGCTCGTTCGCGACTATGAGTTAGAAAGCTGTGAACCTGTGCAAGATATTCATCCTTTCTTGATGAATAATATAGGCTTGATTCATCAAATGTTGGCGAGCTTAGATAGATTTTTACTCAAAGGCATGTTCTATCTCACTGCTCGTTTCAATAAGGTAGACAGTAGCACGGGAGAAGTAGAGTCCACTGTGACCATTAGGATAGCCTCATGTGCTGCTGATCTCATAGGTGATGTAAACGAGTGGATAGAGAGACATGCGACCTATCTCGTCAGCAACTTAAATAAATTTAATGAAAGAGACAGCGGTCTGGTGTTTGATGGGATAGAGAAAGTAGACATTAAAATCAATCTTTTAGAAAATTTACAAGAGAGCGGCTGTTTCAGCCTACCCAAAGCACTGGCTAGCAGAAAGGCTGTCATCAATGTAGATTGTCAGTCCCAGTGTTTCAAGTATGCCGTCCTCTCCATTCTTCACTATAATGATATAGGTATACATCATCAAAGAGTCACCAAGTATTGTGAATTGAAGGATGAGCTTCAGTTCGACGGGCTAGATATCAGCACATTAGATTTTAAGGACATCACCCAATTTGAAAAACTCAACAACATTAAGATCGTCGTCCATCTCTGGGAAAAAGGTCTGAAGGGCGTTAGGTATGACAACCGCCAAAGTAACTTCGACCGGGTTGTCGTTCGCCTCCTAGTGTATAGCGACAACCACCCAGAATGACATTATTGTGGCATTCCTAAAATTTCAAAGTTATACCATCATCAAGCAACCTATGGGAATAATTTTTATTACTGTGATCGTTGTACACGACGTTTCACATCCAAACCATTTTTTGAACACCATTACGAGTGGTGCTCTCGGGGTAAACTTCAAATGGAAGTCATGCCCAAAGATAAATTTTTTAGGTATGAGGAAATCGGCAATGAGCTCAGTCCCATATGCACCATCTATGCGGACATTGAATGTTACATTGAACAAGAAGACCGAACACATCAGCCAGCAGCTATTGCCTGTTATGATGTATGGTATCGATATTATAGGAATCAAAATAAAATACATGTGTGGCAAGGCGAGGAGTGCGTTGAAAACTTCCTCAACTTTTTAGATAGGAAAGCCCGTTTTCATCAACGGTATGAAACGGAGCTGACTAGGAAACCCATGTGCTTCACAGAAGCCGATCAACTCAAATTTGATAGGACCACGGAATGTCCCCGCTGCTGTTCATCCTTTGATGATCAGCAACATAAGAAAGTGAGGGACCATTGCCATCTCAGTGGTAAATTTAGGTCTGCCTTATGCAGTAAATGTAATATGAAGCTTAGACTCAAAAAGCGAACGCTTCCCGTCATCTTCTATAACTTTAAATGTTATGATGCTCACATCATCATTCGCCATGGATTCAGTAAAATGAAATCCTGGTCTTCAAAAGTGATTGCACAAAGTAAGGAAAAACTTATGTGCATCACTGCCAAGGAGCAAGTCGACAAACCGCTGAGGGGAAGCCTGTCTTCTATGACATAAAGTTTCTAGATAGTTTTCAATTTATGTCTTCTTACTCTGCCGCGTTAGCTAAAAATTTAGAAACACTTCCCCTCACTCAACATTTAAAGAAAGACTATCCCAACATAAGTGAAAGTCTCATGCGACGGAAAAGAGTGTTTCCTTATAGCTATTTTAGTTCAATGGACACATTGAAGGAGACATCCCTTCCGTCTATCCGTCTTTCGATAAATTTAAAAATGATTTGACGGGTGAGCACTGTTTGCTGGATGATTATAGGCACGCAGAGCAAGCATGGTTAGAATTTAGGTGTCGCACTTTTGTTGACTACATGCTTGCCTACTTAAAATTAGACGTCTATCTGTTGGCTGACGTGTTTGAGACTTTTAGGAAAGGCACATTAGAACAGGACATCTTAGACCCCGTCCATTTTGTTAGTCTGCCGGTTCTGTCCTATCATTCAGCCTTCAAGATGACGAAAAAGAGCATTCATTTACTACAAGATGCAGAAATGTACACGTTATTTGAACGTGGTATTATGGGTTCGCTTAACGTTTGTTAACAAACATGTTGTAAACAACACCCAAGACATAGGATCGACCACGCATTTAATGTACATAGGCCAGAATAATTTATATGGGAGTTCATTATCCAAGCCTTTACCACAGTCTGACTTCCAATGGGTAGAGCCCCATGACATTGAACACTTTTCCAATCCAGCACACATCATGGCACTGGGAGATGAGGCCGACATATGTCATTTGTTTAAAGTCGATCTCATCTATCCAGAATGCATTAAGAATAAGACAGTTGATTTTCCACTCGCACCCGAATCTGGCATAGTCAGTCCAGATATGTTCTCTCCCTTTATGGAAGAACACAATAAGAAATATGAGGCGCAAAATGACTTAAAATATAAACCCTCTAGGAAGTTGTTGCTCCCAATTGAACAAGCAGCAGTACATCGTGCACTATTCCATCCTCAAATTCTATCTAGGTATGGGGATGCAACTTGACAAAGTCCATCGCGCTCTCCAGTTTAGGCAGAAGCCCTGTCTAAAACCATATATAGAGTTTAATAGCAAGAAACGGGTTGAATCCAAGAATTTTTTCGAAAAGGACTTCTTTAAATTTAAGAATAATGCCCTCTTTGGTAAAACCATGGAGGATGTAAGAAAGCGCATGGACTATCGTATCGTGACTGATCTGGAAACTAGTATCAAGTTATGCCTCTCTGCGCTGTTTTGTCACCATGATGTCATTTCTGAAGACATTACTGGTTTTAAAATGCTAAATTCAAAGTAGAACTTTGCAAGCCCATTTATGTCGGTCAAGCTGTCTTGGATCACTCCAAGTTAGAAATGCACAAGTTATATTACCACACTTTTAGGTCTTGTCCATTGATCCAACATGTGGAATTAGTAGGAAGTGATACAGACAGCTTCTTCCTGGCTTTGACAACCACTAGCCAAGTCAAGCCAGGAAGACATTTTAAAATATTTAGCACCCAAGTTTGATAGTTCCAACTATCCCACTGACCATCCGCTTTACTCTACCACAAATAAAGCGAAGCTTGGCTGCTTCAAGGATGAGTGTGCCGGCAAAGAGATAGAGGAGATGATCTTGCTTCGCCCCAAAATGTACTCCATGAAGCTAAAATCCTCAGAGCTTTCTATTAAACGGGCGAAAGGCATCTCGAAGTCAATCGTTAGAAAAATGACACAGGGACTATCAAGATGCCTTAGATTCACTTAAAATTAAAAAAGTAGAAATGACTATTTTAAGATCTCAGTCGCATCAAGTCAGAACGACGTTTAGGAAGCGAGGTCTCTCAGCTTGGGAAGATAAGCGATGCTGGATGAGTCCTAATCACTCACTACCTTATGGCCATCCAGACACACATTTACCACCACCCAAGAGACAGAAACTTTCTCCTCCTCCGTCCGGCGATGTTTGATGATGAATGCTTTCTCTCTGTTGTGGTTGATGCTTTGCTTTTTCACTCCATGGCGTTTTCTATGGGGCGTTGTGAGTGAGTGCCTTGTAACATGCGTCCAACTCCTGATCACTTCATATCATGACTTGCATATCAACTGGTTTTCCTGACTTTGTTTTCTCCCTACACATTAGTGACTTTGTTTTCTCCCTGTACATGAGTGACTTTGCTTTCTCCGGTGACGTCAGCCATAAAAACTTTGTTTTCTGCTACCATCAGTATGACCTATGTGCGGTGCTATGAAAATCGGCTGTGATGATGAATAACATATCATGTACATACTGTGTCGTTTTCCTTTTGACATAAAGATGGGATTCTCACTCAATAAATGGAAGTAAAAGTTTTGAACATTTTGTAAGATGGGTATGGCTAGAAATAAAGTTGATGATTGTGAAGTTAGAAATAAAGTTGATGATTGTAAAATTTGAATTAATATTAGAATCATTTCAGAGTTTGTAAGATAGGTAAAGTATAAAATAAAGTTACAACCATGTCGCTGTTTGTAAGATAGGTGAAATATAAATGAAGTCAGAATCACTGCACTGTTTGTAAAGTTAGAAATAAAGTTGACGTTTATAAAGTTAGAAACAAAGTTGATTATTGTAAAGTTAGAAATAAAGTTGATGATTGTAAAGTTTGAATTAATGTTAGAATCATTTCAGAGTTTGCAAGATAGACAAAATATAAGATAAAGTCAAAACCATGTTAGAGCTTGCAAGTCATCATCCTCACCAACGAATGTAACATCATGACAATTTCTTCGGCTTAGGAAACATCAACCACTTTAGTGACTCATGTCTATAAATAGCTCTGACTCATGAAGTGTTAAGGCGCCAGTCAGCTAGATAAGAATCTAATCAGTCTTGTTCAACCTTTTCACCAACACGTGTGTGTGTGGGCGTGTCATTCAACATCGATGGCGCCTCATGTCAGACAGCGTAACCTTTTCACCGACACGTGTGTGGGCGTTATTTATCAGACAAAGCGATGGCGCCTCACGTCAGACAGCGTGACCTTTTCACCGACAAATGTATGGGCATCATTTCATGTCTATAAATAGCACTGACTCATTCAAAACACATCATGTGATTAACACGATTCTATTAACTGTGACTCATACAGATAACGCATTAAAGATTTAACAATGTCAGCTACTTTACTGATATCACGTAAACCGGTCATGATACAATGTCCGTTGTGAAACACTGCAATATGTATAGGATGTCACTTCCGAATCAGAGCAGCAGGAAAGAGTTCAGTTTCATAGAATCTACAATTATTACTGGTTTTAATGTTTCCTAGATTCACTAACATCTTCAATTGAACAGACACTACTATATTCTTCAATGTCAGGGAACTGCGACGTAGATGAGGCATGAGTGTTCGCATTTTCTTGACTACTTCGTAACACATGGACTGCATCACGAAATGAGAAAGGCTTCCTAGGACTTCTATTTTGCCGCAGCGAAAGATTTGAAGATTTCGACCGTTGCGCGAATGACCAACATTTGCGGACGACCGCGATGATAGACTGAATCGGGTAGATGGGCGTGCAACTGTTCTAAATCGATGTCTCTTCTGAGATTCATTTCGCGCATGGCGTTGATGATGCGGATAGGGAGCATGATTCACAAATGACATGAGGGTTGAGTGAACTTCCCTTTTATACTTTTCCCATGAGTGTTTTGGAATTACGATGTAGCAGTGATCATTATGTAGAATCATCTCTTGAATGCGAATAAATACAATGCCGTCTCCTACGTTAATGACACGACAAGAGTTGGATAGGATTACGCGATGCATCCTTCGTAGTTAAAAGCGTTCTAGAGATATTTGAAGTTGACGTTTCGTATCATGAAATGTAACACACTGACGTTTACATGATACATAGAGGCATGCTGATAATTTCCACATGTTTTAAACCTGAGTGAAGAAGGGTATGCCTAAGAAAGGAGGAGAGTGGTGTTCATGTGTGGCATGGTGAGTGTAAATTTTTCTTTCTTGATAAGGTGGCCGTTAGGCCGTGGTCTCACAAAGACCGATGGTGCGTTCTCAGTGTGTGGAGAGTGTTACTGTAGTTGATCATCATCAACATGGACATCAGTTTTAAAGGTTATGGAGACAAGATGGGGATTCAACGTAAACAACCTTCCGTCCCTGCGCGGACCCATGTAGATGGTTTGAATTTTAATTTCAAATGAGTAGAATCCTTTTCCTAAAATGGGGAGTGGTTTGCAATTGAGTAAATCGAATTCGCTGCCCTCCTTTTCATGGATGATGAGACAGTGTCTATCCATATGAACATACATGTATCGTCTTTCCATGATGGGAACTTGTGGCCGCTTCCCATTGTGTCGAACAATTTCTTTGGGAATGGTGAGATTTTCTTTCAGGAATGTTTCAAGAGTATTGAATTGTAACCGTGTCCAATAGTATAACGGTAAACACACGGCCAGTCCATACTTTGTTGACATAACCTTTAGATAATCTATCCGATGACTTGGTGTTTTTATGGTCACAGCTTCTCCATCATGAGTTATCTTTTGATTGAAAGCATTTTTACCCGATGCTAAAGTAAGGGAGTTCAGTGTACCCAGTGCGAGAGTAAAGGAGTTGATGGCTTCCAGCAACTGCATGGTTAGAGCAAGGACGGAAATGATTGCCATGAGCTCAGTCGTCCGTTTATAACCAGACCTAGCTCCAATCACATGCGTTTCCCTTTTCACGTTTCCCTGTCTTTGTTATGTGACAAAGAATTATCACACGTGAACTTTTGACTGCGTGGGTGGAAAGCTTTCCTATTTATACACAAAGTCGTTCTAGTCCTCACAATGACTTTAGTGACACACCCCTTCTAGCGAACAAAGACGCATTCATTTATCCAAGTAAGAGCCTGATAGTAATGCACAAAGCGCAATGACTCATGCTGTGACACGCCCTTTTCTCGAACAAAGACGCATTCATTTATCTAACAAAGCGCAATGACTCATGTTGCTCTATACACTATTACAAAATACTCAGTGAAAAGAAGTCTTTATTGCATCTACACAATGTGTCGAGCATTAAACAAGTCGTGGATGTAAACACACTCAGTTGAATCATGATATGTTTAACAACGTACGCATTTCCTTCCATCGTCTCTCTATTCTCTCCATAACTTTCTCCATATGACGACCATAAAATTGATCACTAAGAGTAATCCATTCTGTGCAATAAGATCCAAAACGAAGTGGTTTTTGCAAATTTTTCAACTCAACATAAGCAACGAGTCTACCCTTTACATCTTGAGGTTGTAAACTCTCCATCAATCTTTTGAAGAGAGGAAGGCTTTCAGTTAGCACTACTTTCATATCATTCATCTTTACTTTAAATGTAAGTTTCCAATCTTGTAAAAATCCATCGAATCCTTGTTGATCAAGTGTCAAATGACACATGTGGTTACTTAAGGTACGATGCGTCATCATAAACGTTGTGACTATAGATTTCACATTGCTTCAATGACCTCCACTATGAATAAAAAAGAAATAACAATCATGTTGCACTGTCAGTTTATTCAACACCAGACAAAATTTACAAGTACAGAATACACTTAATAAAATGATCATAACTCATTCACAAGGAATAAAAACGTGTTTTACATAGACCCATGCTGTTGCCAATAATATAGATACAGTTCATAAACGTCATAGAGACTACAATGCCAGCGTGAAGAGGGTTTTGCAATGTAGGTAGCTTTATTTCTAGTAATACAATGGGATGGTGGTCTGTAAAGGTGATGTCTCTCACAGAAACATACAGCCATATCAAAAATCATTTCATCTCTAAACTTCTTTTGATCACAATGCATATGATAGTCTTGTCTTACACGATCTACCCAACATGGTAAATATAAATTATCAATGTGCAACTGAAGGGTTGCTGCTTCTCGTTCAGAATCATTTCCTAATATTTTAACAATATGAAAACTTGACAGTTACAGTTTGAAATCACTTATCAAATACGTTTCATTCACAAATCCAATATGAATTAAAATAGAAGGATCAAGTCCATGTACATGACGCCGTGACCATTCGTCTTTGTGTGGAGGACAGTAGGCAAATCTATAATACACTAGCAACAGTTTGATCACTTTCTCTCATTGCAATAGCACTCAATTCCTGCATGGGTGTTCCCTCACTGTCCATGAAGACGACAACCTACAATATCAAAAAGACTTAATTACAAAATAATACATTGAGTAGGAACTTTACAAGGATGTCTGTCCTTCAAATAACAAAAGATACATGCAACATGATTGCAATGTATTAATTGAATGTAACGCACAAGACCGCGTTTTCCACATTCATTACAAACTAACTGATTACAATACTTAAGATTTCTCTTTGGTGGTAACACGATCTTTCTTTGATGCGCGACGACGTTTAGGTTTGGTGACAGGTTCTTGACACTCTTTGACACAAGAATCAATGACTTTCTCAATGTGATCAAGACCTGTTAGCTCAGGTTGATGATGAATTTGAGCAATGTGCAAATTAAGAGAAATCAAATTACCGTCAGATTAATGAGGTCCCATAGAAACAGCAGGCACCTCAATACGAAAGGAATAAAAGCCTGCACCTAGTGTTGACAATTCTGTTTCAACTCACTGTTCAACTGTCACTCCTGAAGTGACTTTACAATACTTGCTTTGCAAAATTAAGCAGCAAGTGCCGCGATACAAAGGTTTACAATAAGAAGTTTTCTTTTCTGGACACAACTGTAATAGTTCAATGGGAATAAGAGCCTTTTGCCTCATAACGTCTTCTAAAATGTCAAGCTGCTGATGCAACCAATAATCAATAGGGATACTCAGGTTTTGACCGCAACGATTTACTTGCGTATCCATTTTTGATAAGTATACCGCTGGCGTTTGAAGATAGAGTCAAACACCGTTGTAGCGCACTTGTTGTTTGTAGGTGGGATAGCTTTGAATTACCTTTTCAATTTTCGGATTCCACAGCTCGAGATGTTGAGGATTCAGTGATGCAGCAGTTGGAGTAGGATTCATGGCCATGGCAGTCTGTAACGAAAGAATACCACTAAGTACATTCATGATCATCAGAGAAAAGAACATTGTTAGCTTAGCAGTGACATATGAGGCGGCCCTTACGAGGACCTTTTGGGGCGTTCACATGATTTAAAGCTTATCACCAAAGTCTAAGTCTTCGTCATCGTCCAGTAAATTAAATGTCTTGGGCTTAGGACCCGAATTGAGTTTCAATTCCCTAAAAGACTTAAAGGTAAAGCGTCTAGGTGGTGGAGGCGGTGGTGGCGATGGTTCAACAAAATAAGCTTGTACAATCATCAGCAACACACTCTCCTGCGTCTCTCTTCTAAAATGCTGGTAAGGTTTAGGCCACACAGTCATGACACTCACTTGTAAATTTGCAAACAGGATTGATCAGACAAAGTTGAGAGGGGAGAATGGCTTGAGCAAGTCACACACGCTTTCCAAGTCAAGAGAATGAAATGAAGAGAAAATGGGGAGATGTCTGCTTTTATAGTCTCCTGCGAATCCACATTTGACACTATGAGAGCCAATCAGAGACCTCCGTTTCTCTCCTGACTTCGTTGCGGCAGGGAAAAGGAGGCACGCGGACGACTGACTCATGAATGCTTTTTCCAAATCTTGTAGTCAAATCTAGTTTAGCACATTGAGTTGAATATGAATGTGTTTTATGCGACATAAGAGCAAGGTGGATCCATACTCATGAAATGAATCTAGTCGAGATGCAATTTTTGCCATGTGTCGCTGATAGAAATCTTTGGGATCTTGTATCATCTCTGCAGAATAGGATGCAAAATTAAACACTACACGCTCACCTGCATGTTCATCAGTCGCTTTCTCAAATTCAATCTCTGCAACTTATCGTCCTTTCACATCTTTATTTATCAAACTGTTCATGAGCTGCTGGAAAACGAAGTAACCTTTAGCGATAGCAAATTCTAAGTCTGCCTTTTCATGATGAAAGGAGATGATGTAGTCCCTAATCATACCACGAAGACTTTGTCTATGAAAACGTAGTGAACAAAATTCATTCGTAAACTTTACTGCTTCTGTCATCTTTCTTCCTTTCACTTCGCAGACATAGCATGAATGACATTCAGGTGTAACACGCTGATTCCAAATCTCTGTTTTCCCGTCCGAGGCTTGGATCACCCGCTGGAGCGATTTTCGTAATAATTCTAACTCTGTCGTTTTTCATCAATGTCCAAAATTTTCAATGACGTCTCACAGTTAAACGAAGGCAGATAGGAACAAGCCGTGTCTTCGACTGAATTTGTCTCACTCTCAGCTTTCAAACGAGCTATTGCACGACTTTGTACGATCTCTAACACCAAAGTTGGAAGATCGTTGCCGAGGGGGCTCAGAACTTTTTCTCTCCGATTGAGCTGGAAAGAAGTTCCTAAACCCAACATTGGCCAAAACGTCCGAATTTGCACTCCATTTTCCCATCCGAGACCTCCTTCATGTCGAAAAACGACTTTTCTCATCCCAAAACATCCAACACCTGCCTTTTCCAACTCTGACGTTTTCCTGCCATTTTCCTCCCTCAACCCACGAAAATTGGACCAAACTGAGCTTTCCATTGCATTTTTCTCACTCTTAGCTTTCAAATCAGCTATTGCACGACTTTCTACGATCTCTAACACCAAAGTTGGAAGTTTGACAGGAGGGGGGAGGTCAGAACTTTTTCTCGTCGATCTCGCTCGTTGGTAATTTCGCATAAGCAGGATGTTGTTCATCAGTTGGTTGATTCGATGGGTGTAACTTTTGTCGGAGACAAAAAGTATTCTGTATCCTCGATTGTACGAGCATTCGAATATTTCTCCATTTCACGTAGTCTCTATGAACGTCTAAGGCAAGATTTTGAGCTACCCAGCAGAAGCACGCTAACACGACTTACCTCATAAGTGAATAGTCTGGATGATTTCTCTTTTATGAAAACAGTCTTCGCGAATATTTCCGATGATCGCCAAAAGAATTGTGTGCTCTTGTTAGACGAGGTCTACGTAAAATCGATCTTGCAGTTTCATGGAGGTTACGTTTTTGGAAAAGCAGTCAACAATCCCGAGGTTTTGTCAAATACGATTTTGAGCTTCATGATTGTTCCTCTTTTCGGTGGACCCAAGTTCTTTGCAAAATGCTACCTGTTAAGAATCTCACGGCTGACTTTCTTTACGAACAAGTAAAATTAATTCTGGAATACATGTGTATCGGTGAGATTGGCGCTTCTATCGTTGCTGTTGTATGTGATGGAAATCAAGTGAACCAATCATTCTACAAATTGTTTAAAACCGATGACGAAACTCCTTGGAGAACTAGGGATGGAATGTTCTTGCTTTTTGATCATGTCCACCTACTTAAATGTGTCCGTAATAATTGGATTACAGAGGTCACCCAAGAGTTGCAATATATTGAATGCGGAGATTCGAGTGGAAAGACAGTTGGATGGTCAGACAAAAAGTGGCTCCACCGAATCGAGTCAAAACAACTCATTAAGTTGTCAAGATTATCTGAAGTTGCTGTAAGTCCAAAGCCAATTGAAAGGGAGAGAGTGTCGACTTGTTTACAGGTGTTTTGTGAAAAAACGTGTGCTGCTTTGAAAGCGCATCCTGATATCACTAATGCTGAAGGAACTGTTTCATTCATTGAGAAATTAGTTCAGTTTTGGAGCATTGTCAACGTCCATACTCCCTTTCTTGATATAAAAAAGCGTAATCCAGATAGAGCTGTTACACGAAACTCCACCGATGAAAGTCTTCAGAATTTGCTTGATTTGAGTACCATAATCTCAAGTATGTTTCCAGAGTCATCATCTACGCGTTATACATCATTGACTCGTGACACAGCCGCAAACTTCTTCCATACTTGTCGGGGACTTGTTGATCTATCCATTTATCTGTTAGGATTAAGACATGGATTCATCATGTTGGGAAATTTCACGACAGATCCCCTGGAAAAAGCTTTCGGAAAATTGAGACAAGGTTCAGGTGGTACTTACTTCATAACAGTACAGCAGGTATTGGAAAAGGTAGCAATTCAGAAGAAAAAAACTTTTTTGAGACTGACTGGAACTGTTGATGTTGAAGATTCAGGGCATACGTGTGCTAAATGTGTTTTAAATATGACGGAAGAAAACTGTGCCTTGTTTGATTCCTTGCCAGATTTTGAAAATCAACTGTCTGTAGATACGAAAATGGCTCTTGTATACGTAGCAGGATATATTGTGAAAAGTGATAATGATAATATCGATGACACTTTCTTTTATTTCGCTGAATATGGCGACTTTACATTGCAATTAGACCGTGGAGGTTTGACTAAACCAGGTGACCGAGCGGTTTAATTTGCCTTTTTTGGATATATTATCTTTATTCAAATATCAGATCATGTCTGCCGGTCGTCATTGCGAGATCTTTTGTTGAATATGTCTGATTTTTATGATTTGCGTAGGAAAACATGTCATTGTATCACTTTTGCAAACATTTTGTTGAAGAACTATTGTTTGTTTAAATCGCCAAGAAGTGAAAAAGAACCAAAGCAAAAAGTCCTCAAATTGTCTTGATAACATGCTGTCGAATATAGTCCAATATATCCACAATTTTACTTGATTTTTGTGCGTCAAATAGTGTTTGGGAGTCTTAAGCTAGAATTAACATGATCGCCTCCAGTCGTCGACTCCAGTTGCATGATGAGATGGCCTGTATTGTGACATAATATTTTTAAATATGTGTCCCACAGATCATATCAATAAAAACCGATCTGAGAGTTTTAGCCGATTGCCGAGCCGTTTATCTTCTATCGGTAGCTGCGGTGAGCCGCTAGCCATTCTGTTCTGCTCTGTTTTACACATACAGATCACATATCTGAACTATTGTCCTCTCTTGTCTAGAGAAGACAATAGATGACTAGGATTTCACCAGTCTGAACTCTGACTGCGGGTCTAGTTTAGGACCTGTCTGACTTTAACTTGAGATAACTTCTTATGCAGATGCCGTATAACCTGCGTTCTTCACGTAGAATAAGATCCAAATGAGATGTGTCACTTGTATGACTATAAATGAAATTGGACCGTTAACAAAGCCTGTAGACGACATGAAAGGAAATTATAAAAATTGATCTTGTAACCACAGACTCATGATTCATGTTTCCATTTTTTGCATGATTGATCTTAATTATCCATTGCAAACGATCCTGAGCAGAGTGATGTTCCAGCATGATTCCAGACGACTCTATAGACTATTTTGTGATCTTTATTGGTCGGCCATGTCAATGATTTTCATAAATTGATAGTCGTTTACAATGAATTATCTTTCATGTTATCAAGACAGCAGAGTCATTCCATAAAACATCCACTTGTTTAACAGTTTATCAAGAATTTTCTGTTATTTTCGGTAGACTTTTCGTGACTTATGGTCCACAACTATCACTGCAGTCACAATCATTTTGGTGAATCACTCATTGAAGCGATGATACAACATCAATGAGAAATGTTGCATACGTCCAATGTAAGTAATTTTCAAGTACTGAAAGTTTTCCTTCTGATAGATCCACAGGCAGAATCTCAAAATTTGATCACTAAATGGCACATTCACAGATGATTCTGCTTTCAGTTCATTTTGTCTCCCTTATGAATACATGTTGGAAATATTCATGTCCGCTCTAGATGACATATACATCTAATAATCCGACCTCGATGGTTTTACACATCTCCATCCGATGCCTTCATTTCTCTTTCACAGCATACAAGGTCAACCTGATGATGCGCTTTATAAATCTAGAATAAATCTACAGTATATTGTTCCTTATATACCCATGTCCGTTAGTTGTAATATTCTATTATAAGTGAACCTGATTCTTGTGAAAATTGATTTTATCGCAGCTATTTAAAAGTCATTTTTATACCAGATTTTATTGATGAGTATTAATGATTGCCCACATTTCGAAAACTATGATAGCATCAAATAGTCAAGTATCTTTCACTGATTCATTGCTGACGTCGGCTGAAGAAATGTCTTTCAAAATTTTTTCATGATGATCCTTTTCGATCATAATCGATCCCAAGGCTCCTAAGAATCCACATCTCATAAATTTAAATTCTAATACACTATTAGGAAAGCTGTAGTTAAATTGTTCCAAAATAATTCGTCTTACTAGTTCCGAACGGATCCAGTTTCCAGCGACATAAACTTTACTTAATCCACTTCTTAATGACGCATGAAGAGCCTCATTGAAAAAAGTTTCAGCAAACATTGATATTAAACACAATGCCAAGTCCTCTTTCCGTGCAGTTCTTTTTTCTTTCCATTCTCGACTGAAACGGCCAAAGGTAAAGTACGTGAACTCCCCATCAAATTCTCCATATTCCGTTCCTTCAGTTGGTAGGCTGTCTTTGACTTGAAAATTGGTGTTGGCAAGATCTCCTTTCTCTGCTAATGAGACAATCTCATCATAATTTCTAGTGCCAAGAAGGCATTGTGCAAGACCCAAGAAAGTGACTCCTGCAATGAAGTTGGTACCTAGAGGCATTATCTTCCCATCGATATCTATTTCCGTGATTACTAAACCAGAACCAGCCTGCATGAACATCGCAGGTAGCAGTCCTTCATGATCGTTCCTTGTCATTTGCTTCTCAATCATGGGGTAAAAGCGACCCATGAAAGTGCCACCATCAACAACTTTTTGTTGCACATTTCTAGGTGGTGGATATGAAATGTCACTTAGCTTGTTGCTTTGATGTAGGTAATGAAATCCAATGGCTTGCGTAACAAACTCATCCATGAAAAAGGCTTTAACTCCAAGAGCTCTTTGAAATGTTTCGATTAGAACATGGAATCCAATGCCAGTTCCGTGAAAGATTGCGTCACTCTCTGGAATATAAGCCTGTTCTTTTATTATTTGGATTGCAGGCATGACGTCACTGAGTTTAAAAAGATAGCAATGGACTGTAAGCAATTCATCCTCTGAGAGTTTGCGTAAAGCATCTTCTTTTTTTATAAGACAAACTTTAATAATTGAGGTTCCTTTGTCAAAGGAAGCCCACACAACAGTTTTTGATAAGTACGATCGTCGAATGAGAAATGTCTCGTGTGAGAGTGCAGAAGACGACATTGTCATTTAAAACTTCATTGACATCAATGAACTCTATTTATACACTGCAGTGCCTGTAAACGAGAGAAGCAGGCATGTACAGCTCTGGATTGGCCCATGCATTTTTTTCAAGGTCAGCATTACATAAAATTGTGTCATTCATATGTGATGACAGGATACATGGAATGATACGCACTTTATCTGCGTAAAATACTTGACAAATTGATCGTTTGATGAGATACAACGCTAAGTGAGAGCAATAAATTTATTTGATCATATCATGAAGTATCAAGGGTTAAGCTCGGCTGGTAATCTTACTGAGTTCAAACTAATCATCATCAGTTTGCATTCTACCAGCACCTCTATATAAAACTGGAAAGTGGACACTGAAAACAGGATAGATGAAATTAAAAAAACCTTCCACTCCTCATTTTTCTCTTTTACTAATTGCAGCTTTTCCCAAGAATTTCACATGATGAATTCAAAGAAACAAAACTTATCTAGCTTGATGCACATTCTAAAAGAAGTTTTACGTAACTTCTGTACATCATATGATTCAATTTCAAAAATCAATATTTTCACTTTTCTTCTTCTTTGAATTTCCGAACAATGAGAGCAAGGCAATTTGAACAGCGTGATAAATGATTATCTTTACATTGCTTATTCCTAAGTAGTTACAATTACTTCTCAATTACATGGCTAAAAATGTAATTGATTTCGATTACAATTACAGGAACAGGAAACATGGAAATGAAAGCATAAAAATAAAGTTACAAGAATTTTGAATATCATGAAGTCTTGAAAAAATTTTAAACAAATTAATTTTGAAATTTGGATTGATTTAATGAAATCGATAAAGCGTAGAAGGCCTACATTCAAGACAAAACAAGTAGTAGATAATGGATTGAAGGTGCTGACCGTTTCATGAAATGTTGTCCATGCCGCACGGCTACTCAATATATTATACAGCTTTTTACCTGTGTATTTGCATTAAGCAAATCTTCGTATATTCTTATTGAATTCGAGACTAATATCACAATAACATATTGCGCTGTCGTAAAAGTAAGTTAAACTTATTCAAAAATTGTTATTTGATCAATAGGCCTGTACATAATAGTATATGATATAATTTAGCTAATTCTATCAATTGAATTATTTAATGGAAATAAGTCACATTTTCCAATTTATTAATGAAACTTCAAAATTCAACATCCGCAATCTTATGAGAGATAAGTGCACTTCTCTATGTAATTATACAGAATCTCAGATCATTTGCACGCGCTAGATCAATTCAATAGTACAATTTATCTCAAATCAATTGACGCAATCTACTTTTCAATCAATCACTTATGCATCCCACAGCCCCTGCCTTGAGAAACTTGCCTAAAGATCCTATTCCCGTATCAGCCACATCAAACGCAATTCATAGATCTTCTTGTGATAGAATACATCGGCAGAGCGAGAAGATGATTCAGGGGTAGAACATGCCCGAAAGTGGCATGCCAACGGCAATAAGAATGCTGGTGTGTCAGCAATTACAAGACATTTATTATTCTGCTCCATTTCGCATACTGATCCCAGACAAGCGCTTAAAGTTGTGAAACGAGTGAGAACCTACAGAGAACTTCAGATATTGGCAGCTTTGTTCATCAAGAGAAAAAAGCCCAATCTGTGCACCCAGGAGGAGTATGTTGTTTGCTTTATTACGTCGACTTTTAGCTTTTATTGTCTCAGTTGCATTTATTTCCATGCTTTTTCTAAGTTTTCGATAATTTATTAACTCTTGTCTTTTAGGATTACATAATTCGGGTAAAATTCTGGTTTTGAGCTTTCTCTACAAACTGATACTAGGAAAAGCAGCTTCGAATAGAAATTATTCATTTATTATTATGACTTCATTTAGCTTTCCTAACTTTTGACATCGGCATCAAAGTTATACAGGGTGACTCAAAAGTCTTAATTGGGTTTCAAATAGTGATTTTTCAGTAGGTATTTACACTAAGAACCTAATTTTTCATTTTTGCTGTAGAGGAAGAACCAGAATTTTCGAAAGACTTGATTTTCACAATAAGTGCTGGAAGTGACCTCCGTTAACTTCGGTACAAGGAACGACGCGCTTTTTAAAGTTATCAAAAGTCTTATTGATCGTGACTTTTTTTCGCTGACTGAACTGCTTCAGCAAGCTTCACTTGTAATTCTGTGTTGTTGGTTGGCCTATTCTTATACACCACTTCCTTGATATGACCCCTCAAAAAATAATCAGGAGGCGTCAGATCTGGGCTTCTAGCTGGTTAGTGAATGGGACCGTTTCGTCCAATCCATCGATTAAGGAATTGGATGTTGAGAAATTCTTTAACATTCAGACCCCAATGAGGCGGAGCGCCATCTTGTTAAAAAACGTCGTCGAAAATCGTCCTAATCACCAGTTCCGGAATAAAAAAATCCTTCTACACCTCAAGATAAGTCTTTGGTCACTTGATTCAAAGAAGTAAGGTCCAATGATCGGGTTGCAAAAACATGGCCGCCCATACCACCAGTCCTTTCGACTTCAGAGGAACCTCGCTAGCCTACATAAATGTGGATTTTCATAGTCAAAAATCACACAGTTGTGACTGTCAATGTTACCATTCAAATGAAAGGTTGCCTCGTCAGAAAAAAAGAGTTAATTGATGAAACCGGGATCATCACATAACCGGTTAATTTTTTCACAAAACTGAAGCCTTGGTTCATAGTAGTCCGGTAACAGTTCATGCACGTGTGAAATATGACATGAATTCATGCTAGTTGTTCGCTTCAAAGCACGTCGAACAGTCCCACCTGGCATATCAAGCTCATTGGCTGCATCCCGTACCGATGGTCATGGATTATGTTCAAACTCTTCCTTGACACGCAAGCCATCACCCTCAGTAAGGGATGGGCGACCACTTCGCTCAGCATCTTGGACAGTATGCTACCCGCTTCGCTAAATTTGTTAAACACCAGTCGGAATATGCTTTCAGAAGATAGCTTTGATGAACATTTTCTTACAGTACATTGAGTTTTGTAAATATTTTGTAGGGCAATCAATCAATCAGATTTCATGATAAAGTATTTTTGGCTGTAGTCAGTGTGAAAAAATTTGTAAGTGAAAAACGTCTTTCATGACATCTAATCAATTGGTTGATTTCCATAATATGAATGAGCTTGGATGGAACCTTAACTTGATTTTTTCACAATTTCGAACTGCTACTAAAATTCTGGTTCTTCCTCTACAGTATAAACAAAACATTAAATTTGCAGTGTTAATACTTACTGAGAAATCTTGATTTGAAACCCGATTAAGACTTTTGAGTCACTCTGTATATTATGTGTCTCTTTTTAAAATTTCAATGTGCTCTAAAAGAATTCCCCTTTTGTCCGGCCACGATTATATTGAATGAAGTTAAAAGTTAATATGTTGATAAACGTCAATCAATGTCTTGCTGAGCTTAACATTTTGGCAGGACAGGAAAAAATCTTGCGTTCAATTGAAAAACCCTGTCCTGAGTGACTGAGGGGATTGTTTGCTCAGCCGCCTGCATCATAGAAGCCAAGCGAAGTTTATGATACTGAAGCAGTATCTATTCACGGATGTTTCAGCTCATTCTTTTTTAAAAACAGCCTTTACAATAGATGAGAAGAGTTATGACCGTCCATGCGGTCATTTTGACCACATCCTGACCACAATCCACTTTCTCTATGTTTGTCGTCTGCGACAACCAATTTGACATTATGCCATGAAGGTTTCACGGACTTGGAACGTACCCAATTTCAGCGTAATCAGCTGCCTTGAAAGCATTTGATATCATGTTAATATTTCTCTTACGATGATGAAAATCATCCCAGCAGCCATTTATAATAGAATATAATGCTTACTAATCTAAATTATTTATGAAAGTAGTCCTAATAAGGACTGATGGCGTTCTCCAATCCGCAAGTGTACAAAGGCAATGCTGCTGTAACCATTGGATTAATCAGTTCTTAAAAGAACTCAATGGAGCTTTCTCGTGGCAACGAATTAAAATTGATCAGCTTTGGCCCAATATCTGGTAAAAATGAAAATCTGAAGACTTGTAACTCTACTCATTCTTACTGTTAATATACTAATACCATAGATTCCAAACACTGCCGCATGCACGTTCAAAACAGACGTCCAATATACTGTACCGACTACAGATGCTGATAGTGGAAATAAAATGGGACAATGGTCACCACACGTTAAGGAAATCAAAAATGGATATTATAAAACAACAGTAGACCGATGAATAAAAATTGGAAAAGTGGAGGTAAAACATGGAAACACAACGATGCTACTACACCGATTACAAGTGAACTATATCTGACAATACACATGGTGGATAATGGTAAGAGTGGATAAGTGGAAAGTGGATAATGGAGGTAAACAATAGAGCTACAATGACACTCTACTACACCGAAAGCAATGAAACTATACACACTATCCCTAAGACTACACATGGAAAATACTATTTCTTCACTTGAATTTGTTGTCGCCAGTTTCTTCATCCGTCTATAATACTTCATGTAATCCCACATGTCTTCATTTGAAATACAATACACTACTTCAGCTACCGATTAAGGGATATAAAACATAATACTGCAGTCCGTCAGTCATCAGCAGGTACTCGTCTAGTTGTGTTTCGACCCCTAACCTGAACACTCAAACCCAGACGAGCGGGGTCCCACACATAGTGGCTGACAAAATACTGAATAGGTAATAATATGTCTGTAAAGATATATCACAAAGATAAATCAGACATCATTCAATTGCTACGTTTCCCACATGTAAACTCATCCTGTCATTAAATTCATCTCATCAGTAAATACGAGTACAGTATGTTTTTGCAATCCGCACATGTAAACAAATCCTGTTCATCAATCTTTGCCTTTTCGATTCCCACAAGTAAACAAATCCTGCTCACCCTCGAATCCCATAAACATGTAATCGTTGTGTGATAAATATGTAATCCGACTTTACACAAACTTCGCCTCATACATCAAGACTTAACAATGGGAGCTCTCTCATCTCCCGTAAGCCACTCTAAGCGCTCTGTATTGACTCTTCACCGCCCACCCTACACAAACCGCCCCCTACCCCTCTATACAAACATGTGGCTTCTCCGGTACCTGTAACCGCAATTCATCGTTTATTTCGGAAAGAGTGAACTCAGGATGTTCTTTGGTTATTCGCACACTAGTGCGCCACGCCTGCTGTTTAGACCTGCTCTTTGGCCTCCAATCTCACCAGTTTTGCTTCAATCTGAAAGTTGTTGACGAATTTACATATAGATTGCAGGTATCACTTTGAGAATCATGAATGATGTTCTACTTGAGCCAAGAAATCGGAACATCTGGATCGTGTTTTGTATTAATGATCTGACCACAGAATTAAACATTTCGTCTCTTCTTCTGTTTGACTAGAAAGGAAGCATGTAACGTTAATGAAATGGCACAATCTGCTGACATAATACCATAGCAATCGAACAATAAGCAGCCAATAACAATATCTCTGCAAGGTATTAAAAATGTCTTTTTGCCCACTTAATAAGTTCCTGCATGTGCCATTGTTTTGAATCAGTTTGCACTTCTAGCAAAGTGATGCGGTTAAATAATATAATTCTGTGGATCTGACAGACGCGTACACTGAGATGAATTGCTTTGTCTGCGTGTTTGAGTCTATCTGATAACTTTCCTCAATACCACCGGCTACCACATAGAAATTGATAGCAATAAAACCTCTAGAATGGAGGTAAAGCGTCATGGAATTCACAATAATGGCACAAAAATCTCACGCATTTTCCCTTTGATAAACTTGTCGACGGCTGAATCATTGGATTAGAATCAGTCACATGTGCAATTCTAAGCTTTTCATTGGTGGTTCATGTCCCTACTTCGTTCCTCCGGATGTGCCGCGACCTTGAGCCAATTTCCATTCTAGTCAACTTCAATCTATTTCTATGGTCTACCAGGATTATCCGCTCTAGACTAACAGTAGTAATCCCATTGCAGGGCGAAGGCCAGTGCAGTGAAACGATGAGTCATCGCTGCTGAGTCCCACCCCTCTGGAAGGAAATGACCAAGGATGTGATGGTGGTGATCGGACCGATTGCAGGAAACCGTTCCCTCCCCTCCCTCCTGTGAGGCTGTTAGGTGTTCGTCGTTCTCCTATCGTGTTAGTGTAGGTTTTGGACGTTTTGGGATGAGAAAGGCCATATTTCGGGGTGAAGGAGTGCTCGCATGGACAAACCGACCACAGATTCGGATTCTACGTGCAATTTTACATCGGTAGGCACAGTAGGGCGGAAACACGATTAGGATAAAAAAATTGTCCATCTACATATTATACACCAGTCGAGAGCTGAGATCATGAGGAATTCGAATATGTAAGTTAAAAAATCGAATCTCAATGTCCTTTTTGTACAGAGAGCAAAATTCAAAATGGCCGCCAAAATACAAAATACTGTATTTTGATACCTATGTTAACAGGAAATGATAATCTGTCTACGTATTTGGCAATTAGAGACCAATTGTATAGTCAGTATTATGCAGTGGATACACGAGAATAAATTCAGACAGCAGAAACAATGATTACGCTTTTTTAATAGTAGTATGTGACAAGTATTAAACTCTAATGTAATTATGTGATGCAAAAATCACCAAAAATTACTATCCAATTTTGTTTCTTTTATAAATGCATCAATATGAAATTATGGAATACGTTTTTCATACATCAACCCAAAATCTCGCACTACAGGTTGTAGCAGCTGTTTTCTCCGCGCTTTACAATTCATTCACGAAAAACAAACGTTTCTCAAATCATTATTCAATATTCCATTGAAAAAAAGGAAAAATAACACGAAATCAGAAGATACGCAAATGCTTTGCGTTGTAATCGTTAACTGTCTTCAACAACTGCTCCGGATAACGCGGGTTCACTTCATGGACCTTGTATTTGGCCCAAGTAGATTTAAAGTTAGCATGAACTGCGTCAACAGCCTGCTCGCTGTATCGTCCGAGTCCAGTGTGCACAGAATCACAAAAATCTGTAATATGGTGAAAGACTGTGTGGACCTTTGGACTGATCGAAATAACGAGAGGTAACTTTTCTCAAAGTCACGGATAATCATTCGGAAATCTGGATCGAGATCATGGCCGTAGCAGGCGTCCACAACTTTACGAAATTTTTCAAAGGTCTTGACATATTTCAAGCCTTGCAACGGGCACATGGATCGTAGTGCATCGATTTTGGATAGCAACTTCTTGCACGAGTGTCCGTTAAACAAGCCTCCATGTATGGATTCTCTCTCAACAAAGCATGCGCTTGGCCAACTCATGGCTTCTGGCCACTCTTTTTTTCTAATTCTTTAAACATTTTGTTGAAGGTCCTATGAGAAGGTGCAACTCAGGAGGAGGAAGAAGATCAATCACTCGTTCTGATGATTCACCTCTCAGAATTGGACAATGCATATCCCGAAATGTTTTGCTTTGGACTTGTCCTGATCAGTTTCGTCATACCATCGCCAGAAAGCATCATTCAAGCTTCCAAGCGTTTCAAGATTGCCCTTAAATATCAGAGAAGATTTGCTTGAGTCACACCAAGTGCACGGGTGTGAACAGCCGTGAGACATCAGACCGAGTAAGAGATTTGCTAATTTCAAAATTGTAGCAATAACCTTCGATGTCAATCAGGAAACGGAGTCTGGACCTATCAAGCGAATCAGATACCAAATCTTTAAAAGATTCGAGAAATTTTCTTGAATGTTTGGGAAAATACCTTTAACGCTGTTTTCTCTCCTGGAGGCATTCGAGCAAACAGATAGACAAATCTAAAAAAACCACCTCCACCATCAACTCCCAATTTGAAAAGTAACCCCACTGCCGATCCATAATGACGGTGATCGATAATTTCTCGAATCAAGCCATCCAAATTGGTGCAACGCACAAACGGTCTGTCAACATGCTTGCACTCATCAGCAGTCTTACTAAATAAGCTTTCACATGAAACTGCAAAGAACGAATCAAGCGAGTGATTTAGCTCAATCAATTTGCTTTTAGCATTTGATTCAACACTCTTCCTACTACCTGAAGTAGATCGAATGACACCAGCTAGCTTCAGTGTTGCATTGGAACTCAAATTCAGATCAGACTGAATATTCGAAAGATCATTTACATCTAGTCTGAGGAGTGGAGATCTCAACGTGGATGTTGGAGAAACTTCAATTTTCAATGGTTGACCTACAAGTGTTGAAAGACTTACTGAATTTGTGGGAGACTGCATTGCTTTTGACTTCAGCACAGAGGCTGCAAGCTGCTCAGACGTTTTGCCTTTAGACGACAGTTGCTTCAGATTATCAAATCTAGTGGTCTTGGAGCACTGATGAGCAAGGGCTTTCCCTAAATGTGTAAGAGACTTGCCACAAATCTTCAATGTTGAATTCGGATATGGTTCAGCCGATGGTCTTCCCACCTTCGACTCAGTCCATCCCTTCATACCTGCGGTCTTACACAGAAGACATGAGCACTCAGAATTTGATCGTGTTGACATAGGTGGAGGTAATTCCGCAAGCGTCGAATGGTCAAACAGACTTACTGAACGGGTGAATATGTCCTTGTCGTATTCACCAACTACCAACCTACATGTGTTGCATAATGCTTTTGGAAGACGTACATCAGATGGGTCGTACCCATGGAGAAAGTATTTCTCGATAGTGCGTTGCATATTTGAAGTTATGAGGAGCATGGTTTTGGTCTTACCGAAACAAAGGAGACATACCTCAAGCCGGCTGTTTTCATTAGTCATCATCTGCTATTTGATTCTACGTTTTACGTATTCATTTACTTTGTTGTTACAGCAACAGGAACGCACACAGGCAGTGCAGCTACATGTATACATACATTCTTGGTTGATGGTGCCTAAATGTCATGATTAATAATGTGGAGCCTACATGTACACAATCGGCAATATGATAGGACGTCAACATAAGGAAATAAGATAAAGAAAACGACTGTGCCTATATTGTTAGCCGCCGAAGAAACTGTCTATTTTCATATACATGTACATGTAGATGTATATCATTAACATATTGATGAAATTGGGCATCATATCATCATTTAAACAAGCGTTGCGAAAAGGCAAGCCGCAACCAATTTCATTATCTAAGCAAATGTAAACTTCAAAATATTGTATTCAGTCAACCAAGATCAATTGCAATTTGCTTTGTTTGCAACGTTTCTCTAAATACTATTAATTCGCATGTCTAAGTACATTTACATGCGCATTTATGTATTTGTACATGTATGCAATGAATAACTGGAAGTCAATACACTTTAGGAAAGTAAGTATTCCTCCTATCAATATTAAATTAAGTTATCAATGCCACATGTATACACCGGTGCATGTAAATATTTGCTAAGACAAAGGCTAAATATACATTCAGCCATGTAATAAGAAAATTACGTATACTGGGTGTTTATACCACTACATACAACTGCAAAATTTACTTATAGTCCTTAGAGAATAAATATCACAAATTCACCATTAGTGGATTTATAGAATAATGAAATAAAACATGCATGTTCGGATAGCGACTTTTAGTGATTTTTGCATCACATAATTACATTATAGTTAAATACTCGTCACATACTATTATTAAAAAGCGTAATCATTGTTTCTGCTGTCTGAGTTTATTCTCGTGTATCCATTGCATAATACTGACTATACAAATGGTCTCTAATTGCCAAATACGTAGACAGATTATCATTTCCTGTTAACATAGGTATCAAAATACAGTATTTTGTATTTTGGCGGCCATTTTGAATTTTGCTCTCTGTACAAAAAGGACATTGAGATTCGATTTTTTAACTTACATATTCGAATTCCTCATGATCTCAGCTCTCGATTGGTTTATAATATGTAGATGGACAATTTTTTTATCCTAATCGTGTTTCCGCCCTACTGTGTAGGGTGTTTTTCAAGTCAATCGGGGAGAAAAAGTTCTGACTCCCCCACTTCTGGACAGTGACTTCAATCTTGACTTGTGAGGATCGTAAAAAGTCGTGCGATAGCTCGTTTGAAAGCTAAGAGCGAGACAAATTCATTGAACGGCTTGTCTCTACGTTCCTTCGTTTAGGTTTGAGAGCGAAATGTTGATTTTTGGAAAATCGCGAAAAAACGACAGAGTTAGAATTTTAAGAAAATGTCTCTAACCAAATTTGGAATCCTCGTGACATTTTACAACCGAATAGATAAGTTTTGAGGGTCGTGGGAGTGAAATAAAATTTTCAAATTTTTTGATTTTTGGCGATGAATAGCGGAGGATTGGAAGTGAGTAAAGACGTCGGGTTTCTTTTGGTGGAAACACCGCACTTTGTTCTCTAGGATCCTACATTTCAGATCTGTGGAAGGCTTCGCTTCGAAATGAGAGCTTGTTTAAAATCGAATCTTTACGCATTTTAAAAGATTTTGGATACTTTGAAAAAATGGCATAGTTTTTTCAACTCGGCTTCTGATGATCGGAGAAAGTTGAGTGATGGCTTAAATGAAAGGTGAGAGCGAGAAAACGTGACTGTCAAAATTTGAAGCCAATCGGAACTCTAGAACCAGAGATAGAAGCGTTTAAAGTTTACAAAGGCTACACCAGCTGATGTACGAATCCTATATAAGCTTGGAACCGAATGAGAAATCTCATTAAGACGAGAGATTGTCAGAGGTAGGTCGTCTCTCCGGAGCTCTGATGACTTAGAAAATTTCATAGCTGATATCAGCTAAGGTGTCAGACTTATAGGTTAGCCAGACTATGGCTTGTGATCACTTTCATCAAATACGTCAAATACGTGATAGCTATTGATCAGACCTTCATTTACAGACTACCTATAAAATTTCATAAGTAGTGCTAAAAAGTTGAAAAATTTGAATTCGTTATTTTTGGAGGTTTTCTGGGGTTTTCGACCCTGCTGAAGTCAATGAAGGCATGCATAAGTGTGTGCGAGCAAGTCTTCTCATGTCTTTACATTATACAAGCGGCTTTTCACTCAAAGCGAGCATGGTACGGAGAGTTTCGCTGTAATATTCCAATGACAGGGTGTTCCTTCGGGACGGCGGATGATGCCGTAGTGATAAGTGTGGCAAGGGAGTGTGTCATATTTTAGACCGAAACCTCTGGGGCAACTCATGTTGGGCATTTGACACAGTTCTCAACGTAGCACTTTGAACGCCGATTGGTTGAGTCTTAGCTATCTTGTCATGGGTGGCTACTAAACATCTCGTTTGCAAAACGCTTGTGAATCACGGCTTGCTATCCCTCTCCACGGTTTGCTATCAAGCTGATCAAAGCAACGACTTGGGATGTTACCTCTAAAGTATAGTTAGTAAAAAGTAGTCATGAAAAAATACTTTATTTGGTCTTTGATTTATCAACAGCCATCATTGAAACCCGTTTTACTAATAGCAATGACAATATGGTTTAATTTATTCAGAAGCAAATGATCGCCGTAACCATGAAAGTTGTCCATCCGAGAAATAATCTTACGCAGATGTCGTGTATAAAACTCAGAAGCATCAGTAACATATTCTTGTCCGTAGAAACGAAATTGAAAGTCAACACTTTCCGCTTCTTCACCCTGTGGAAAATGAACGTAATTGACATTTGCAATTAAGTGAGCCTTGATGAGACTGTCTTTGAAATAAGATATCAACTCCGTAAATATTTCTCGTGTATAGTCTAAACATGCTTCCAATTTTCTTTCTCCTCCCTTTGAAACTCAAGGATGTAATCTTGTACCAAGCCTCCGAGGCTCTTTTGATGAAAACAAATCGTGCAGTCATCATGTTTCAATGTATGACTTCAGGCGCCATTGTTGACTCTATTGCTAATCATCATTTTTGCCTAAGGCGATTTCAACAACGCGTTTCAAATGTGCGTGCGCACATCGGGAACTCTAGCTCGTCTGTGATTGGAGCCGCTTAGGAAATCTTATAAATAGGAGTGCACAAGTTCTGCTCTTTACATTTATCTTTCACAAGGTGAGTGTCGGTGAGCTCCTGCTATCAGGTTGTTTTGACTTGCTATCAATTTTTCAGTGCATGAATGTATTCGTAATGGGGAACCCGTCCCCCAAGGAGCAATCGAGGAAGCCTATGAGCGGCTTGGCAAGTGTAAGTATCTTTAACATCTCATGCTTAGACTGTTTCAGATCCTCTGTATCATCCTTGTCTCAATGTCTAATCTCTCTTTCCTCTCTACAGATTTGGCCAAGATGAAGAAATGGGAAGAAGCCGCGAGGAAGCCCTACCTTCCCGTCCATCAACCTCCGCTCAAGGTCCAACTCCTTTCTCGAGCTCGGGCATCGTCATCGCCCCACCTCCACCGCCTGCTCCGCTACCTGTACCAGTCCCTCCTCCTCGCTGCCACGTCCCTCCGACACCAAAGCCAAGGACCCTTCCACCTTCGGCTCGTGTCCCACTCCTACCTCCTCCCCGTCCATCGGTGTTGCCGGAGATTAACTCATTAGATGGTAAGTAACCGTGATTGGGAAATAGGGCCAGGTCTTCACAAAAACTCATTTCAAACTTGGAAATTATGGTCATGTTACTAATCCTTTTTTCTTTTTCTCAACAGATCTGGCAACGGTCCTCCTGGACGACGACGTTGCCTCCCGCCCCATCATCATCCCATCGCTGTTGACAATGATATAGATACAGTTCATAAACATCATAGAGACTACAATGCCAGCGTGAAGAGAGTTTTGCAATGTAGGTGGCTTTATTTCTAGTAATACAATGGGATGGTGGTCTGTAAAGGTGATGTCTCTTACCGAAACATACAGCCATATCAAAAATCATTTCATCTCTAAACTTCTTTTGATCACAATGCATATGATAGTCTTGTCTTACACGATCTACCCAACATGGCAAATATAAATTATCAATGTGTAACTGAAGTGTTGTTGCTTCTCGTTCAGAATCATTTCCTAATATTTTAACAATATGAAAACTTGACAGCCATCGTTTGAAATCACTTATCAAATACGTTTCATTCACAAATCCAATATGAATCAAAATAGAAGGATCAAGTCCATCCACATGATGTCGTGACTATTCCTCTTTGTGTGGAGGACAGTAGGCAAATCTATGATACACACTAACAACAGTTTGATCGCTTTCCCTCATTGCAATGGCACTCAACTACTGCATTGGATTCCCCTCACTGTCTATGAAGATGATAACCTACAATATCAAAAAGATGTGATGTACATTACAAGATAATACATTGAGTAGGAACTTTACAAGGATGTCTGTCCTTCAAATAACAAAAGATACATGCAACATGATTGCAATGTATTAATTGAATGTAACGCACAAGACCGCGTTTTCCACATTCACTACAAACTAACTGATTACAATACTTAGGATTTCTCTTTGGTGGTAACACCACCTTTCTTTGATACACGACGATGGTAAGTAACCGTGATTGGGAAATAGGGGCTAAGTCTTCACAAAACCTCATTTCAAACTTGGAAATTATGGTCATGTTACTAATCTCTTTTTTCTTTTTCTCAACAGATCTGGCGACGGTCCTCCTGGACGGCGACGTTCCCTCCCGCCCCAACATCATCATCCCCTCGTCGCCACCACCTGCTGCAGCGAACGAACTCCCTCTCCTCTCCGTTCAGTCGGTGGAGAGACTGCTGGAGGAACAGGAAATGGAGTTGGAGATAGTGAGAGAGGAGATCGAAACCGAGGAGGAAGGTATTAGGGAGAGAGATGGAGCTATGGCTCGACAGCTCAGCTGTACAGACTGTGGACAAGTCTTCGCGAGGCCATTCTGCCTTCACCGACTCCGGCATTCTCGCTGCCCAAAAGCGAAAGGAGGTCTGGAGAAGGCGCGCCGACCGATATCTCAACGGCCCAAGTGTGAAGGTTGTGAACGCACGTTCTACAACAGCACCAACATACAACGTCACATCGAAGGTGGCTCCTGTGGCAGTGTGAGGCAACCACCGACGACATCAGGTAGGAAGCATCCTTCATCGTACGTCGGCTTTTCCTGTTCTTCGTGTCAGAAGACCCTTCCTACAGAGTTTGTTCTTTCTTCACACACTCTGTCACACCCATCCCACAGAGCTTTACACTGACAACACTGTCACTCCAACGCTGAGCAAGTTTTCCCTTGAGAGGCTCGTTCGCGACTATGAGTTAGAAAGCTGTGAACCTGTAGAAGATATTCATCCTTTCTTGATGAATAATATAGGTTTAATTCATCAAATGTTGACAAGCTTAGATAGGTTTTTGCTCAAAGGCATGTTCTATCTCACTGCTCGTTTCAATAAGGTAGACAGTAGCACGGGAGAAGTAGAGTCCACTGTCACCATTAGGATAGCCTCATGTGCTGCTGATCTCATAGGTGATGTAAACGAGCGGATAGAGAGACATGCGACCTATCTCGTCAGCAACTTAAATTAATTTTATGAAAGAGATATCGGTTTGGTTTTTGATGGGATAGAGAAAGTAGACATTAAAATCAATCTTTTAGAAAATTTACAAGGGAGCGGCTGTTTCAGCCTACCCAAAGCACTGGCTAGCAGAAAGGCTGTCATCAATGTAGATTGTCAGTCCCAGTGTTTCAAGTATGCGTACTCTCCATTCCTCACTATGATGATATAAGCATGCATCGTCAAAGATTCACCAAGTATTGTGAATGGGAGGATGAGCTTCAGTTCGACGGGCTAGATATCAGCACATTAGATTTTAAGGACATCACCCAATTTGAAAAACTCAACAACATTAAGATCGTCGTCCATCTCTGGGAAACGTGGTATTAGGGGTGGCTTAACTTTTGTTAACAAACTTGTTGTAAACAACACCCAAGACATATGATCGACCACGCATTTAATGTACATAGGCCAGAATAATTTATATGGGAGTGCATTATCCAAGCCTTTGCCACAGTCTGACTTCCAATGGGTAAACCCCCATGACATTGAACACTTCTCCAATCCAGCACACATCATGGCACTGGGAGATGAGGCCGACATATGTCATTTATTTAAAATCGATCTCATCTATCCAGAATGCATTAAGAATAAGACAGTTGATTTTCCACTCGCACCCGAATCTGGCATAGTAAGTCCAGATATGTTCTCTCCCTTTATGGAAGAACACAATAAGAAATATGAGGCGCAAAATGACTTAAAATATAAACCCTCTAGGAAGTTGTTGCTCCCAATTGAACAAGCAGCAGTACATCGTGCACTATTCCATCCTCAAATTCTATCTAGGTATGGGGATGCAACTTGACAAGGTCCATCGCGCTCTCCAGTTTAGGCAGAAGCCCTGTCTAAAACCATATATAGAGTTTAATAGCAAGAAACAAGTTGAATCCAAGAATTTTTTCGAAAAGGACTTCTTTAAATTTAAGAATAATGCCCTCTTTGGCAAAACCATGGAGGATGTAAGAAAGCGCATGGACTATCGTATAGTGACTGATCTGGAAACGAGTATCAAGTTATGCCTCTCTGCGCTGTTTTGTCACCATGATGTCATTTCTGAAGACATTACTGGTTTTAAAATGCTAAAATCCAAAGTAGAACTTTGCAAGCCCATTTATGTCGGTCAAGCTGTCTTGGATCACTCCAAGTTAGAAATGCACAAGTTATTTTACCACACTTTTAGGTCTTGTCTATTGATCCAACATGTGGAATTAGTAGGAAGTGATACAGTCAGCTTCTTCCTGGCTTTGACAACCACTAGCCAAGTCAAGCCAGGAAGACATTTTAAAATATTTAGCACCCAAGTTTGATAGCTTCAATCATAGTTTCAACTATCCCACTGACCATCCGCTTTACTCTACCACAAATAAAGCGAAGCTTGGCTGCTTCAAGGATGAGTGCGCCGGCAAAGAGATAGAGGAGATGATCTTGCTTCGCCCCAAGATGTACTCCATGAAACTAAAATCCTCAGAGATTTCTATTAAACGGGCGAAAGGCATCTCGAAGTCAATCGTTAGAAAAATGACACAGGGACTATCAAGATGCCTTAGATTCACTTAAAATTAAAAAAGTAGAAATGACTATTTTAAGATCTCAGTCGCATCAAGTCAGAACGACGTTTAGGAAGCGAGGTCTCTCAGCTTGGGAAGATAAGCGATGCTGGATGAGTCCTAATCACTCCCTACCTTATGGCCATCCAGACACACATTTACCACCACCCAAGAGACAGAAACTTTCTCCTCCTCCTCCGTCCGGCGATGTTTGATGATGAATGCTTCCTCTCTGTTGTGGTTGATGCTTTGCTTTTTCACTCCATGGCGCTTTCTACGGCGTGTTGTGAGTGAGTATCTTGTAACATGCGTCCATATTCTGATCACTTCATATCATTGGTTGCATATCAACTTGTTTTCCTGACTTTGTTTTCTCCCTGTACATGAGTGACTTTGTTTTCTCCGGTGATGTGTGCCATAAAAACTTTGTTTTCTGTTACCAACAGTATTACCTAAGCGCGGTGCTATGAAAATTGGCTGTGATGATGAATAACATATCATGTACATACTGTGTCGTTTTCCCTTCGCACAAAGTTGGGGTTCAAATAGGTGGGACTGACTTGGTAATAATGTCGTAAGCATTTCAGTGTTCGCAAGATAGGTGAAGTATCAAATAAAGTCATAGGCACTTCACTGTAAAGTTAGAGATAAAGTTGTTGTTTGCAAAGATAGAAATAATGTCATAGACATTTCAGCGTCTGTAAGATAGTTAAAGTATAAAATAAAGTCGTGACAATGTCACTGTTTGTAAAGTCAAAAATAATGTCAGAACGATTTCAGTGTTTGTAAAGTTAGAGATAAAGTTGTTGTTTGTAAAGTTTGAAATATAGTTATAACCATGTCACTGTTTGTAAAGTTATGAATAAAGTTACAAGCATTTCAGTGTTTGTAAAGTTAAAAAGAATGTCAACCATTTCAGTGTTTGTAAAGTTAGAGATAAAGTTGTCGTTTGTAAAGTTTGAATCAATGTCAGAACCATTTCAGTGTTTGTAAAGTTAGAAAGAAAGTCATAACCATGTCAGTGTTTGTAAAGTTAGAAAGTCGAATTTTATCTTCCCGGTTTTGGGAAAACATGTCACTTTCCTGACTTGTTTCATCATTAAGTAATCATTCGCAAAAGTTTTTCTATCGGTAGGATAACATCGCCCTAAAGCATCTTTATTTAGTTTAGGTTGATGACTTGCATGTCTATAAATAGCACTGACTCATCATAAAGCGATGAAACTTGTTGATGACCTTTTCATCGAGAAGTGTGTGGGTGTCATTTATTCATATCGATGGCGCCTCAAGTCAGACAGCGTGACCTTTTCACCAACAAGTGTGTGGGTGTCATTTATTCATATCGATGGCGCCTCAAGTCAGACAGCGTGACCTTTTCACCAACAAGTGTGTGGGTGTCATTTAGCGTGACCTTTTCACCAACAAGTGTGTGGGTGTCATTTATTCATATCGATGGCGCCTCAAGTCAGACAGCGTGACCTTTTCACCAACAAGTGTGTGGGTGTCATTTATTCATATCGATGGCGCCTCAAGTCAGACAGCGTGACCTTTTCACCAACAAGTGTGTGGGTGTCATTTATTCATATCGATGGCGCCTCAAGTCAGACAGCGTGACCTTTTCACCAACAAGTGTGTGGGTGTCATTTATTCATATCGATGGCGCCTCAAGTCAGACAGCGTGACCTTTTCACCAACAAATGTGTGTGGGTGTCATTTATTCATATCGATGGCGCCTCAAGTCAGACAGCGTGACCTTTTCACCAACAATTGTGTGGGTGTCACTTATTCATATCGATGGCGCCTCAAGTCAGACAGCGTGACCTTTTCACCGACAATTGTGTGGGCAATAGTTCATTGGGATGACTCATTCAAAACACATCATGTGATTAACACGATTCTATTAACTGTGACTCAAACAGATAACGCATTAAAGATTTAGCAATGTCAGCTACTTTACTGACATCACGTAAACCGGTCATGATACAATGTCCGTTGTGAAACACTGCAATATGTACAGGATGCCACTTCCGAATCAGAGCAGCAGGAAAGAGTTCAGTTTCATAAAATATGCCATGATTACTTGTTTTAATGTTGGCTAGATTCACTAACATCTTCAATTGAACAGACACTACTATATTCTTCAATGTCAGGGGACTGAGACGTAGATGAGGCATGAGTGTTCGCATTTTCTTGACGACTTCGTAACACATGGACTGCATCACGAAATGAGAAAGGCTTCCTAGGACTTGGATTTTGCCGCAGTGAAAGAATTGAAGATTTCGACCGTTGCTCATGCGAATGACCAACAATTGTGGATGACTGCGATGATACACTGAATCGGGAAGATGGGCGTGCAACTGTTCTAAATTGATGTCTTTTCTGAAATTCATTTCGCGCATGGCGTTGATGATGCGGATGGGGGACATGATTCACAAAAGACATGAGGGTTGAGTGAACTTCCCTTTTATACTTTTCCCATGAGGGCTTTGGAATCACGATGTAGCAGTGATCATTATGTAGAATCCTCTCTTGAATGCGAATAAATACAATGCCTTCTACTAAACTAATCACACGACAAGAGTTGACATTATAGCGCGATGCAACCTTCGTAGTTGAAAGCGTTCTAGAGTTATCTGAAGTTGACGCTTCACATCATGAAATGTAACACACTGACTTTTCCATGACACATAGAGGCATGCCGATAATTTCTATATGATTATTATTTAATACTTAGTGAAGAGCTTCCTCAATGCCTAAGAAAGAAGGAGAGTGGTGTTCATGTGTGGCATGGTGAGTGCAAATTTTTCTTTCTTGATAAGGTGGCCGTTAGGCCGTGGTCTCATAAAGACCGATGGTGCGTTCTCAGTGTGTAGGGAGTGTTACTGTGGTTGATCATCATCAACATGGACATCATTTTTTAAGGTCATGGAGACAAGATAGGGATTCAACGTAAACAACCCTCCGTTCCTGCGCAGACCCATGTAGATGGTTTAAATTTAAAATTCAAATGAGTAGGTTTGCAATTGAGTAAGTAGAATTCGCTGCCCTCCTTTTCATGGATGATGAGCCAGTGTCTATCCATATGAACATGCATGTATCTTCTTTCCATGATGGGAACTTGTGGCCGCTTCCCATTGTGTCGAACAATTTCTTTGGGAAGGGTGGGATTTTCTTTCAGGAATGTTTCAAGAGTATTTTTCAAGAGTTCTGTAAAGTAAATTCCAAAGTAACCGCCAAAGTAACTTCGACCGGGTTGTCGTTCTCCTCCTAGTGTATAGCGACAACCACCCAGAATGACATTATTGTGGCATTCCTAAAATTTCAAAGTTATACCATCATCAAGCAACCTATGGGAATAATTTTTATTACTGTGATCGTTGTACACGACGTTTCACATCCAAACCATTTTTTGAACACCATTACGAGTGGTGCTCTCGGGGTAAACTTCAAATGGAAGTCATGCCCAAAGATAAATTTTATAGGTATGAGGAAATCGGCAATGAGCTCAGTCCCATATGCACCATCTATGCGGACATTGAATGTTACATTGAACAAGAAGACCGAACACATGAGCCAGCAGCCATTGCCTGTTATGAAGTATCGCATCGATATTAAAGGAATCAAAATAAAATGCATGTGTGGCAAGGCGAGGAGTGCGTTGAAAACTTCCTCAACTTTTCAGATAGGAAAGCCCGTTTTCATCAGCGGTATGAAACGGAGCTGACTAGGAAAGCCATGTGCTTCAAAGAAGCCGATCAACTCAAATTTGATAGGACCACGGAATGTCCCCGCTGCTGTTCATCCTTTGATGATCAACAACATAAGAAAGTGAGGGACCATTGCCATCTCAGTGGTAAATTTAGGTCTGCCTTATGCAGTAAATGTAATATGAAGCTTAGACTCAAAACGCGAACGCTTCCCGTCATCTTCTATAACTTTAAATGTTATGATGCTCACATCATCATTCGCCATGGATTCGGTAAAATGAAATCCTGGTCATCCAAAGTGATTGCACAAAGTAAGGAAAAATTTATGTGAATCACTGCCAAAGTGCAAGTCGACAAAACCGCTGAGGGGAAGCCTGTCTTCTATGACATAAAGTTTCTAGATAGTTTTCAATTTATGTCTTCTTACTCTGCCGCGTTAGCTAAAAATTTAGAAACACTTCCCCTCACTCAACATTTAAAGAAAGACTATCCCAACATAAGTGAAAGTCTCATGCGACGGAAAAGAGTGTTTCCTTATAGCTATTATAGTTCAATGGAGACATTGAAGGAGACATCCCTTCCGTCTATCCGTCTATCGATAAATTTAAAAATGATTTGACGGGTGAGGACTGTTCGCCGGATGAATATAGGCATGCAGAGTAAGCATGGTTAGAATTAAGGTGTCACACTTTTTGGTGACTACATGCTTGCCTACTTAAAATTAGACGTCTATCTGTTGGCTGACGTGTTTGAGACTTTTAGGAAAGTCACATTAGAACAGGACATCTTAGACCCCGTCCATTTTGTTAGTCTATCGGGTCTGTCCTATCATTCAGCCTTCAAGATGACGAAAGAGAGCATTCATTTACTGCAGGATGCAGAAATGTACACGTTATTTGAACGTGGTATTAGGGGTGGCTTAACGTTTGTTAACAAACATGTTGTAAACAACACCCAAGAATTGTGTCGAACAATTTCTTTGGGAATGGTGAGATTTTCTTTCAGGAATGTTTCAAGAGTATTGAATTGTAACCGTGTCCAATAGTCTAACGGTACACATACAACGACACCATACTGTGTTGAGATACCCTTTAGATAACCCATCCGATGACTTGGTGTTTTTATGGGAACGACTTTTCCGTGATGAGTTATCTTTCATTGAAAGCATTTTCAACCGATGCTAAAGTAAAGGAGTTCAGTGTACCCAGAGTTGATGGCTCCGAGCAACTGCATGGTTAGCGCAAGGACGGAAATGATTGCAATGAGCTCAGTCGTCCGTTTTATAACCTCACCTAGCTCCAATCACATGCGTGTCCCTGTCTTTGTCACGTGACAAAGAGTTATCACACGTGAACTTTTCACCGCGTGGGTGGAAGCCTTCCCTATTCAAATACAATGACTGTCTTCTTACAAAGTCGTTCTAGTCCTCACAAAGACTTTAGTGACACGCCCTTTTTAGCGAACAAAGACCTATTAGTAACAAAGTAGAATGACTCATCTTACAACACGCCCGTTTTAACGAACAAAGACCTATTAGCAACAAACCAGAATGACTCATGTTGCTCTATAAACCATTGCAAAGGCGAATCTCATTTAAAAGAAATCTTTATTGCATCTACACAACATGTTGACTATCAAACAAAGTCGTTGATGTAAACACACTCAGTTGAATCATGATATGTTTACCAAACGCATGCATTTCCTTCCATCGTCTCTTCCATTCTCTCCATAATTTTCTCCATGTGTCTAAAACGAAGTGGTTTTTGCAAATCTTTCAACTCAACATAAGCAATGAGTCTATCCTTCACATCTTGAGGTTGTAAACTCTCCATCAATCTTTTGAAGAGAGGAAGGCTTTCAGTTAGCACTACTTTCATATCATTCATCTTTACTTTAAATGTAAGTTTCCAATCTTGTAAAAATCCATCGAATCCTTGTTGATCAAAAGTTAAATTACACATGTGGTTACTTAATGCACGATGCGTCATCATAAACGTTGTGAATGTAGATTTCACATTGCTTCAATGACTTCTACGACGAATAAAAACAGAAATAACAATCATGTTCCACTGTAAGTTTATTCAACATCAATCAAATTTCACAAAGCAATCAGAGAGTAGTGAACACAATTCATGAAAAGATCATCACTCGTTCCCAAGGAGCAAAAACAAGCTCTATGTACACCCATGCTGTTGACAATAATATAGATACAGTTCATAAACATCATAGAGACTACAATGCCAGCGTGAAGAGAGTTTTGCAATGTAGGTGGCTTTATTTCTAGTAATACAATGGGATGGTGGTCTGTAAAGGTGATGTCTCTTACCGAAACATACAGCCATATCAAAAATCATTTCATCTCTAAACTTCTTTTGATCACAATGCATATGATAGTCTTGTCTTACACGATCTACCCAACATGGCAAATATAAATTATCAATGTGTAACTGAAGTGTTGTTGCTTCTCGTTCAGAATCATTTCCTAATATTTTAACAATATGAAAACTTGACAGCCATCGTTTGAAATCACTTATCAAATACGTTTCATTCACAAATCCAATATGAATCAAAATAGAAGGATCAAGTCCATCCACATGATGTCGTGACTATTCCTCTTTGTGTGGAGGACAGTAGGCAAATCTATGATACACACTAGCAACAGTTTGATCACTTTCTCTCATTGCAATAGCACTCAATTCCTGCATGGGTGTTCCCTCACTGTCCATGAAGACGACAACCTACAATATCAAAAAGATGTGATGTACATTACAAGATAATACATTGAGTAGGAACTTTACAAGGATGTCTGTCCTTCAAATAACAAAAGATACATGCAACATGATTGCAATGTATTAATTGAATGTAACGCACAAGACCACGTTTTCCACATTCACTACAAACTAACTGATTAGAATACTTAGGTTTCTCTTTGGTGGTAACACCACCTTTCTTTGATACACGACGACGTTTAGGTTTGGTTACAGGTTCTTGACACTCTTTGACACATGAAGCAATGACTTTCTTAATGCAACTAAGACCTGTTAATTCAGGCTGATGATGAAATTGAGCAATGCGTAAATTGAGAGAAATCAAATTTCCGTCAGATTAATGAGGTTCCACATAAACAGCAGGCACCTCAATACGAAAGGAATGAAAGCCTGCACCTACTGTTGACAATTCTGTTTCAACTCACTGTTCAACTGTCACTCCTGAAGTGACTTTACAATACTTGCTTTGCAAAATGAAGCAGCGAGTGCCGCGATACAAAGGTTTACAATAAGAAGTTTTCTTTTCTGAACACAACTGTAATAGTTCAATGGGAATAAGAGCCTTTCGTCTCATAACGTCTTCTAAAATGTCAAGCAGTTGATGCAACCAATTATCGATAGGTATACTCAGGTTTTGACCACAACGATTTACTTGCGTATCCACTTTTGATAAGTATACCGCTGGCGTTTGAAGATAGAGTCAAACACCGTTGTAGCGCACTTGTTGTTTGTAGGTGGGATAGCCTTGAATTACCTTTTCAATTTTCGGATTCCACAGCTCGAGATGATGAGGATTCAGTGATGCAGCAGTAAGAGTAGGATTCATGGCCATGGCAGTCTGTAACGAAAGAATACCACTAAGTACATACGTGATCATCAGAGAAAAGAAAATCCTTGGCTTAGCAGTGACATATGAGGTGGTCCTTAAGAGAACCTTTTGCTGCGTTCACATGATTTAAAGCTTATCACCAAAGTCTAATTCTTGGTCATCGTCCAGTAAATTAAATGTCTTGGGCTTAGGACCCGAATTGAGTTTCAATTCCCTAAAAGACTTAAAGGTAAAGCGTCGAGGTGGTGGAGGCGGTGGTGGCGATGGTTAAACAAAATATGCTTGTACAATCATCAGCAACACACTCTCCTGCGTCTCTCTTCTAAAATGCTGGTATGGTTTAGGCCACACAGTCATGACACTCACTTGTAAATTTGCAAACAGGATTGATCAGACAAAGTTGAGAGGGGAGAATGGCGTGAGCAAGTCACACACGCTTTTCAAGTCAAGAGAATGAAATGAAGAGAAAATGGGGAGATGACTGCTTTTATAGGCTCCTGCGAATCCACATATGACACTATGAGAGACAATCAGAGAACTCCGTTTCTCCCCTGACTTCGTTGCGGCAGGGAAAAGGAGGCGCCCGAAGGGACTGACTCACGTTTACTTTCCAAACTCTCTCAATCCATTCTTTGCCGTAAGAGTGGAATCAGGTTTGACATGATGAAGTATTCAGCGATTCATGGCATTCATTCTGTAACAGGGAGACATTTGGTAACCGCATCGTTTTAGAAAGCGACTAGCCTTTTGTAAAGTATCATTCTAAATTTTGCTTTCATAAACTTGTGTTGTGTCATCCTTTCTAAATACACCAACGGTTAAAACTTGTACGACAATCAAACTCTACTTTCATAAGCTTGTATGCAAAAATGTCTGACTACACTAACGAATAAAACTTCGATGACCAAACTTTACTTTCACAAACGTCTGTTGTGCTATAACCTTGTTTTCACAAACTTGTGCTTCATAAACTTTCAGACTACATTATCATTTCATGCACTTGTGTTGTACTAAACTTTCTGACTGCGTTCACAAGAGCTTGTTCACTAGTGAAGAGAGAAATGAGCTTGTGGCTGCGTGTGGCCCATGAATGTCCCTTCCAATTCATTCCATTTCATTTAGCCTCGGTGATAGAGGCAGTTCTTAAAAGAACTCATGGTTCATTCTCGCATGTATGGCCAACTACCGGGAGACAAGTGCAATGGAGATTTTATGAAGCAACCTGTGGCAGATAGCTAAATGTCGCCCTGGCGGTCAGAGTACAACGTTGAGACGAAAGGCAACCACTTGGAAACATGACGCAGAGAGGTTTCACAAGGATTACCATTGCCAACGTTCCGCGCAGTACTCATCGCTACGGACTTCACAGCTGTCTCGAAAAAACGCCCACCAACAGGAGGTATGACACCAAAAATCTCCGTGACTTGCACCGTCAATGACTTGATAGCCAGACATGAAACGTGTCTAAGCCGTGTTTAGCTTGGAGAGGGATAGCAAGCCGTGATTCACAAGCGTTTTGCAATGGAGATGTTTAGTAGCCACCCATGACAAGATAGCTAAGACTCAACCAATCGGCGTTCAAAGTGCTACGTTGAGAACTGTGTCAAATGCCCAACATGAGTTGCCCCAGAGGTTTCGGTCTAAAATATGACACACTCCCTTGCCACACTTATCACTACGGCATCATCCGCCGTCCCGAAGGAACACCCTGTCATTGGAATATTACAGCGAAACTCTCCGTACCATGCTCGCTTTGAGTGAAAAGCCGCTTGTAAAGACATGAGAAGACTTGCTCGTACACACTTATACATGCCTTCATTGACTTCAACAGGGTCGAAAACCCCAGAAAACCTCCAAAAATAACGAATTCAAATTTTTCAACTTTTTAGCACTACTTATGAAATTTTATAGGTAGTCTGTAAATGAAGGTCTGATCAATAGCTATCACGTATTTGACGTATTTGATGAAAGTGATCACAAGCCATAGTCTGGCTAACCTATAAGTCTGACACCTTAGCTGATATCAGCTATGAAATTTTCTAAGTCATCAGAGCTCCGGAGAGACGACATACCTCTGACAATCTCTCGTCTTAATGAGATTTCTCATTCGGTTCCAAGCTTATATAGGATTCGTACATCAGCTGGTGTAGCCTTTGTAAACTTTAAACGCTTCTATCTCTGGTTCTAGAGCTCCGATTGGCTTCAAATTTTGACAGTCACGTTTTCTCGCTCTCACCTTTCATTTAAGCCATCACTCAACTTTCTCCGATCATCAGAAGCCGAGTTGAAAAAACTATGTCATTTTTTCAAAGTATCCAAAATCTTGTAAAATGCGTAAAGATTCGATTTTAAACAAGCTCTCATTTCGAAACGAAGCCTTCCACAGATCTGAAATGTAGGATCCTAGAGAACAAAGTGCGGTGTTTCCACCAAAAGAAACCCGACGACTTTACTCACTTCCAATCCTCCGCTATTCATCGCCAAAAATCAAAAAATTTGAAAATTTTATTTCACTCACACGACCCTCAAAACTTATCTATTCGGTTGTAAAATGTCACGAGGATTCCAAATCTGGTCTCAGATTTCTCATACGATGCCGCATTCAAAAGGTAGAGCGATCTTCTTAAAATTTAACTCTGTCGTTTTTTCGCGATTTTCCAAAAATCAACATTTCGCTCTCAAACCTAACCAAACTGAGCAGATATATAAATCTGAATAACGGATGAGTGAACTGAACTGTTCTCTTCTGGCGATGTTTGAAATGAGATTGAAGAGGTGAAGTGAAGAAGAAGTCGGGTGAGTTAAGTGAAGAGATCTGATTACTTAATCTTATCATGGATCACTCCTATCATTGGTGCTAAGTGGTCGTGTGATCGAATCGCTCACACCTGAATATTCCGAAATCTACCGTTCGGTATCATATTTGCCGTCAGAGAGACCCGCTCAGTAAAAGATAGAGACCGATCCGGCAACCTTTCATTCTTGATGATCAAACTTCTTCTTTTGAACGAATATTGCTATAATCATTGGCGACCACGTGGGAAACTCAATATCTGAACAACCAAAATGAACCACCGGTCGCAGCAAAATTTCAAGCGTTGATTGTTTCTTTGCATAAAACGTGAGGCTGATCAAGTTCGCCTTTTTATATCTTTGAAAACATTTTACATGGTTGACTTAAGTGGCGAAAAAAGAAAACAGATGCTTTTATATCACGAATAATTAAAAGTAGAAAATACTATTCATGGCAAGAGTATTCCGTCAAAAGAAAAAAATATTGAAAGCAAAGATTCCATGATTGCCACGTGGGTTTGAAGTTGCTACTTGATCGTGGCCGTGTAAAACAATGTAGGCTACTCTTCAATTCGTTTTTGTTTCGGTCTTCCTCATAAAGCTATAGTTAGATAAAAGGATTTGCTATAGCCCCATTCTATATATATTTGTAGTCTACCAAGTGGTAGGTCACACACAATACAACAATAGGAAAGAAAGAAACAAAGTCAAAGATAACTGCAAAGTCATTGCTTAAATGTTCGTCACAAACTTCTTCCATTTTTCTCGATCTTCACTCAGACGTTTCAATTCTCCATATGAATTCACCCCGGCTTTCCACTTGAGATCGTCCAGCCACCTCGCTCGTTTTCTTCCTCTTGTTCTCTTCCCGTTGATCTTCGTTTCAAGGATTTTGGTGAGAATGCCATCGTGTCGGAGTTGGTGACCCACATAGTTGCCTTTTCGACTCGTGATGGTGTTCAGTAGGCATCGTTTTTCATTTGCTTTCATCAAAATTTCATCATTTGTTACTCTGTCAGTCCACTTGATGTTCATAATTCTTCTCCAAAACCACATCTCTGCTGCCTCCAGGTATTTGACGTCACGATGTCTGAGTGTCCAGCTCTCGCAACCGTAAAGAAGGGTGCTCCAACAGTAGGTCTTTACCATACGCTTCTTGAATTCAATGCTGTTGGATGTCGTGGTCACTTCTTGTACTTTCTTGAAATAGGACTGTTTCGCTTGAGAGATTCTTGAATTTATGTCTTTCGTACATCGTCCGTCACTTGTTAGAATTGAGCCTAAATACTTGAAATTGACGACTTTTTCCAGAACTTCATTTCCCACTCGCAATGTGAAAGGAGAAGGCGAATTTGTTTTCGAAAATATCATAACTTTAGTTTTCTTAGTGTTGATCTTCATGCCGTACTTTTCTGCAGTGTCATTTAAGCTGTTCATTATGATTTGAAGTCCTCTGAGGCTCGAAGATAACATAGCCTGGTCGTCTGCATATCTAATCGCTGTTGTTCTTTTTCCACACAAATTGACTCCGTGATTTGCCACTTTTGAATTTACTTCGTTAGCTAAGAATTGTATATACACATTAAAGAGCATTGGTGATATGATGCATCCTTGACGTACTCCACGAAGAATAGGGACTTCTCCAGTGAGATCATTACCTACTTTTATGACTGCTTTCTGATGCTGGTATAACTGTGCTATAATGTTTACTTCAGTTTCATTTATTCCAATGCTGACGAGAATGTTCCACAGGGTACTCCAATTGACTCGGTCAAACGCTTTCTCAAAATCTATCATGGCAACAAATAATGATCGATTGGCTTCGATATATCTTTCACTTAGCGTTCTGATTGCTGTTATTGCATCTCTCGTTCCTCGTTTCGATCTGAAGCCAAACTGATCTTCAGTAAGATGATCTTCTATTCTGGTTGTGATTCTTCTTTCGATAATGGCAAGAAGTACTTTTGATGTATGTGAAATCAGACTGATTGTTCTATAGTTCTTGCAGTCGGTAGCACGCACAGTTTTGGGAATGGGGATCAAAATGATTTTCGTGAAATCTTCGGGCCAGATTCCAGATTCAAGGATTTTGTTGCACATTTGAGCTATCGTTATCGTTCCGACATGCTCAAGCCCTTTAATCAATTCAGCTGGGATTTCGTCAACTCCAGGGCTTTTTCCGACTTTCAGTCTTTTTATCCCCATCTCTACTTCGGAATTGAGAAATGAGTTAACCTCCTGTACTGCATTCTCGGAGATAGGTCTCGGACTGTAATTTGGGTCCCCATATAATTCACCAATAAGTTATACTCTTCCCATCTGTTTTTCACATCCTCAGGTTCAATCAAGTTTTCTCCAATATTTGACTTGATCATTGTTGATCTGTACGACGGTTTCCGTAGATGTTGTTTGATATTGTAGTACGCTTGGTCAGTCTTACTCTCTTTCATCAGTCGTTCAATTTCTTCACAATTTCTTGTCCACCATTCTTCCTTCGATCTTTTGGCATCACGTCTGATTTGATTGTGTAGCTCTCGGTATCGTCTCTTTGATTCATCATCCTTCCTTTTTTTGAGTGATCGTCTTTCTTCCATTTTCTTTACTATTTCATTCGTGATGTACGGCTTACGAGGAATAATTTTCCTGGTACCGATACAAGTGGTTGCACTTGAGATCATCGCTGTTTTTACGTCTTTCCATTCAAATGTGCTGTTTTGAAGCTGTCGTTCGCATTCTGATTGAAATTTCTTCTTCACTTCGATGTTCGATGTTCTATTTTTTCGATGTTCGAAAGCCCCATTCTAAATGCTTTGTATGGAGTAAGAACTTTGTTAAAAACACGTCTCACTTCGACACAGACCTATGCTCCTCGCTCTCCTTTCAATGGTTCCCCGTGAACCATCATCCAAGCAGTCAACCTCAAATTTTCAAGTCTGCTATTTCAATATAATTTGTATAATTTTGCTGCTTGATCGATTTGCGAATATATTTGCATTTATGTACATACATGCATTACCATATTCTAAATGGTAGTGAACTAAACACAATTATAATCACAAGTAACAGGTTATGACAATATCACTACTCAACAAGCTTTTTATCTGAAGCTTATAATTCAGCTTTCAGGCTTACTGAATATCTATCTTATCAGTAGCACTAAATTCCTTCCTGATAATTTAAAGTGCCTAATTTCAGACTGCAGTGACACGAAAACCTCAACCATTCAATAGCATGCTCAATCGCTGGCGCAAGATATAGCCCCATATGAATCGCGAAACTAGGATGGATGCTTAGGACCACAGACATGTCTATCTTCTCAAATTAAAAAGACAAGAAATTCAGTTATTCGTAGCAGCCTTGATTTATTTCTTTTTTCTTTCATAACATTTTTTTTCAAACCTGCTTGCTGTTGATGACTTGACTTGGAGCATGCGGGTTCCTTCGAATTTTCCTCGCTAAAAAAGATTGTTTCAATGATGAACTGGGAGTCTATGGACACCAAAAAATTCGGTTCGATTCGAGGACTCATGCCTCCCCAAAAAAATAGTCACTAGATCTCATGAGAAGGCCGCAGGTGAAACATTCAGGAAGTGAGGAATGCACCTACCATCATCATTCAGTTGATTTCGGCATAATTTTGCTTTCCTTTAACACTTAAATCAACTATAATCCAAAGCTATTTAACGGGAAGATTGTATTCACTCCTTTGCTATGCCGACAAATGGAATACGATGCTGTGATTACTGATTTTAAATTCACTTCATTGCAATATAAATCGAGTAATTCTCGTGGCAATCTTCAAATTTTCAGACTTGCAAATTTACTGCTAAAAAAGAGAAAAGGCTTTACAAGTCTACTTTTTCTGATAGCTCTATTGTTGAATACAACCTTAATTGCGTTTCTATACGACCATAAGACGATGAATCTTGCTCAAACCAAATCAAAAGTAGGAAATATGACTCAAGATACTGATAGGATTGGCATCTTGATCTAAAAAAACAAATATTGTTTAGGGAGTCAAGTCAAGCGGTAATTTCTAAATTAACAGGTTCACCGATGCAACATGCCACAAACTGATGCTTTAGCATAATTGATAATAAAATAATATTACGTGATATTATTTATATATCATGGTATATATCATGTAGGCAACCTAGCTGTAGGAGATAAAAGTGCTGAATCCATGAAGATATCACACTTTTCAATTTTAAACAAGCTTTCATGATAGTCACAAAACAGTATAAAACTATTTACTGACCAACACATGGCCAGCGAATGGTTTGAGAAATGAACAAATTCAGTGAAGGTCGTCTATACGTGCATTACATGCGTCCGATTTCGATCATTTTTTCGGATGATAAATTGGAGGACGTTCTAAAAGAGAAACCGATCTCCAGAAAACGTCTGGCAGTTTGCGGTCTCCAAGACTCCACAGTGAGCCAGCCATTAGTCGAAAAGTGTGCGTATTTGATTGAAATAGTGAAATCACTTTCCCCAGAACTGCCCTCAGAAACATTGCTGTTACGCATAATTCTTTTATTTCAATGTGTGGGCTACAATATCCTGAGTCAATTTTAAGGTTAATATTGCTGACTGAAAGGGACAAAATTGGGGGTCAAGCGACTAACCGGTTAATATTTTTGAGCAAGATTCATCGTCTTATAGTCGTATACAAATGCAATTCAGGTTGTATTCACCAATAGAGCTATCAGAAAAAGTAGACTTGTAAAGCCTTTTCTCTTTTTTAGCAGTAAATTTGCAAGTCTGAAAATTTGAAGATTGCCACGAGAATTACTCGATTTATATTGCAATGAAGTGAATTTAAAATCAGTAATCACAGCATCGTATTCCATTTGTCGGCATAGCAAAGGAGTGAATACAATCTGCCCGTTAAATAGCTTTGGATTATAGTTGATTTAAGTATTAAAGGAAAGCAAAATTATGCCGAAATCAACTGAATGATGATGGTAGCTGCATTCCTTACTTCCTGAATGTTTCACCTGCGGCCTTCTCATGAGATCTAGTGACTATTTTCTAGTGCTATCATCTAGTGCTATTGAATGGTTGAGGTTTTCGTGTCACTGCAGTCTGAAATTAGGCACTTTAAATTATCAGGAAGGAATTTAGTGCTACTGATAAGATAGATATTCAGTAAGCCTGAAAGCTGAATTATAAGCTTCAGATAAAAAGCTTGTTGAGTAGTGATATTGTCATATTCGCACCTGTTACTTGTGATTATAATTGTGTTTAGTTCACTACCATTTAGAATATGGTAATGCATGTATGTACATAAATGCAAATATATTCGCAAATCGATCAAGCAGCAAAATTATACAAATTATATTGAAATAGCAGACTTGAAAATTTGAGGTTGACTGCTTGGATGATGGTTCACGGGGAACCATTGAAAGGAGAGCGAGGAGCATAGGTCTGTGTCGAAGTGAGACGTGTTTTTAACAAAGTTCTTACTCCATACAAAGCATTTAGAATGGGGCTATAGCAAATCCTTTTATCTAACTATAGCTTTATGAGGAAGACCGAAACAAAAACGAATTGAAGAGTAGCCTACATTGTTTTACACGGCCACGATCAAGTAGCAACTTCAAACCCACGTGGCAATCATGGAATCTTTGTTTTCAATATTTTTTTCTTTTGACGGAATACTCTTGCCATGAATAGTATTTTCTACTTTTAATTATTCGTGATATAAAAGCATCTGTTTTCTTTTTTCGCCACTTAAGTCAACCATGTAAAATGTTTTCAAAGATATAAAAAGGCGAACTTGATCAGCCTCACGTTTTATGCAAAGAAACAATCAACGCTTGAAATTTTGCTGCGACCGGTGGTTCATTTTGGTTGTTCAGATATTGAGTCTCCCACGTGGTCGCCAATGATTATAGCAATATTCGTTCAAAAGAAGAAGTTTGATCATCAAGAATGAAAGGTTGCCGGATCGGTCTCTATCTTTTACTGAGCGGGTCTCTCTGACGGCAAATATGATACCGAACGGTAGATTTCGGAATATTCAGGTGTGAGCGATTCGATCACACGACCACTTAGCACCAATGATAGGAGTGATCCATGATAAGATTAAGTAATCAGATCTCTTCACTTAACTCACCCGACTTCTTCTTCACTTCACCTCTTCAATCTCATTTCAAACATCGCCCGAAGAACGAAAAGCAAATGAGAACACATTAGGAATGTGAAAACAACAGTTCAGTTCACTCATCAGTTATTCAAATTTATATATCTGCTCAGTTCATAAGTTATTAGTTGTGTGAAACTATACCGTTCGTTCAGTTCACTCGTTCACCAGAGACTGGCTCAAAACCTGACACAATCATTCACTCACCCACTTTCTCGTGTACTCTCTGACTGACTCACCCACTCACCCACTCACTCGTGCACTCACTGAAATGAATTCATGCAACCAGAATATACTTCATCAAGTTAAGTGCTCTATTACAATAGGTCAAAGCACTCAACTGCTGACTCCACTTCATTTCACATACTGGATAGTCACGTCTCTATCAGTCAGGTATCCACTTCAATATATCTTATTACTGTACCTTTGACATGAGGACCTCAGCTGTGTCTCACTCATCAAAGTCACAGAGTGTAAAAGAATAAATATTAATTGCTGTGAATGACAATTACCGCTATGATAATAAAATGAGTCGATTAGGATTACAACTTTTCAATTCATCATTGCAGCTTTTAAATTAATTAACCGCAATCTCAAGTCAATAATAAATCTCAGATCATTAATAGGACCACCATGTAGTAGTAATAGTAGTAAGTGTGTATATTCTTGAAATACATGTAGAAATCACAAATTACAAAGTGTAGATATGCACAAGGACGATAATCACGAATTGATAAGTTAATGACAAATGACGCATAATATACAGTATAGCACAGACACTTTCCGAAATTGTAATAAAAGTAGAACCCTTTCACGGAAGGATATATTACTCAGGGTTGATGTCCAGGGAAAAAAGTATTTTGACGCCGAAATGTGGTACATGTAGGTATTCTCAAAACGTGAGTGTTAGGCAGTCGATCTGGCACGAGGTGATGTAGTGGATGCTCAAAGTGGGTTTCCGCAGCGCTTGACAATTTGCAGGCAGTCTTTTCCATTTTGGCACGAAGAGGGGGAAACATGGAACACTGACATTCAATGCCACAAATTAGTCTATGAGCCCTACGTTGGAACTTTTCCAACTTCTCCATCAAAGAAGCAGGCAAACTGCCGTAAGCTGGGGACGCATACAAAATCAATTGCGTGATTAAACTGTGATAAATGCGAATTAAATCTTGTCTGCATAGAAAGTATTTCAGCCGTTTGATGATATAAAATCTTTGAGATGCAACTCTAAGAACACAGGAAATCTGGGTGTCCCATTTGCACGATTGATGCAAACTACGCCCAGGAGTTTGACAAGATCAACTTGAACAAAACCACCGAGACTTACATGACCCGAGTTGTAGGAGCGTATTATTACCATCTGCTTACACTTGGCCGTATTTAAAGCGAGGCCTTTACTTTCAATGATTGATTGACAATCATTAAGATCAACTTCAGATACACAGTTGTGTTTTACAGCTTCAATGATCACGGTGTCATCAGCGTACTTAATGCAGTCCACATTAGGAAAGGGAAAACTGAGCGACTTTTACACACTTCAACTAAAGCCGTAGTTGTGGAACCACCCTGTGGGAACGAATCTTGCGAAAAACTGGCGAATGTCAGCTGCAGAATATCATGCTAAAGTTCAGTCATATTTGCGGGATATTCGCTGGCGAAGTTCGCCGGCGACAATTCGCGCTCTATATGTCACCTTTTACTTTTGACTTTCTCTCTTGTTTTCTTTAGTAATCCGCCTCTACAGCCGAGGCTCTCTCTCCCTCACCTCCTCACTATCCCCACATATGGCTAATCTATCTAAGAAATAAGTGCAGACTGTCATTCTTTGATAATGATATTAAGAATATAGAGAATCCGCATATATCAATTTTCATAACATCTCTTGACATTCAATAATTTACAACAATGACAAATATTTGAATAATGTCATAGTATTAACTGCGACATTTATGGAAGATAAATGCTTTTTTAGTTTAAGCCTTCGTGATTTGAAAAAGATCCCTTTTTATCAGATCAGACTGAGTATACAATATATTTTCATGTGAAGGTAATATACGAACATTACTACTTACCACTAATTAGTTGCTACAATATCCACGATTTCGCCGGTTGGCGAAAAATCAGCTCGCATTAGTAGACAAATATCTACCAACTAATTATAGCAACTTTTTTGCCACCTGTCGTTTTTTAATTTTACACATGTTTTTGGATAAATGATGACCATTTTCACATGCGGAGATAGTTTTTACACGAAAATAAACCTTTAAAAAAATTATCCACAAAATCGCAACCTCGCCAGATAATCTGTTGATATTAGCAAGATGCGTTCCCACAGGGCATAGGGTCTGTATGCGTGCTGACGTTGACCATAACATGAAATTATTGCCGACTTGAACCGATCAGCGACTATCTTCTCAAAAACCTTTGAAATACATGACAGGATTGAAATTGGACGGAGATCTGCGATGCATGGTGATGTACACTTTGGGATCGGACGACCTAGAGCTGTTTTGAAATTGCTCGGAAATGTCTTAGTATGCATGGACAGGTTAAAAATATCGGCAAGATGCTTACACAGGTAATGTGCACCGATACTTGACAACTTAGGCGGTATATGATCCGGCCCAGTCGACTTTCTGAGGTCAAGTTTGCACAACTGTTCGTACACACAGTGATCAGAGATGGCAAGATCCAAAGGCAAATCATCGAGCGGAATCAAATATTCATCTGGCCGATTGTTAAAGTTACTTGCGAATTCATTGGTAACTTGAGTCAAAAGGTTTTCTACGCTGCCGAATTCATGTCTCAGTGATGCCCAAAAATCGGCTTTTTTTTAGCCACGAAGTGTGTTCACGACATTCCAAAGGTCTCTCGGCTTTGTGCTACGCAGGGCCCAAATGTGCTTGGCCTTCAATATCTCTGTTGAGATTTTCATTTTCAGGTGATTGTATTTGCTCCATTATGTCAAGTCAATAATACTCGTCCACAGAGATAGATTCATTTGCGTGTGGTTTAGTCTAGAGCGGATAATCCTGGTAGACCATAGAAATAGATTGAAGTTGACTAGAATGGAAGAAATTGGCTCAAGGTCGCGGCACATCCGGAGGAACGAAGTAGGGACATGAACCACCAATGAAAAGCTTAGAATTGCACATGTGACTGATTCTAATCCAATGATTCAGCCGTCGACTAGTTTATCAAAGGGAAAATGCGTGAGATTTTTGTGCCATTATTGTGAATTCCATGACGCTTTACCTCCATTCTAGAGGTTTTATTGCTATCAATTTCTATGTGGTAGCCGGTGGTATTGAGGAAAGTTATCAGATAGACTCAAACACGCAGACAAAGCAATTCATCTCAGTGTACACGTCTGTCAGATCCACAGAATTATATTGTTTAACCGCATCACTTTGCTAGAAGTGCAAACTGATTCAAAACAATGGCACATGCAGGAACTTATTAAGTGGGCAAAAAGAAATTTTTAATACCTTGCAGAGATATTGTTATTGGCTGCTTATTGTTCGATTGCTATGGTATTATGTCAGCAGATTGTGCCATTTCACTAACGTTACATGTTTCCTTTCTAGTCAAACAGAAGAAGAGACGAAATGTTTAATTCTGTGGTCAGATCATTAATACAAAACACGATCTAGATGTTCCGATTTCTTGGCTCAAGTAGAACATCATTCATGATTCTCAAAGTGACACCTGCAATCTATATGCAAATTCGTCAACAACTTTCAGATTGAAGCAAAACAAGCGCGAAACAAGATCTGTCTATTGAACAGGAGTCGCCTTTTTCAATTCCCACCTCGATGTCAGAGATTATTGTGAGATAGAACACAGGCATTGCACGTGGTACGCCTATACCACATAATCAGCCGGCTCCAAATCTATCATAGAAATAAACTGTTCATCTGAAGCTCGCTAGAATGGAAATTGACTGAAGGTCGCGGCACATCCGAGGGAACTAAGTTGGGGCATGAAGAACCAATTAAAAGCTTCGATTTACTCATGTGACTGATTCTGACCCAATGATGCAGACGTTGGCAGGTGCATCTAAGTGAAAATGCGTGCGATTTATGTGCCGTTATTGTGCATTGCATGAAGCTTAATTTCCATTCTAGAGGTTTTTTATTGCTGTCAATTTCTATGAAATCTATGGTGAGATTGGAGGCCAAAGAGCAGGTCTAAACAGGAGGTGTGGCGATGACACGATGATTGAAACACCAGTGTGCGAATAACCAAAGAACATCCTGAGTTCACTCTTTCCGAAATAAACGATGAATTGCGGTTACAGGTACCGGAGAAGCCACATGTTTGTATAGAGGGGTAGGGGGCGGTTTGTGTAGGGTGGGCGGTGAAGAGTCAATACAGAGCGCTTAGCGTGGCTTACGGGAGATGAGAGAGCTCCCATTGTTAAGTCTTGATGTATGAGGCGAAGTTTGTGTAAAGTCGGATTACATATTTATCACACAACGATTACATGTTTATGGGATTCGGGGATGAGCAGGATTTGTTTACTTGTGGGAATCGAAAAGGCAAAGATTGATGAACAGGATTTGTTTACATGTGCGGATCGCAAAAACATACTGTACTCGTATTTACTGATGAGATGAATTTAATGACAGGATGAGTTTACATGTGGGAAACGTAGCAATTGAATGATGTCTGATTTATCTTTGTGATATATCTTTACAGACATATTATTACCTATTCAGTATTTTGTCAGCCACTATGTGTGGGACCCCGCTCGTCTGGGTTTGAGTGTTCAGGTTAGGGGTCGAAACACAACTAGACGAGTACCTGCTGATGACTGATGGACTGCAGTATTATGTTTTATATCCCTTAATCGGTAGCTGAAGTAGTGTATTGTATTTCAAATGAAGACATGTGGGATTACATGAAGTATTATAGACGGATGAAGAAACTGGCGACAACAAATTCAAGTGAAGAAATAGTATTTTCCATGTGTAGTCTTAGGGATAGTGTGTATAGTTTCATTGCTTTCGGTGTAGTAGAGTGTCATTGTATAGTTCTATTGTTTACCTCCATTATCCATTTTCCACTTATCCACTCTTACCATTATCCATCATGTGTATTGTCAGATATAGTTCACTTGTAATCGGTGTAGTAGCATCGTTGTGTTTCCATGTTTTACCTCCACTTTTCCAATTTTTATTCATCGGTCTACTGTTGTTTTATAATATCCATTTTTGATTTCCTTAACGTGTGGTGACCATTGTCCCATTCTATTTCCACTATCAGCATCTGTAGTCGGTACAGTATATTGGACGTCTGTTTTGAACGTGCATGCGGCAGTGTTTGGAATCTATGGTATTAGTATATTAACAGTAAGAATGAGTAGAGTTACAAGTCTTCAGATTTTCATTTTTACCAGATATTGGGCCAAAGCTGATCAATTTTAATTCGTTGCCACGAGAAAGCTCCATTGAGTTCTTTTAAGAACTGATTAATCCAATGGTTACAGCAGCATTGCCTTTGTACACTTGCGGATTGGAGAACGTCATCAGTCCTTATTAGGACTACTTTCATAAATAATTTAGATTAGTAAGCATTGTATTCTATTATAAATGGCTGCTGGGATGATTTTCATCATTGTATGAGAAATATTAACATGATATCAAATGCTTTCAAGGCAGCTGATTACGCTGAAATTGGGGACGTTCCAAGTCCGTGAAACCTTCATGGCATAATGTCAAATTGGTTGTCGCAGACGACAAACATAGAGAAAGTGGATTGTGGTCAGGATGTGGTCAAAATGACCGCATGGACGGTCATAACTCTTCTCATCTATTGTAAAGGCTGCTTTTAAAAAAGAATGAGCTGAAACATCCGTGAATAGATACTGCTTCAGTATCATAAACTTCGCTTGGCTTCTATGATGCAGGCGGCTGAGCAAACAATCTCCTCAGTCACTCAGGACAGGGTTTTTCAATTGAACGCAAGATTTTTTCCTGTCCTGCCAAAATGTTGAGCTAAGCAAGACATTGATTGACGTTTATCCATCATTTATTTTTCATGCTTAAATTAAACTTACATTGTAAATCTCTTGTCTTTTTCACTTTAAAAATAGTTCTGGAATTGGTAAAAGCAGCGAGGATTCTTCGACGGATACCAGACTGTATTAGCAGCACTAATGTGCTGCTAATACAGTCTGGTATCCGTCGAAGAATCCTCGTTGCTTTTACTAACTTGTTGTCCGGATACGGGAAATCACTTGAACTTACCTATCAGTTCTGGAATTGGTTTTCTTATTGGGGAGCAACTAAATCATAACTGCACATTAAAGTTTCACATCTAAATAGTGCTGCATTTAAAATAATTGTCACAATAGTCGCAATTGAGCAAACCCATTCAAAATCAAACAACGAACGTCTATCGGTACGTACCGAAGTACTCAGAACCAAGTCACACAAGTTCGCTCATAGAAGTTCCGAACACACAATGTACTCAACCGAGTGTACCAAACGCATGTACCTATCCAGTAAAACAGATGTCATACATGTTCCTATTCATAACACTGAATTTTACATGTACCTATCTATTTTCCTATTGATAACACTGAATTTTACATGTACCTATCCATGTTCCTATTGATAACACTGAATTTTACATGTACCCATCCATGTACCTATCCCTCTCAATTGGGGCACAGTTTTCACTACTGAGGTCAGTGGATTCAGATTGATTTTGAAACATGCAAATAGAAAGCATACTCATTAAGCAGAGATCAGTCGCTTCCTATCATATTAATCGATATTGATGAACAAATCTACCTGATAATCAGCAGATTAAATACAGTTTTTGATGCCATGACATCATCTTATTCATCAGCTTCATTCGACGTTTTGCGCACATTAGCAATACATCTGTATACAATGCACTACGAAAAGTCCGATCAAAATTGAGTATTAATTTCTTTTTGGATATTTTCGCGCAGTCAGCTGTTTTTGTAATCATAACTCATAGTCTTTTCAATAGAAACAAAAACGGAATTGTCCGAACGCGTTTCAGAGCTGTAGTCGGCTCCTTAGTCAGCGGAAACTCTATTCCAATAAAATACATCGCTTTTACATTGCGTCGATAAAATGTAAGGAAATGATAAAATACCAATCAATTCACAGTCGGTTGATAGTCCACAAAGTTTTGACATCGATTCAGACGCAAATTTCATCATCGCACTTTGAAGGTCATGGAACAGGTTAGGACATGTGCACACCTGCACAATAAAACTAAAGTGAAAATGAAATGATTAATACATGAAAATTATACATTTACAGGTTCGATCCTTCTCTTTGATTTATTAAATCTTACTTTCTTTCAAGCAAATGGCTTCAAGGGTGCGGTGCACTTAATAAATTTAGCCGAATTGCTGACTTAAATTTGTCACAGTTTGTCTCGAGGAATATACTTAAAATTCGCCTAATCAGTTTACTGATTACATGCTTTTCAGTAGCATGTGTATTCCTTCTCAATAATTTATAGTGTTGAATTTCGATGCGCATTTACACGAGAGAGAAATGACAATGTCATTTCAAATATTTGAATCACTGAATCAGAATCCGATACTGTGCCAATAAATATGATACATAATGCGACATCCATGCATAATAGATTAGAATACATTGCCGTAAATCAGATTTAGAAACAAGGTAGCTGTCACATAAAGCGATCAGGCGGGATTCCAATGGTGATAACTAGAATAAGATCTCAGTGACTTCATCGGTCTTGCTGACAGGGGAATGAATTTTCATATTTTCACACATGCAGTGATGCTCAGCTGCACTGTTCGCTCCAGAGATAAGTATGCCTGGTAGAGCAGCTGGTCAGTTTGGTTTCAATTTTGGTAATTGAACTCTTCTTTGTTGCATGTAGTCCTACCACATCTGAGATGTGCAACTTTTTAATGTGTTAGAGAAATTTCCATGGAATTGACTGATCATGATAGCAATACGGTTGAAATAATAGTATTTTTTATTATTATTACAGAGGCATTTTTTTCAACATAAACTTCGGTAAAAGTGACCATTAGGCCTTCTGATTTTCGGCTCAGCCTTGTGAATAAGATATCTTGCGCTTGATCATGTCACAGATTGCTTGACACTGAAAGAATAAAATATCATAATCAAGGACAGTGTTCAGATTGACTTTAAATATGCAAGTAGACGGAGAAGGTCCGCATTCATTCAAATAAAAAATAGAACCTATAGTGAATCATAAAATCATGTCTAAGAAAATTGTATTAATCCACATGCACAAAATTGAATTCTACACAGAGTAATATGAAATATAGTAACATTCATAAATCAATTGTACGATGATCTCTACTTCCCTCCGAATGCAATCAGTTAGTTAACAATTTGGACAGGTGCCAAGAACCTGCAACTAAATTTGTTAAGTTGACAAACTCGAAAATTGAGCCAGGAAGCAGGTTTTAATTTTCTGTGCTAAGATTTGAGTTACATTGTTGCAATGAAATTTCCTTGCATCAACTTAATTTCTATTTAATTAGACTTTCTTATTAGACTATTTTCATTCAGCCTAAGCTTACTAGTACCGGACAACTTACAGTTAGCATTGAAACGAAGCACGCCTCTTCTAAGAACGAGAGGTGGGCCTATACTTTACCGAGAATCTGCTCGCAATCAATGTCGGAAATATCGTCTTTCTCCGCAAAAATGAATTGATCGTTTGCGTTCCGATATTGTCTCACAAACTTTGTAAAATCGGCATTTCCATGAATGGTCAGATTTTTCCTAAGAATTATGAGATCCTAAGAATGTTGCTTGATAGAAGCAAACTGAGTTTGACGAGAACCCAGTTACCTCAATCAAAGTTCCAATAGTAATTTCTTCGATTTCCACCATCGGATGATGCTGATGATCGAGTGACGAGTCATGAGAATTCTGAGACACTTCGCTGTCCCCTGCAGACTCAAGCGTTGAATCGGCATTTAAGCTTGAGATGTTAAAGTTCGGTGTGTCTGGTCCCCTGCACTTCGGTGATGACTAGTGCAGTATTCCATTTCATTCACTGCTAGGTACTCGATAGTGAGATACACTTAGGCCGTGTTCGATATTCATCCATTTTATTGACGGGCCTTTCTGGTTTATAACGCATCAGACGAAGTAAACTCAACTAAGCTGTCGCTCATGTCTTTATAATTTGTCTGGCCGTTTCTTCAGAACTACTGTACTCAACACTTCACCGATCAATAGCGATAATTAATATTCCTGACCAGCTCATACTTCATGAAAAGCTTTTCTGTATGCAATAGAAATCCAATACTATTACTTAGGGGTAACATTTGTGCCACCGACCTCCGGGGTAACTTAATGTGCCACGAAAATCGACTAATTTTTCTAAAATTGGTCTTACAACTTCAAAAATAAAGCAATTTTGTTCATTCTTTTTCGTATCTTATGCCACTGTGCCATATAATAGGATATCTGAGTATTAAATAAATTAAAATAGTGCATCGATGCTCACCACACGAAAGTTTATTGCATTTTGAAAAAGGCATAAAGTGACTTTAAGTGACTTTAAAAAAAGGCATCTGAGACAATTTGAAGGAAGTCTCATCACAGATATTCAGCGTTTTGCTAAATTGACTTAAATTTACAGGGAAAATAATTACAAGACCGATAAGGGCCAAATCACGGTAACGCACGCTTCATTTGATAGCAAAATTCGATCGAAAACCAACATTCGCTATGGCACGATGTTCTTTTTGAATATTCTGAAAATATAGTTTGATGTAATACGACATCGACCTGTTACATACAAAATATCAATTTCAGACTGTCTCTACATTTGTGTACACAGATTATTTGTGGTTACGCTCGCGACAGCAGAGATAAATATTTCATTGTAGATTTTTTGATATTGCATTGATATTTTATCTAAACTACAGACGCTGTTGTCTCAAAAACGAAATGATGGATAAATAATGAATAGTTGATGATTTCTTCATGCTTGAATAGATTACTGAAAGCACCGATTACGAGATTTCGATCAATCTTGACAGTAACGCTCGTGACATTATCTAATAAAATTGCGGATAAATTTTGCCATTAAATTTGTCATCAAAGAAGATAATAATAATGAAGATTACAAGATTGAACGATTAGTTTAGAAACAGCACACCAAACATTTTATTTTTACCGGAATCATAACACAGAAGCTAAGCATAATATAAGATGAACTTCAACATCGGAGAGTACTATATCTTGGGTAGTTACATGTATAGCCATGAATCATGAACAAGGTTTTGTCACTTGAAGAAGAAAATTCCTTTACCTCAACGAATCTTAATGTCTGACTTAAGACAGGAAATGGAACTTCTTTAGTCCTTGTACATATACTTATCCCCCGCTTTTGTCCTTGTACTTAGGCCTACAAGACCAGGCATCGCTTTGATGTAGGCACATCAATTGATTTTGTTTGTGTTGTAGGTCAAACAACTTCAATAAAGTATTGGGCGTATTAATGAATGCCAAATATAGTCCAGATTGGTGTTAGGCCTACTATTTCAATTTCATTAACAAATAGAACTAGATAAGTGCAATTAGGACAACAGACTACTGTACAGCAGTTTGCAGTTGTCTGTAATTAATTAAACTTTCTGAGTAATTGGCACAGTAATTTTTGAGTTCCACTTGGTGTAGGCCTCAGGGATGTGGAGTCGGAGTCCCGGAGTCCTATCAGTTTTGCTGGAGGCGGAGTCGGAGTCCTATCATATGATAGGACTCCAGACTCCGGCATACAAGTGGACCAGAAGTAATATGATACAAGCAAATCATTTATTCTCGTGCATAGCTGTCATTATCTTGATGTCAACTTTCTCCGTCAAACAAAAGCACAGAGACAGCAGTGCATACAAAGCTTATAATCACAGAATTAGATTCATCTGCGCGCGCATCGAAGCAGATAAACAAAATATTTAATTCTGTGCTTATAATAGTTGAGGGAATGAACCGTGATAGTGAAAAAAAGGATTGCCTTTTCACTCGGTGATTTGGTAGAGAAGACAAGCCTTCACCAAAGGTCACAGAGACAAAAATGAAATACTAGTTTGTTTGAGAACATTACCTCTTACCCTCACGTTAATCGTGTGTGATGGCTCCTCCAAAGCGCATATCAAAATCGAAAGTGTACTCATATTTTTTGGAGAAGGATGGGGATTTTCGTGCTTGATAGAGACTGGAGAAAAACCGTGTGAAGCATGCATCAACAAGGAGCCGAGTCGCATGCATCCAACTTAAAGAGACATTTGATCAACTTTCATCGAAAATGATTGATAATTGATGCAATGATCACTAAATATCGATTCAGGAAAGCCTATAATGATCTGTGATGTAGGCTACCAGTTAATGTTTCAAAAAACTAAGCTTATATACTTGCCACCCGGAGTCGGAGTCGGAGTCATATCAAAAGTCGGATTCCTATCAACCCCCAGAGTCGGAGTCCTATCAAAATGATAGGACTCCGCATCCCTGGTGGGCCTACTCACATATTTTTGAAATGACGTTTCAGACCATTTCAGACGGCATTGGTGAATAAGCTACACTAGGATGCTCATAAATTTAATAGGTGTCTATAAAATCAACCAACAATTCTGTAACTTTCAACATAAAACACTCCCGACTCTGATTACTTCCTTTTTTAGAGGAAACACTTTTAGAGGAGCTCTGCACTGAATAGCTTAGAATCAAAGCATTGCAGAACAGTGATGGAAGACTGCATCTAGTGTTACGTGCAACTAAGTCAATTAAGATGTTTTGCTGTCCATCAAATCTGTCAATCCTTTTCGTGTATTGTAATCAAGGATCATCACTGGTCGGATCGAAAGAACACTTCAAGTTTAGTTGAAACGAGATATAAGAATAGAGTCCTTGGTACTTATGGGTTATCTCCCCCCCCCAAGTTTTCAAATTTGTCTAAAAGTTGTAGAAATTAATCAATCGTCACAAAACTTTAAACACACGAAAGTAAGGATATTCTCTAGCCACATACCAAATTTTGGGCAAATCGAAGAAGCATTTTTGAATTAGGAGCGATAGCTTGAAGTGCAGCGATGCCGGCAGCTTGATCTGACTTGTCAGTAACTTCAGCGTCTGAGCACAAAGCACTTGAGGTCAGCAAAGTCATTTCCCGACAAGGCCAATTGATAATTGACCAGGCCACATTCCTCACATTAATGTACTTCTTAAAAAGGTGTAGCAAAATAGTGGTCGTGGGAAGATTTCAAATGGCAGTGGATGAGACGAAGAGGGAGAGAGAACAATGCCCCAGTAGCAATGATGTGTCGAACAGACGAAGTCGGATCATGCAATTGACATCGCTACACTTTGCGTTATCGTTTCTAAAGCAAGAAGTACTTGTCTGATCTGCATAAAATCTTGTACGTAGGTAGAAAATATTCTTAAGTACGTGTACCCGAAGTTTGGTGACGATCGATTCATTTTTGCAGATTTTAGAAAAATTTGAAAACCTGGGGGGAGCTAACCCATAAGTAACCATAAGTAACCCATAACCCATACCGAGTCCTTATTTCGGGACGCACGATATCATCGTTATTCTTCGTGCTCGTAATATCTTAGGTGTCATTTGTTTCTCACTGTTTGACAATTAGAAACTCGTGCCTCACATCTTGCCGCTAACCGGAAGACTATGACCAATCTCTATGGTTAGACCTGGTTGCGAAATCGGTTATTGGACAGATAATGATGAATGAAATATCCAACTATGTGCATGTATAAACTCCAATTGAATCCGTGACATAGTCCGGCAGCCAGAACGAGTTTCTGCAGGGAACGAGGCCGAAAGTGAGACTTTCACAGAATGATGTACACCCTATGCCTACGACGAATCTGCACGTCTGCCGAGTTTTAGTGAGTTCCTCTTCTTGTCAGACACGATCTAAGAAAAACACATGTAAATCCAATGGGACGTAGATTGCAGTTTTTGGTTAAAATGAAATTCTCTGTGTTTTCTCTTATCAAATGAAAAGTATTGAGTCTAAAGTCACAATTTTTGGCATGGAATGTCTTCAGGTAATTTCCTATGATGTGCTATTACCATGCATCTGATCGGCGATGTATGTGAGAATGTGGATAAAGTTGCTCAAAATGTTTGTAGTTGCCGACATTAAGAGGCTCGCCAAATCTATATGTGTCTAGCTTTGTAGACAGGGGTGCAGGGACATGACCTGAAGACATTCATGCCAAAAATTATGGCTCTGGGAATAGTGCTTTTCGTTTAATCAGAGAAAACATAGAACATTTCATTTTAACCAGAAACTGCAATCTGCGTCCCATTGGATTTAAATGTGTTTTTCTTTGATCTTGTCTGACAAGAAGAGGAACTCACTAGACCTCGGCAGACGTGCAGATTCGTAGTAGGCATAGGGTGCACGTCATTCTGTGAAAGTCTCATTTTCGACCTCGTTCCCTGCAGAAACTCGTTCTGGTTGCCGGACTAACAAGGGTTAGCCAACTTAAAAACAGTTTCAACCTCGAAGCTGAATAGTTTTCTGTTTTGGCACGCACTCATCGATTCGTTAGTTGCAAAATTGATCAAACCACATCATCAGTGAAAATCAAGCAGAATGGAGAAGCTTTGTCAACCGGATTGACTTATGTTTCTTCAGGAAAATCCAATAAGTTGAAGGCAGCGAATCACTGGGAGCATAACACAGTAATTCCATCGAGTATTACTCGCAGACATAGAAGTTGATACCTAGAAGCATAAAAACTTGTGTCGCACTAGTACTCGCACGTCGATGGTTGATATTGATGATCAAATTCCGCTACCATCCGTATTTTCTCATCAATTTGTGTCATTTGGATGGTAAACTACATATGTAGTCTGGTGGGCCGAATCATATATGAAATTGCACTCAAATTTGTTTAAATTAGCACAATAGGCTGAAAATGCTCATTACAAATGGCAGTAACGTGAGTGAATTGGACATGAAATTTTATTGAAATTGGAGTTAAGCATTCAGGTTTGTATTAAAGTTAAAATCAGAAATGCCCATTAGTCTGGAGGGCTGATGAGGGTTAAATGAGTAAAATAAATTTATATTTTTTATCAGGAATGCGGAGTCGGAGTCCCAGAGTCCTATCAGTTTTGCTGGATTCGGAGTCGGAGTCCTATCATATGATAGGACTCCTGACTCCGGCCTACAAGTAGACCCGAAAGATAGTACAAACAAATTATTTATCCACGTGCATAGCTGTCATTGTCCGTCAAACAAAAGTACAGAGATAGCAGTGCATGCAAAGCTTATAATTGTTGAGGGAATGAACCGTGATAGTGAAAAGAGGATTATCGTTTCACTCGGTGATTTAGTAGAGAAGACAAGTCTTCCTAGTCTCGATCACACTTTCCCACCAAAGGTCACATCAGAGATAAAAATGAAATACTAGTTTGTTTGAGAACATTACCTCTTACCCTCACGTTAATCGTTTGTGATGGCTCCTCCAAAGCGCATATCAAAATCGAAAGTGTACTCATATTTTTTGGAGAAGGACGGTGGATTTTGGAGGATTTTCTTGCCTGGTAGAGACTGGAGAAATACCGTGTGAAGCACACATCAACAAGATGGGAGGAGCCCGTTCGTATGCATCCAACTTAAAGCGACATTTGATAAACTTTCATCGGAAATGATTGATAATTGATGGAGCAATGATCACTAAAAAATAGGTTCAGGTAAGCCTATAACTATCTATGACGTAGGTTGATAGTTTTTTTCAAAAACTAGACTATATATACTTGCTAACCGGAGTCGGAGTCCTATCAAAATGATAGGACTCCGCATCCCTGTCTTTTACTGATGTGATTTTAATTGTTGAGCTCTGATTCCTGACAGGCTGACAGTGCGATTCCACATCACTGTTATTAACTATGGACAATGTCTCGATCTCAGCCACAGTCGGTCGCCTCTAACTGAGCTTCTCGTGACATTGCCCGGGACGGAATCCGAACAGAGTCTCAATCTCGGGCTTTGATTGGTTCAGTTTCATCAATGCGCTACGATTCGATAATGGTTTGAAGTACAGGTGGAGCACGCACGCACACTGCAAAACAAGCACACACGGCCGCACACAAAGCAAGAGGGAATTCTGTGATCGACCGGGAATGTTGTAGAAGCGTGTGAAAGATCTACTTTATTTCCCTAACAGCTACATTCATCATCCCTGGTTAGTCAACGTGAAATCATTACTACAAGGGGTATTCAAGTTTAATTGAACGGCAAATTACTTCGTTTGTGAACCTCACGTGGTTGCTGTGTTATTGAAGCCTGCTGGGCGCCTTCAACATGGGAAGTCGCTCAAAATCATGCCGTTTGGCTCTTTTTCAAATATGTGGAACTCTACTCGCAGTGGTCGGTGTCATTCTTTGCATCATTGGCGTTGCGACATCAGCTTTGTTTGCATCTTTGCTAAAAGGAAAAAATATTCGTCGTGTAGATATTTTCTTTGGACTATTTAAATCGAATCTTCAGATTGAATACAGCAACGGAACATTACTAAGGAATACTTTCACGACACATTTCTCAGATGTTGAAGGTAAGTAAATTTAGCTCTGTCCCATGTCCATAGGTATCAACTCCCTGGGGATAGGGAGTCAGGAGATATTAGTATCGAGTCACAGCCGCCCGGGGGCTGGTCAAATTGGTCATAAGCATGGGTTATCCCCCAGGTTTTCAAATTCGTCGAAAATCTGTACAAATCAATCAATCGTCATCAAACTTCAGGTGGACTTACTTAAGCATATTTTCTATCCACATACAAAAATGCAGATCGGACTTGTACATTTTGCATTATAGACGATAACGTGAAGTGTAGCGATGTCAACAGTGTAGCGCATTATTGTTACTCATGAGTCGTGTGTACATTTTTCTCTCCCTCTCCGTCTCATCCTGATTTCCTGATCCCGTGATTTTTTGCGATCCCGGATCCTGGGATTTATCCAGCGGGATTAGCAAGAAGCTTAATGCATTACAGTGACGTAAGACTGACAGTACGAACCGTGCGTTATTTTAAATTCTTAGACGAGTAATGTATTTTGAACGGTACACTGCGTAACACAACTCATGACATCAGATAGACATGTGCTTAAATGTCCATGACTTAATAACATTCTTTCTTTTTACCGATCTTGTATGATAATCGCTTTAAAAAAAATTCATTAATATGCCTGTATGCAGAAAGCTCATTCTTCCTTCCTCTCGCCTGCCTGAACATAGTTTTTTGACATCAAAGGAAGTAAATAATTTTCGGCATAATGCACAAAGAAACGCTAAAATTGATTATAATAGGCTATGAATAAATTTATGAATAAATAATACACATTTACATGTGATCATAAGACTACCGTGTCTGATGTAGACTATCCTTAATAGTTAAGGTCTAACATTGATAATGAAAAAGGAAAAGGTTTCAAATATGACAATATATTGTAATTATAGCAATCAATTCAGTCTATATTCATTGCTGCTTCCTTGTTACTCCATCTTCATACAGCCTAACTGCCTAAAAACAGATGTTAACGAATCTCGGGATGCCGGTTACCTAATCCCGGGATTCCGAATCCCGTAAAAGTACGATAATCGTGCATAGTGCGATAATTCGATAATACGTGGGCATAGTAATCCTCACTTGTGTGTGCTTCAAGTTTTGTGACGATTTGTTCATTTCAGCGGATTTCAAGCAAATTTGAAAATGTTAGAGAAGATGACCCAGAAGTACCCTTTAGCAGTCCAAATGGGAATGCAGTGAGTCTCAATGACTAGGGAATCCAATTTCGTTAATTGTGGTAAAAATCAAGCCAAATGCGGTAATCAGATATACACATATTTCTTAAATTTTAAGAAGTAGGCCTGCACATGAATGTTGGTCTGGATTATCCGTGTCATCGTATGTAAGGAGCCAAGTTTGCATTTTTTCTCCGAAGGAGATATCGATAAGTATCGATCTGATTGATTCCATAGAAAATCACTATGAAACAATTGTGAACAGTCATCCTAGCTAAAAATTGTGCGTAGAAAATTTTTTTGTCTAAGTCATGCATGCAACTGTAAGACATCACTGATTTATTGATCAGTATTGATCTGATTGTCTGACTTTATAAGAAAGCAATTCGAATATTTTGTGAATAAAAAAACTAGTCCCAAGTTTAGCATGAAAAACAAATTTTCTACATAGACGATGACTAATCGTGTCAGAAATCGGTAACACTTATTTATTGTTAAATTGATAGGTTATGATTATTCTACGACAATGGTAAGACTACCCCATACGTTTTACTAAGTTCAATTTCCCTTTGCACTTTTAGTCCTGTACACCTGTGCACTTTCCAGTGACCTTTGCTCGGCCATCGCCATCCCCATTCTGAAGGACTGGACTGTTGCGGCTGTGTGACCAGAGCCTGGTACCGAACATGACCAGCTTGATAAGCTGCACTTTTGACATGTTCAACAAGTGCAGCTCTGGATGGGGGAATGCAATCATAGGTCCTCTGTTTTCGCTCAAAGAGTTCAGCCTTGATTCATTCACCGAAGAGGCGTCACTGGATTTGTCATACAAGAGCACTCACTACAAATCTTCAAATCTTTCCAATGTATTGATGTCATCATTCTCTATCGTGGAAGGGCGTTGACTTAGCTTAGCAAAGACAGCAGATATCTCAAGGCCACATACATTCCATGTCTGCCATGCGCAGTCATGCGGTCTTTTTCCCTTTCCCATTGAAGAATGAGACAACGTCACATCCCATGAAAATGGCATTGAATGGATAGCATGAAACGCGGGTACATTTTCAGCAATTCTTGAGTAGCCCTGATTGTCTTGTTTTCTTCTGGATGTATGACAGGGGGAAGACAAAATTTCACTTTTTTCCACATGACATACAACATTTGCTCCAATCTGTCTTTAGTTATGTTGTAGAATCCATGGAGAAAGATATACGGCCGAGGGTTTATCCTTTTACCTGATCATACCTTTATATATGGGATTCAGCTAGGTTCGGAACTGACCTACACTTAACCCGATCATTCATCCAATGTTGATCCAATGTCATTCAAATCCCGTGCGATCTGTACACCATACAGATAACGTTGAAAGCTCCAGTTATCCTTGGTTTGGCTGTCCCGCGCTAAAGCTGTGGGCCCATTAGATAGCATTTGGGATAGTAAGCGTGATGTAAGCTGACATTGAATCCCATGCTGAGTCCCACAGCAATGTGCGTCACCATTGTGCCCTGGTGGTGTGCGACACACTCTTCTTATTGACTTCCATTACCGGTATCAAAGCTAAGTCATTTCTAATCTAGAAAAGCGCCTAAAGTCGTCGTTTATTTAATATATCGCATGCGAGAATTCATCTTTAATTTATATTCCACAAATATTAACTTCCTTACTTACTATTGATTTATTCACCTACTATTAACTTACACGTGCATACCTACGTCCCAGACATGTAATTGATACATGCAACAATTCGTATTGAATTGCCATCATCCTATGTATCACATTTTGTGAGTAATCTAGTTTTCAGGCGCCAGAAACCCGCCTTCAGCACCACGGCTATTTATATAGAAACTCCACGCCACGAAAAGGCTAGCATTGGTACTTGACTGACAGAGACTTTATTTTCCGCATGCCATTGGAGTATTTTATAAGCAAGAAGAGCTCATCCTCCTCACCACCCCGGCAATAGCAGTCCTTTTGGGGGCATAAAATTGATGCTTAGCTGCGTCACTTAAATATAATCTAGCCGATTGATAGTCATCGATGCATATTTTGGCGATGATCAATAGAATGATTTTATATGACATCTCAAATAGTTTTGAATTCATGATCATTTGTATAGAAAGAATGTTTTCTATGCCAAACTGGGGACTAGTTTGTTTTACTCACAAACTATTCGAATTGATTTCTTATAAAATCAATCAATCAGATCGATGCTGATCAATAAATCACAGATATCTCCTTTCGAGTTGCATGTATGATGATTAAGACAAAAAATTTGTTTTTCTACGCAAAATTTGAGCTGGGATGTCTGTTCACAATTGTTTCAGTGATTTCATACGGAATCAATCAGATCGATGTCTCCTATATATGTTGATTTTTCATCGTGGCCAACCTCGTTTTCTGAAGCAGTATATCAAACTGTATAACCCTACCAATTTTCATGCTTGTATGACAAACTGAACGATCATGTGCTGTAGCTGCTCAACTTTAGTGAAAAATCTAATACTTCCGACAATTAGTCAATACCTTGTTTTTTGTTTCACTGTTGCTTTGATGAACAATTGTTTTCTTATGGACAAGCACATGAAGATGGCTGCTTGGTGATAATTCTTTCGAGTAATAAGTAAATACCTCTCAGCTCTAACGGGATGCATAGTTAAGCTTTCTGACATATTTTGTCGGTTAACCGCCTAATCTATTTTTTAACCGGTAAACCAGTTAAGCGAAAATTTCAACCTCTCCAATCTCTGATATCTAGTCGATCGAAGGGCGGGAAATAAAATCCATCAATTAGGGCAGATGATGTAGTCAATATTACACAGAAATCTGAAGTTAATTTGATGACTTTGATTATAGGGTATCAAGGTACCAAGAAGAACATTATAGGGAGCCGGCCGACCTCCTAAATGAATGGACTGTACCGAGCCGCCAGCCTGGCACCCATGGCATTCACCTTCCGACATTTTTCGCTGCAATCGATTGAACAAAAGGCGCTCAGATTCTTTACTGGTCCCATATCCCTAGATGTTTGTTCCGATCTGGCATACGGTTCCATACCGAATATTCAAGTGATTCCTCATGAGCACTGAGCAGAGAATGAATCATTCTGAAAACTTTGCTAATCCAGCCACATCGAGTGCATGTGGAAGATTTTTTTAGAAGTGTTTTGCGCGTATCTATGTCCACGAACGGAGTTCAAATAACAATGTCGAGTCATCTTGATAAATTTCTCTAGCGCTAAAGATTTGATAACACTCATGCAATAGCCTTTGAGAACATTCTGACGCATCTGACAGTATGGTATGTCATTTTGTAACTTTTTGGAAGTATAGAAATTGACATCTTTATCGATGAGCTTGTGTTTTGTAAACTGAGGTCAGTTAAATACAGAATAGGGGTATTTTAGGATCAGTGAAGTGCAGGAATGCCGAATAAAATGCTACTTTGATTAAAAAAATGAATCCAGTCTACACGTGCATGTGGGTAGACCTGCAGTAGATATTGAGTCGGAATTCAATCATTTTGACGACAGTCAGTTGAATTCCTAGAAGCGATAGGACTAGACAGTGGTGGGTAGCAAAGTTGGGATCGTGAGAGGCCCCTAAGGCAGTATAGGTTTAAAATCATTTTACTCAGCACTTTTAAGCATGCATAAGGGCTGTACCACACATGTTCTTCTTCTGCATGACACATTTACACACATGTAATTGCACACAACTAATTTGATAACTATCAAGTAATTATATTTTTCATTCTAAAATCTACATGAATAGTAATAGTGAATGTGCCCAACTAATTGCGGAAGCTGATTGTTGGTGTCATTTAATTGTAGTAATATAACCTTCATTTATCAAAAAATAATGTTTTGTGCGTACAGTGCATCCATCCCCCTATATGCATATGTCACACAGTCATGGTTCTGATGAGACATGACGGGGATCATGTTGATCGGACATGACATCAAGAACAATCAACTACATGCAACAGTGTGAAAGTAGTTTATGGAATAGCATGCAATTTATGTGAAAAAAAGCATAACCTGTATAAGTAGCACAATAAGACGATTGCACCAACACTACGAAGAACATCTGACAAACATCAACTCATCAGTTTTCAAACACAAACAAGAATGCAACTCTAACAACAATAATTATATTATTGATGTCATATACATGTATTTTGATCCTGATGAAACACATTTAAGACTTAGAAAACACAAGCCGCAAATGAATTCAAGGGCCAAAATTGAAAAACTTAGTTGCATTTTTTATATTTGTGATTCGCAACATAGTATATTCGGTGCATCAACATTTCTATGCAAGAAAAATGAATACACATGTTCATCCTTGTGTACTGATCAATGCTTCAATATACCTAGAAATTGATTTTTTAGTATTTTTACGATATACTATTCTTTAAGTTTTTCATCTCCCAGACCACAGATATTTGCACATATTTGTTACAATGTGATGTCATTGTTTATCACAACCTGCAGATAACCTTGGTCAAAAGGTTGGAATATGATTATGTCGTGTGATGTATATAAAGGAAGTTACTGAAGACCTGTCACCAGAAACTTGACTTCCCAAAATTTTATACAATTTCTGATTTCATAGTATGATATCATTGATTGTTTCAATGTCGCTTTGTTTTTGCTGTAGAATGGAACTCGTTTTAAATAGAATGCTTCAAACTGAATGGATAAGGTTTTAAACGTAATGGATTTTTTCAAATCCAATTGTAATTCTACTTTTTTTAAACAGTGGAGCATTTTTAATTGAATGAAACAAGTTTTTAAGTTTTAATTAGAATGGAAAAAAGTGTAGAAGCATGACTTGCTCTAGATCAATTGGATGGCTTAGTCCGTCAAATATTAAGTAGGCCTACATACAATGAATTGCTTTGATGAAATGTGTGGTTGCAGTTCCAGTCATTTGAATTGAAAATGTTGCCTCTGGTGTCACAATATGGTGTGACATGACAGGTGCTCACTTTCATTTGACTTATCAAATGATTGTGCAATCATTTTGCTGAGCAATGTTATTTAGCGATGCAACGATGTAACCGAACTGTTAGGTAAAGACTTGCAATGGTCAGTTGGTCACACATATCTTTTATCATAAGTTTTCGCTTATTACAAAAATAGTGGAAGTTGGTTTTCAGTGCAGTTTCATAATGTGAATGTAAGCCGCATTTGAAACATCAATGACATCACTCATTTTCAAGTATGAAAGTGATTCTTTACTAATTCATCACTTCAATAAAATGGAGAACATCATTAATTGAAATCGTCTATCAAGATATCTCGATTTGAAGGAAGGTTAAATACTGTTGAGCTTATGTATCAATTTTGAGTTATTGTTAGGCAAGCACACAAACCTGAAAGTCATAATTACTAGACACATACAACAGGGTTGATACGGCTTTGGCAGTCAGGAAATAGCAGGCGGATAGTCCTACATCAAATTGGACAGCGTCTTTTTGGTATTTTATTCGCTATTTTCATTAGTTTCAGCAGCAAAAGATAGGAAGCAGGATTGAAGATAATAGTGACACAAACAAGTGATGGGAAAGAGAATGAGGTGGACAGGGGCATCCGCATTTGGTATGGATGGGAGACGAAAGAGTTGAGAAACAAGTGGGAGAGATGGATGAGAGAATGACAAGAAGAAGGGGACGGCCAAGCATTCGCCGAAAGGACTGTATCAAGAGAGACCAGGAAAGAACTGAAGAAGATTGGAGAACATGGAAGGAGAAGGCGAAGGACACGATGGAAATGGCGGCAAATGAAACCGGCAGAGGATGTGATGGAGAAGGCAAGAAGTGGCTTCTTGCTTCTTTTCTACTGCGTCTGAATATCGCATGCATGTTGTTATTTTCTATGTGTGACATTCCCCCCTTACCCTTTTCAGGGAAAAATAGGATTGTTGAAATAAATAGAGATAAACTTTCAATAACAAGGTTTCACTGTTAAGACCAAACTTTATGCTGATGATCAGTGAGAGATGGCTATAGGAATGTTATAGTGTCGGACAAAATTATTCGAACTTTATAATACTTAATCTGATTAGTTAGTCTACCTTGTTATAGTCAAAAGCGACTTTGAAAGTCACTCACTTTGACGGTCAATGTTACAGAAACCTACTATTCTATGATCGAAATAATTTCACGCCTGATATCCTTCAGCCTTAAAAAGAGAATCATGGAATTATCGTTTAATTTGAATCAATGATGATAACACAGCAGTTCGATATGAGCAAATAAATCTTTTTCAGGTCGCATTTCCCCCAAACCACCCTACAATTTTCTCCTATTTAAGGGCTCTATAGACGAGGTACATGTACTAACACTATTATTTTGATGATGAGGCGGAAAACGATAAGTGGAATAATATATTGAAGAGACAGATTAATTAACAATAGCGACAACGTACTCGAGGCGAAAAATTTGCAAGAAAAAGTAGAAGCTATGTGGCATTGACCATCTTGTCCAACATAGGGATAAGAAAGTCCATGTTCAATTGTTGTCTTTTATAAAAATTATCAATTTCACATTTCTCTTTCAGCATCAAATTGGCGTGGAGCACAGGCACTGTGCGTTCTGAGCTTGCTTGTGGGACTTGTCGTGCTTACTTTACATATTTTGATTGTTTGCGCGAAGGTCGCCCGAAAATGGTATACTGTTTTGGTCGGACTTATATTACATCTATTAATAGGTAAGTGAAATAAACAACATTCTGTAATCAGCGTAAACTAAAATTCCGTAAAGCATAATTAATATAAATTATCTGGTAATAGACTAAATGAAGTTCAAAGCTGCAACATGCACTTCTCATATATTCCTGATTTTATTGATTACTAAAAAGATGACAAGTGCCCAATAGTTTGATTGTCAGAGTGAACTTCAGGAGAACAAAGGTTTGAAAAATCGTAGATCCTATGATCTTGAATTGCAGTGTTATAATCCTTATATGATTTTGCCAGATTGACCACAGACTTGTGAAAAAATAAATCAAAATCATGCGAGTGATGATCTTCCAAGCCTTTGTTCCCCTGATGCTAGTTGTGACTGACACAATTTCGGGCAGTTGTTATCTTTTTACCATTAAAATCGAGAATATGCGAGAAGGTGCATATTGCAGTTTTAAGTACTTATTGGTTATCTCCTCCCCCTTACACTTACAAATTAGTCTAAAATCCGGAAAAAGGAATCAATCGTCACAAACCTTCACTACTTGCAGGTAGTTGAAGATACTATCTATCCATATTTAATACTTTGTGCAAATCAGACCAGCAATTTTTCAGGAGTTGGCCGATGTGACAATATGTGACAATTTTACACTTCAGAAATAAAATGTAACAAAATGTGACAATTTCGCATAGTCGAAAACAATCTGACAAAATCAGTGTTTTCGCACATTTCAATAAACGCCGCCCTCAATTAAGCGACACCCTCTAATAAGCGCCACACATAAAAGAAGACGATTGTAAATAAACGTCGCCGCGCTTATCAGAGGAAATACGGCAATTGGGGGTTTATTGATTATTGCCTCATTATTGGACATTATGTTGCAGACCTGGAACCGGTCTGAAAAATCGGAGACCGGACCGGTTACTTGCGAAACCTAGACCGGTGAATCGGTTCCAGGTCTGTTATATTGCATGCTCAATGCAGCTTTTTATATTCAACATTCAATGCAAAGTTGGAAAGCTGCAAATTTTCCACTCCATGGCATGTATCAAAATTTTAGTTTTCTGTTTCCATGAGCATCGGTATGTGAGAAAGTGGGTCACCGTTAATGCAGCGGCCCACTCCTGCTTTTTGAATGAGAGACGATGAAGTGTAGCGATGTCAGCAGCTTCATCTATTCGACATATTCTGTTTTATGAACAGATTTGGCCGACAAATTCACTTCGTGACAGCTCGTAAAGTGATAATGACTTAGCCTATATCTCTCATGCATGCGTAATTTCAAAGTGTGGTAGGGTAGGAGCTATGAGATTTGAAATGGCAACCAATGAGACGAAGAGAGAGAACAAAGCGCACGAGTAGTAATAATGCGAATCGACTTAATGTCCATTCACAATGGACGCGGCGAGGTCCGGCGCGTCTCTTGGTGAACAGCTCCACAGGTTTGTTAAGGTATTGGACGCGTGAGGAAGCGCCGCGTCCGGTGTGAATGGACCTGAAATCAGATCGAGATGCTGACATCGCTACATTTCAAGCCATCGTCTCTTATTCAGAAACTCCGTGTCCGATTTGCACTATTTTCTGTATTTTTATTGAAGACATCCTAAACTGCATGTATCTGAAGTTCTGTGATGACCTGTGTTTTTTGAGCGGATCGAAATTCCGCTTTCGCTCGCTCATTTGCTCATATTCACCCTTTCGATCGCTCATAGCTCATTTCCTCAAAATCATCCTTTCGCTCGCTCACCGCTCAAAATCATCAAAAAATGCCGCTCGCTCGCTCATTTCTCGATAATGCCATCCTTTATTCTACAAACCTTTTTTATGTTCAAAGCTAATTCCATGCTTTTATTTTAAGAATAACCTTTAGGCGTTAAAGGGAAATTCATAATTTCATTTTAAGTGAAATTTGAACCACAATGAAATAATGTAGACCATCATACCAATGTATTAAGAAGGTAGCTATTGCAGAAAATCAGTTGAAACAATATATTTTGATGTACATAACCACAGAATTCTTTTTATATGTATAGAAATGGACAATAATCTAAACTTAATCTTACATGCTGATCACATGAATCAGTATATACAATTCTTGGCGCAAAACTTGGAGAAAATTCGTACGTCAAGAAACCATGTAATGCGTTGACAATTGAAAATGAACTTAAATGAAATCGTGACAAAATAATAGATAATTCCTAAAGTACCTAAAGATAAAATACATGACTTATGAGTGACTGAGTGGTAATCAACTCAGTAGTAATTAATTACTGAGTGTTGGAAATCTGCTATAAAAAGAATCGCTTGATAAACGAAATTGCTGAATTATTTGAAGCAGAAAATGCTGCACCCAAAACGACCTGACACATTGGCGCCAGCCGTCACTAAGATTTCGGCCCACTAAGTTCAGTATCTGTCAAGATGGTCGGTCCGCAGCAGCTCGTTGCGCCCAGGTCCTACCTTCATCCACTTTTGCACTCAACTTCATGGTGGTGTTTAGACTCAAGCACCCGCTTTAACAAGAAATTTCCTCACCGATGGAGCAACGAAATAGCGGCATTCCACTCTCAGAAGGCATGAGCTCATATTTTCACCTTTGCTTCTGAATCCCTTCGGCCAGTTCTTTATATTTCGCAGTTTTCTCTTCATGGGCATCCCTAACGCTCTCTTCCCAGGGATCAGTTAGTTCGCCCATAATCATTTTCTTCCCTATCGCGTCGATGAACACTAGATGAGAGCGTTGGTCAGATAGGGATAATTCATCTGGCAGCTGTCTATCCACTCAAGTGAATCACTTCCGATCACTTCTTACTTCTGCGGTACAGATCGCACGATGAGTCTTTCGTCTATTGGTTTGCCTCTCGGTACAAAGTCAATTCCCGTTGTTACTTACCTGTAGGGGAGACTTGTGTAAAGTTGGCGGAACCGCCGAGCGGAATCATTATTTAGCACAGCGAGATCCTGTTCGAAACAACTTCTACTTTATCAATTTCAGTCCCTGATCAGATTCCACAAATTCGCAGTCACTAAAGAGAAATTCAAATTTAAAGATAGTAGTGGTTCCTTTGGGTGGTTCCGCTAACTTCACAAACGTGGGGGAGAGAGACTGCTTCCACAATCGCTTGCAGGACCAAGCATGCTCTCTATAGTGCCACATGATAGCCAGAGAGGGCACGACGAGGATTGGTATGTCACACAGATAACACTGTGGGTCGGTCCGTATTCCTCAACGTGTCAGATTAGCAGGGGCATGGAACACATCGTCCAGTGATGCTTCCGCGTCACTGCCAGTAGCCCATGTTCCACCAATCGCTCCATGTCCAACATTTGGACATCTTTCCAGACTCCCACACTCTTGCGACTACTTTCTATAAGCACTATGCTTATTTCTTACTGCATATTGTAGTAAGTTTGTTTGTAGCCTGTACACCGCACGTAAATAGTACAGTAGACTGCATGCGAAGATAGAGCAAATTAACTGCAAATGTTGCATAAACTGCCACGAGGCAGGAAAAATATCGCTCCTTTAAATTAAGGGTGATTTTGATTTTTTTGCGAAGTAAAATTGACTGAAAGTGAGGAGCCTTTAGACTGACCATGGAGACGAAGCGCATCGAGTAATTTTACTTCGCAAAAAAATCGTAATAAACTTGAAAGAGCAATATTTTACTTACCTCCTGGAAAGTTGCATAATGAATAACCTGACGCATAAGACAACAAAAGATCTAATTGCAATATTACACTGCTAATTTAATTGCTAATTACAATATCCTAAATTGAACGCAATGTATTTCAACTGTATGGAACAGTTGAAATGGTTCGATTTTCAATATCTTAGTTGTAATCAACTCTCAGCACTTTATATTTTATCTACAAAGAAATCATCGCAGCTGTATAATCGAGACAGTACTATTACGAAAGCTGTTTAAAATGTTAGAATATATACTTTGACACCTTGATTAATGGTTTTTTTCAAACGAGTTGGAAAAATCAATCTTTAAATTGTCTAACTATTGTTTATTGACCTCCAACAATTCTTTGTCCAACATGCTGATCTCAAGTGAAGAAAGAAGAATTTCTTGTAAGTACAGCATATAAATCACAGTTGAAAGAGATGTCTTTGCAATGACACTCACCGTGGCAAGGAATAGAAAGAAGGGTGCAGCAGAGCGGAGTCGGCATGATCACCCAAGATTTATCACTCCAACTGATTACTACTCATTATTTTAAATGTTGGACACCATTAAATGTTGTATTCCTTTTCACTTGATAATGCTTCTGGTATATTGTTCAAATGAGCATATATATTTTCAAATGGTCAGATGTTCAGCACATCATCGATTACAAAGACCTTGCTAAGTTCATATCCACAAGTATAATCCAGACAGGCATTCAATGCATATTGTCAAGAGTGAGAGATCCACAGAAGAGAAGAAAAGTGACGATGTTTTGTTCATCAATCAAGTTATATACATGCATGCACTAGGAACCATTTTTAAAATAACTTTTCGAATATTTCGCTTTTTTGTTTATTCGATCTTTTTTTTGGTTTTTTCTAAAAATGGCTCACTCAACCGCTCGCTCACGACAAAAAATCACCGCTCGCTCAGCTCGCTCAAAGACACTGGTGATGACTGATTCATCAATGCGGATTTTAGACAAATTTGAAAACGTTGAGAAACCCATAATACCGACTTCTGTGCATGTTCGTTCGTAAACATGCTTTGGTAGACAAGCTACCATCATCAGTGACCGCAATGAGGACAACAGGAATGCATTATACCTGCATATTGTCATGAGATTAAAAATCAAAAGAACGAAGGTTGCTGTTTGTGGTTGCGATTATTCACGAGACAATCGATATTCATTGTTTGACGGATGGTCGTAGTGAGAATATGTGAGCTAAATGTGGATACCATTAACAAAAATGTTGCATTTGCTACCATTAGGAGGCTTTCGGCACTTCTATTCCCCCCCCCACATTGCTGTTGTTGACATCCGGAAGTGTTGCATCGTCAACGATCTTTTCTTGCTCAACGGGCAGTCTCAGTAACGTCGCATAGCGTTGAGTGTGTGAAACTCTTCTTATCTGACTTGTAGAACTCTTACAGCCTCAGAATTAGACAACTGCTCGTCATTTGTCTGTAGACAGCAATCACACGAAGTTCATGATCACAGCTGTACCTTGTATTCTAACTGAGTATCCAAGGTACCAATCCTTCATCCCAGTGCTCAAGTGAGACTTCTCAGTCGTGCTGTAGTGTCACTCAGTGACAGATCAAGTCTACTCTAATGTGACTAACTTTGGCGAAATTTGATGATTTTGGAAAACTTGAAAAATGTGGGGGGTTAGAAAGACGTACCAGGCTTGCTATATCTGAATGTTTTAAGCTTCATGCACACCAGGCGCGGCACTGTGCGGCGTGTTTATGAGTGAAGAGTCCTATAGGCTTATTAGGGTTTTTGAACGAAAATTTTTGACGCGTGAGGAACGCAACGCGCCGTCCGGTGAGAATGGACTTTTCAGCTTCATAGACCCAGTTATATTAATATGATGACTGAAGACATTCCATACTAAAAATTTTGACTCCAGACGACGCAGTACCTCTTTTCAATCAGAAAATCTCATTTCATTCTGCTTCCCATTGAATTTCACGTGCTTTTATTTGATCGTCTGACAAGAAGAGGAGCAGGAACCGGATGGAAATCGACAGACACGCAGATTCGTAGTGGTCATAGCGTGTACCTTAATATGTGAAACTCTCATTCTTGGCCGCTTTCCCCGAAGAAACTCGTTCTAGCTGTTGGACCATTTGCGTGTGTGTGGAGATGGAAAATGCCCTCATTAACATGCATCGGTCGTTTTGTCGCGATTGATAAGTATAAACAACATTTGAAATTCTTGTTTAAATGGGAGTAATCTTGTCAACACGAAGATATGAATCATCCGCATCTTCAATAGTAAAGTCACTCGGTTCACTGGTTGCGGTTATACAAGCAAAAACTGTAAAGATAAACCATATTTATCAACGGTTCAACACAGTTTGAGGTAAAAGATCAAGATGACGTCACAGCGTTCCAGTGGAAGCTGCTTTTCTTATATCAAATCATGGACTGCATCAAACGAAGCCAAATGGAGAAGTTAACTGCTGTCATATCTTGGCCATGGTCGCATTCATGCGCGCAGTTATGATTATCGAAGGGAATGACAATATTTATTGTTTTCGGTGAACTTCGTCTTTGAGATGACTATCACAAGATCAAAGTTGAATTTACATTCAATGAACTGAATGTGACGCACTGCAGAAAGAGATACTGGGTAATAAACAATGTAGACAACGCCTGCACCATCTCTTTTCGGTACTTATGGGTTATTTCCCCTCCCATTTCGAAGTTGTCTAAAATCCGTGAAAATGAAACAACCGTCACAAAATTTCAGGTACATGTATACGTATGCGAGGATATTTTCTACCAGCAGACCAAAAATTAATGCAAATCGGGTAAGTGCTTTTTGAATAAGAGATGATGACTTGAAGTGTCAGTGGTGTCAGCATCTTGAAGTTTTGTGACGATTGAGACATTTATGCAGAAAATTTTGAAAACGCTGGGGAGGGGGGAACCCACAAAGTGCATTCTTTTCTTTTGGGAAGTCTTGTATGCTATGTGGCAAAATTTTGGCTGGCTTGGAAATTAATGCAATATTTAAAAAATTGATAAGGACCATTTTATATTTTTATGTCAAAGCAGTCCTTGTTTTGAAGTAGTGTTTTATTAACGTCAACTTCTATGTTAAGAGATATTTTGTGTTCAAAATTAGATGTTAATTTGAAGATTCATGAGAAGTGCGATTCCGTGATAGCATCAGAGCTGGAAGCGGATCACGGACCGGTATTTATTATGTCTGAAATCAAAAATATTTTCCTCATTTGATCATTTAAATTCTCTAAATCAATTCATTTTTTATGTCTTATCAACGTGATTGTTTAGCAATAAGATGAAATAGGCAGCGGTATACGAGGGAATAGGTCATAATGAAACTTTCTCAACCAGTTTGTTTACTTAAGAAAATGATCCTCTTCCATTGACGGATAATCAATGCGCCCAAATCCTCTGTAGGAGTTTAATGCCTTTATCTGAGTTAAGGCATCTCTTGAATATATATGGAAATTAAGGATTAGGTCTGGTCAAGCAATTCGTTGTTGCTTTTCGATTCTATAGACTGCAATTTTTTTAATTGAAATGTGTCTACTATCACGTGGAGATGATGCAAAACAATAATCGGTAGACGTTTAGCAAGTGACACTTCTCTGGAATTTCGGTCAAAGGAGTCGATTGAATGTTTAGTTCAACTTTTGACATAATGACTTCACTTTTCAAGAGGCTTACATATCCTCAATGGTTTCGTTTTCCCTGTTTTAATTAACCTAAATATAACTTACGAGAATAGGAAGGTATCGGTACGTGAAATAAGATCCTTTATTTGGGTATGCAAATGCGTTAAACATGTACAACATTTAAAACGAATGAAATTTTACTGTGTGAAATGTTTAAAAATTCACCTTGCTACACAACAGTGATCAATTTACGGTACTTCTATTTTTCCCTCCGACATTTTCCAACTTTTCCAAAATCATCAAATTTTGTCAAACTTAGTCACATTGGATTTAGAATAGACTGGATCTGTAACTGAGTGATAGCATAACACCACTGAGAAGTCTTACTTGAACCCTGAGATGAATGATTGGTACCTTGGATACTCAGTCAGAATGCAAGATACAGTTGTGATCATGATTATGAACTTCGTGGGATTGTTGTCTACAGTGAACGACTGCAGTGCTATAAATGAAGTAATATAAACTTTCTACAAACCAGAGGAATTTTACACACTCAACGCTCTTGCGACGGTATTGAAACTGCACTGAGGCAGGAGCAAGAGAAGATCACACCGGTGCAACACTCTCGGTTGTCAACAACAAAAAATGTGTGTAGGGGGAAGAATAGAAATACCCAATTTACTTTCAGATGGTACACAGGCCCAACAACTGGCGATCATGTAATCAATAATTGGGTTTTTTAGGATGATTCTTGAGGCGATTACACTCAACTAACGTAATTGATGTTTTTATTAATGATGGTAAAGTATGCAAATTTTTCACCCGGCCCCATATACAAAATTCATCCGGGCCAGAAAAGCGGTACATTTTTAGCTCTGGATAGCATTTTCTCATTTTAACGGCATTCATCCGGTCGGTAGGGTGACCATTATTTTGAGAGCTAGGCGATAGTTTTCTGTGTGATTGATAATAATGATAATAATAATGAACGTTTATTTAATTCATACATGGCCTCAATAATGAGAAGCGTGAGGCCTTTTACAAACCAACATCAAAATCAAAGTAATTATTCATAAAATGTGAGAAAACTAACAAAATCTACAAAGGAAAAAGTAACCTCACATAAGAAATAGTAACGCAATATCAACTACAGAAACCACTGTTAAATAATCTTATCATTGTCAAGATAAAACAGTTTCTTCTCAACACTAAAGAACATTCCGGCATACAGTACTTGTTAGAATATTTTTATTTTTGGGAACAAGGTGATGCAAAACATGATTCTCATTATTGACCATACATTTAAATAAAGATGCTCCAATCATCAGTCGTCGATATGAAAGCGGCACAAAATATGCACAATTGCATTGAGAGGACCCACAAATAATTCGATGAGAACGACTTTGAACATTTTCAATTATGTTGGCAAGTGTGGAATTCAATCCTACAAACAACGGTGCACTATATTCCAAAATACTATACGTATACAGTTACTGTCAATTGTTACCAATTCGGGTACAGTTAGAAAGGGCTTTAACTGACGGAGCACAAAAATCTTGGTAGATGCTCTTTTAGAAATAGCATTGACATGCATGCTCCAATTAAGTCTGTCATCGAAAGAAATACCTAGAATTTTAACACAATCGACAATAGGAACATCAGTAATAGCGAAGTTAGTCAAATTTGATGGCTTAATACCACTGGTAACAAATGTCTGACGACATTTATCGCGGTTTATTATCATGCTGTTAACGTTAGTCCAGTTGATAATTGCAGAAAACATGTCCTTCACAAGGTTGTCTGAGGCCAATTTCTTAACACAACCGGCAATGACCATGTCATCGCCATATTTCAACAAAAGAACGTTGTCCGCCGAAAGGGATGAAAGGTCAGCATGAAAAAGCCCAACGCGAAAGGGCCCAAAGAAGTCCCTTGTGGAATCCCACTTTTCACTTTAGTATAGCTGCTACAGTCGTTATACCAACGTACCCTCTGGTACCGATTTGAAAGATAATTCGAAGTGAACTTCAAGGCAAAATGGTTGAAATTACTTTGCATCATTTTTTCCAATAAAAGTCTATGAGATACCTTATCAAATCCCTTACTGAGGTCGATAGAAACAACATGACAGGCTACTACATCTTTCTGTTGAATGCAAGATGTGACATGTTCATGAAGGTTCAGAAGAGCACAAGTGGTCGAACTACGAGGCTTGTATCCGTATTGGTTTCTATCAAATCGTGAAATGAATTCATGTTTGAGGCTTCTCATAAGTTCCTTTTCGAATATTCTCACTGGGATAGGTAACATGGAAATAGGTCGCACATTACTTGGACTTGGAGGATTAGATTTGGGTAGTGGTAAAATATCGGCTCTTTTCCAAACAGGCGACACGTCAGCTTCCAAAACACATTCGTTAAATAACAAGGTAAGAGGGAAGGATAGAACTTTCGAAATTTTTGGCCAAATAACAATTGGAATATCATCCGGACCACATGTTGACTTCGGACGCACTGAAGTAAGAAGTTTCTCGACTGCCACCTCAGAGAACCGACATGGTGGGACAGTGGATCCAAAGTCATAATCAATCAATGGATCGTCAATAAAATTTTCAGCCAGGGTATGGTTTATGCGTTCTAGGGTATCCGCAATTGGACTATCGGGGTCTGACTTTTGTAGCCAATTTTTGTCAATATTAGGACCTTTAGATATAACATTATAAATTTTCCATATGGACTGATTTTCATCAATTAGCGTTTTACTCCATTTAGATATAGCGACGAATATTTGCTTCTTCACCTTCTCACGAAAATGTTTATAAACACTCCAATTTCTATTTCGATAGGCTTCATATCGTTTGTTAATGAGCGATTTTATTATATTGTTCATCCACGGTTTATCTGAGTTTGACTTTTTGACATAGCATCGTGGGATGGTTTGTAAAGCTTGGTTGAGCAAACAATAGAAAGATTCACAAGCATCGTTTAAAGAACTATTTTCGATAATCGTGAACCAATCAGATCAGTCAACTTTTGAACCACTGAACATAAATTTGATCGTCGCAAGTCTAAAACCGTGTCTAAATTCCGTGAGACTGGAATTCATCTGCAATTGTTTGAAAGGTTTTAGGCACAGAACAGCATGATCACCAGATCCAAATGGTGGGTAGTAAGACGGTTGTGAATACTGACACACAAGATCATCTGGAATCATAATTAAGTCCAAAATCGCATTTAGTCTTGTGGGATTGCGAACAATGTTCTGTAAACCAAAATACACTTCAAGGTGTTTATGATTCACTTGGTTAAAATCACCCATTATGTATGCGTAATGACCAGGATGGCTCAGTAAATGTTCATCGATGATGGAAGAAACATAGTTCAGGAGCTTTTGTGAAGCTGAAATGCTCAACGTACTTCCTTTTGGGAAATAAATTAATGTTAGAATACATCTGAAGTTTTTATACAGTACACGAAGGACGAGGAATTTCACATCAGGGTAAACTGAATCGGCGAACAAACACGTAACAGATATTTCGGACTTGCCCAGCAGCAAACACCACCACCTTTTTTCCCACTTGAACGATCTGCCCGATACAATGTATAGCCAGGAATATTCACTGAAGAGTTCAAAATTGATGAATCTAGCCATGATTCCGTGATGCACAACAAATGAGGAGAATACGAAGACACAAATATGTTTAGCTCGTCCATTCTATTTGCAACTGATCTAGCATTGCATAGAGTTATGTTGGGTAATGGAGAACTTTTGAGTTAGTCAATGTTTCGAAGCATAGCCAGAACCACGTGAAACAATCTGACTGCCTTTGATCACTATGTCCTCACCCATATCTTTTCTTCTCTTGAATTCCTCTTGAAGCTTTTTACGATCATCTATCTGCATTTTAGTTAAGTCAGGCTTTACAAAAACCTGGGAATAATGAACACTGGACTTTAATTTCTTCGAATTTCTCAAACACTGCACTTTGGATTTGTTTGATTTGAGACGCAGCCTTAAAGGTCGTGTTATATTTCCATTAATGTCGCGTTTACCAAGTCGTTCATGGTAGATAATATCATCCGAATCGACTTTCAGAACTTTCATGATTTCACTGATAGTTTCCATTTCATCGTCGGCATCATCGTCTCCATCAGAACAAGTATCTTTTTGACGCCAAACAACACAATGTTGTCTTTCTTTTCAAACCTTGCTTGATGTTCTGTTAATGAACTTGATTATTCCACCAATATCAGCTGACATTTTCGAGTTGAGCATCTGACGAAGTGATGACAATTCCTTCTCAATAACAGAGAATCTCGCAAACAAGTCACCGATGCTGATAACTTTACATGTGTCACACAAATAGGTCAGGTTGTCCGTAGAAATCACTGGTTTGCTAATAGAAGCAGCAAGACCAGTACATTCCTTCCTCACATGAAAGACTTTATAGCAAATGTTACATTGAAGAAAGTCTGTGTCAACGGACTGCTTGCATGTTTCACACTTTACGCCAATTTTCGTGACGTCACTACCATTTCGCGATGCAGCGGTCATTGTGCAGCGATTGCAATCGGATTTTGAGTGGTGATCAATGAAAATATGGAAAGAGAACGGTTTTTGAGAATAACTTCAAAAATGTACACAATGTATAGATGATTCCACCAGATTGTTGTTCAGGAAGATGTAACGATCCTTGTGATACCAAATTTCCTGCAATTTCACAGGTAGCATTAGCATTCAACAATCTGTGACGCGAGAGAGATCTTTCAGACGTGTTGCTATCACGGCAAAGTTATTCTGATTATTCTATTAAGTCGATAGATCAATGTCAATTCGTTGTGCAGTTCTATGATGAATTTTCTGTAATGTGAGTAGTAAATGGCGACCACCTAGTGTATCAAGTTAATAAAGTGCGGGATATTGTTATCTAATATCCTTCACAACGGTCGAATGCACCTGATTTTAGGTGAACAAAATGCAGTGGCTTCATGGAACTTACGTACTGCATATATTTTATTTAAGTTGCTGGTACATAATTTACTTCACAAAGTCCTTACGCATTTGTCTGCAGAGAACGATATAATTCGCCTAAACATTTTTCAATAAAGCTTTGGTGACACGATAATGCCTGTCAGAGAAAAGCACGAATCTGTATTTCTTCATTGCGTCATCCCCAATGTCTGTAAATAAACCACTTCTGATGTCAAGAGTTCTTATTGCAAATCAATCTTATTGTCCTGTCAATGCAGGAATTTCCTCTTCTGATTTTCATTCCTGAAATCTGAATGACTGCATTATTGAATACATTGTTGCATTTTTACTTGTACAAATTCATTTTTCTATCATTAATGATGAGCTTTTCTTCTTTTGCAGTGTCCTTCCTCATCGCAGGCATAGCTCTCGTGGAGACCCATCTATATTACTTGAATGCCTATGGCGACAGGTTTTTATTGAAATTACTTCGGAGACATGATTTGCTTCGATATATCGGTGGTCCATTGGTTCGCAACTTTAGGGGACCTATGCTCACGTACTGGATTCTTGTTGCTTCTGACTTTTGCTTTCTCTTTGCGATGTTAAGTTCCCTTCCGGAGTTCATCTACCTTGCTGGAGAAAGCCGACGGCGAAAGCGTGAGAAAAGAGAACAAAAACCAGCTAGATTGTGAGACTTATTGAGCATAGAATATCGGGAATTTTGATATACGATCCATGAAATTGGTCATAACAATTGATTGCTGTACTGTTGTGCCATGATTGCTTCTGTTGTGTATACAGCAGCTATCAGTTTCCTATAATCCTAATTGTACATATTCATGTAAATACTGAGTGGACCTGATGCTTGGTGCCTATACTGAGTCATCATTTTATTTTTATCACATTTTTGTTACTTGAAACTCTGGGTGTCAGTTCAGATTGAACTTCATTGTACACGCATCAACTATTGATCTCAGAATGCAAATTGATCACACTATTTTGCTTTGCCCACTATTCACGTCTAATTTTGATTCTGTCGAGTAAAACTGTATATACTCATTGTCTCATACGGTGAGAGTATGAGAGTCAGCTGTCACCGTGAATCATACGAGAGTCGTACTCATAGAACTCTCATACGATATGAGAGATTGTGGACAAATGAATTATGAATATTTTCTCCACGGTGCAGTGATTTATATCGGTCAAAACTGGTGATCGATTCGAGTCAAAATTCAGATCAATTGAAGAAAGAAAATAATCGGAAATTTGATTCGATGCTTAACACAAATAGATTGAAATACGTCACAAAAAAGAATCGCTCTCCATCACCTCGGTATAGAGACGAATTGCGATAGCATATCTTATGAACTGATCAAGATAACAGAACTTTCAAGATATTGTAAACTTCATTGCCAATGTGGAATTGTGCTTTGAAATTTCAGCAAGATTTTCGTGGTAAAAGGTCAATGAAAATCTAAGATTGTTGCACTCTATTTCTGCTCTTCAAATGAGCGTAGAGGCAGGCCTACCTCATTTGAGAATTTGCAATCATGCATGTCATCATTTGTAACTACTTGCATATGTTTGGCACCGATGGTACCCAATTTGTACATACATAAGCAGAGGAAAATTGAATACAAGCGTCATTACATCAATTGCTTCTTTTTTCTATGTATTTTTGAAGCTGTTACTTACCTCTTGCTTAGATGCAGCTAGTTTTGTGCGAACTTCGATTTGCAACTTTCAATAGCTAATTGTTAATAATACATACACTTAGAGTTTTGACATGTAATATTATTAACAAATAGGCCCTTTTGAGAATTTATCCTTTACTTGTGAGTTGTGTACGATTGTTCGTTATCCCTGCTCAGCAGATCCAAATTTTTGGACATTTTGCCACCTTTGATCATTAACATTCCCTTCTATCCTAAAATGATAAAATCTAAAAAGAATAAAAAATGTCTTTGAGTACTCATCAATGCAGCTAATAATAGCTAAATAATTTGGTAAGAAATGTGTATTCCTTAAAATGGACCTGAAATGTTTTATGCTGGAACGTCCAATTGTCGCTATAGAATGAGGCGGATAAGATGACTAATTTGTTTCACGAGTATTTTTATAACTAAACAAAGCCTACAAGTAAGCTTAGTGTGACCACTTTTAGACCCACTGATTTGCATCCGATTGAAATTAATGAAATCGATGAGAATGTGAGTAAGACTGCTTGTCTGAAGAAACGTTGATGAGCGTGTGTACCGCATGATTTAATCAAATCTGCCTACTTTTTCACATTAGGAAGTATAGCCTGTAATTGCTTTCAGACTATAGTCGAAAAAAGGAGTCGAGAAAATGAGTCGTGGGTCCCTCGTCAAAAAGTCGTGGGCCACGTGAAAATATGGGGGCCAACAATTTTTTCGAAAATGGCTTATTTGGAAGTAAAAATGCATGATCATGTCAATTTCCGACCATTCTCTTCAAAAAATGACGTGAAATGTGATCTCTTAAAGTCGAGGGTTGGCCCCCCAATTTTCACGGTTATCTTTTTGACGGTGGTCGTGGGTCGGCCCTTAAGTTCACACGAGGTCTAATTTTGAATAAGAACGACCCCAGAGTTGTCACACACATTGATCAGCGAATTTATTGTGATTTCTAAGAAAAACGTATCTCTGATGTTAGTGGACTGGCCCAAAACTGTCATCGATCGGCTGTCTGGCACATCTAGGCAAGTTTTTCCTTGGAATAGATAACCTTAGCTCTCATTTCTCTCAGTGATTTTCGCTACATGATGATGGTGCATTCAATCGTGAAATGTTGCGATAAACAGTTTTGGTTGCGATACTTTATACATTTGCATGACGCATCGATGGCAATGCAGATAATTAGCCTACTCAAATTCTTGACTTACCCTGAACTTCATATCATTCTTTATATCATTCTGACCATGATTCTGACTATGCCAGAATTTCAATGCTTGTCAATTTTTTCGTCAATGAAGGTTGCAAGTTGCTGTATTATTGTTCATTCATTAAATTGTGAATGAATGGAAGAATCCTCAATGAGTGTGGCATAATATCTCGGTCGCTTCAAGCCTGTGATATAGTGAGGGAGAGAGAGAATTCTATTAATAGAAGCGCGCTTTGTCCAGTCCAGCCCGATAACAGATCTTTCTCGTGCGCCTTCGATAGCGCAGCGCAAATAGAAGATCACATTTCAACTCGAGGGTAGAAATAGGGGTCATCGCTTCATTTCATAAAGAGAAATAGCGTAGAATAATCTAGACGTTACATTCGTGTCTCTACTTTTGGAGCTGCCTTACTGACACCTGTGGACATCGCTGTGTAAATTGATTGATCTTATTAATGGATTATAAATCAAATTACAGTAAAGAAAATGCGAGGAATATCCTGAGCCGAAAATATTGATGGAATGGATTATTTATCAAACGAAATTCGTATCAGGTAAGCCGAATGAAGTGATAATAGATAAATTTAGTAAATATTAGCGGTTAATCTGCGCACTACACATTATACATGTACCAATCACTGAATTAACTGAAATATTTCAACAGATAACTTTTGAATTAGATGTGATGTAAAAAAATGTTCCTCTGGTTATAAATGTTTGTCTATAGGTAAAGCAAGCCAATATTTCACGACCATTCAGATCGAATCGTGCGGACAGACTGACATCGTAAACGAATTGCTTTGTATGAATACAGTAAATCCAGTCGAAGCTCGTTAATTTGGACACGGATAATTAAGACTTCGGTCAATTAAGATCATACGGACGCGGTATTTTTTGTATATTTGGCGGCTTATATAAGTTGCTTTTGAATTCAGACTTTCAATAATTAAGAGATAGAAAACCTGGTATTTATGCTCTTAATTATCGAGCTTTGACTGCAAGATACTTTGCACAGCGTTGGCGCTAACTGATGGTTCGCTGCAATGAGATAAAGTCAATTCTGGCGACGGGACATTAGACGGTCAAAATCAATCAATACGGCATGTGAAACCAATGAAACAGATTAAGTTAACAAAGGACTTTAATTGATTATCTTTAATAAGTAGGAAACACCGTTGTACTTTTATTAAAGATATTCAATTAAAGTTAAGTTAATCTGTTTAATTGGTTTTTGCATGCAGTATTGATTGATTTTGCCCGTCTAATGTCACGTCGCCAGAATTGAATCGAGCTTTGACGGTATGTACAAATTCATTTTTATACTGATTCGTGCACAGATATTCTGCTATTACTGTCCTGTTTCATCTACCGCCTTATCTCTACTGCGTTGACAGCCATGTTGATATGCATTGAATTTTCGGAACTTAGCAATGTAGTCTGCCCTGACGATACGGCCTACATGGTCTTGATATAATCCCTTGCTTTACATACAACAGGATTTCGAAGAGCTTCTCAAATTATCATCAGACATCCTACCGTGTTCTCAGTAGATATTCTGCATCTAACAAATGAAACGAAAGCGCTGAATTATTTATGAATTCTCAAATCTTCGGTTATTGATTAAGCCTATCTCTATAATACAGAGTGGATTACATTTCAAACAACCGTGTCCTTAATCATCTTTAAACTCAAACGTAATAATATATCCTCCTATGTATAATTGTAATATTTGATATTGGTCGATCGATCAATTTTTCAGTCTGTCTTCGTGAGATTTTATTGCCAACCCAACAACATTTTTAATGAAATCCGTTTCATATGCTTGGGATAGTATGCCGGCCTATAACACTCCTGATCGCCTCTCTGCAGACAAATATTTCCTTTTTATAATTGCAGGGTTATGTGATCATCCAATTATGCCGTGTGAGTGATATTATCATTTTCTTATAAACATTAACCTAAAATTATGAAGCAAGAGCTAGGAAACAATTTCTAAAGTTGTAATGATGCATAGGCTATTTCTAACAATGATATTACATAATCTTGAGAACCTTCTTTCATATTTCAGACGTCATGGTCTTCAGTCTTCGCGGAACTCGTCACTGCCTCCGAATGTTTCGGTTCTAATAGTGTTATTATTTTTCTATTAGTACATGGAACACTTAGTGGAGTGACACTATTGACCTGCGCGAATAAAAATCTAAGGTAGGTTCAGTAGTTTTCAGATTTATGCCACTTACCACCCTTCTTGCGTTGTACTTTTTAGTAGATAGTGCTTTTTCGTTGTTTTCTATTAATGTCATCTTTAAAATGTAGCATTGAGATATATCGCTTAATTAAGGTCAACCAAAACTTGGATTGTGAGATATGAAGAATAATGGAAGAGAGGAAGCATTGCCTACACGTGTAGAACGTCAATCTTCTTGCATTTTCAAAATCCACTGTGGGAAAATTCTCCAAAATTTTATGGAAAATTTTGAACAATGTAAATTATTTAGTATAGGCAGACCCTATTCGGTTCATGCAGTTCAACCGTCGTGTTTCATCGATCAATATTGCAGACAAGCCGATAGATGTCTTAATCCCGTAATGAAATGTCGCTTTCATTTATGCATCGCATTATGAATTATGCGCTTAATTCTCGCCGAGAAATGCGAATATTCCTGCTTTTATTTCGCATGAAAAATACAAATCCATGGTAGGAAAACTAAGCCAGGTACTGATGTCTACCAGAATGAAAATTATCGCGTGCCTTATCAACCGCATATAACTTATGAGAAGCTGTACAACACTATGCCTATGTAGGCCTAAATTTAGGGCCTATATACTTATTTATTTGCTTCACCGACTTGAAAATGAAATGAAAAAAATCTAGCACTTGAGGTTCCTAATTGAAAAATTTTATGAGTCAAGATGTCACATTCTAAAAGGCATTTTAGGACTTTTGATAATAATAGACCGGGTTTTCGTATTTTTTGGACTTTGTAGACATCCTGAATTGAATCTTTCAACATCCTTTCATGTCTCACTTCCACCAACCTGGAAACAACCGCAGGAGACATCATGGTTATCACACCTCCGCTCTTGAAGTAACACACAGTCTACAAACCAATCATCTCGCAAGCAACCATCGACAAATTATAGCGCTCAGGATCGCCACAGGATGCACACGCGATACAAGCACACAACGTACCACATGTCTTTATTCAAAGAAAATGAAAATCATACAATACATTGAAGATCACAATAATGGCAAAGCACGGGCGACATGGAAAAGTAATTCAATAGTAGCAAATGCTATAATCTTGAATACAAAATTGAACAATACGGAATAAACGATGATATTCTTGTTTGTTCTGATGACAGGTAAACGCAGATGACAAGAGCTAATTCTCATAGTCTCAGGACACAAAAAATGCAAAGGACTACAAGGTTGCATAAGTTTCTTAAATTCTTTTAAAGCTCTGTTATCACGTCTTACAGACATAAGAGTATAAAGGCAGTAGTAGCCTACAACGGAAAAATTTTCCACAAATGATCCTGTGTGAGAGTTTACGAATTTTCTCAAGTTTGTCGCTGTCTTTCTTCGTTGACACGACGCGCGACAAGTCTACATATGTGAACGTGTTCACTCCATGATCGTCTTGAAAAATCACACCTAAAATCTCACACTATGCACGCTTCTAAATAAAGAAAAAAGACAACATTATCCGCACAATCTAACTCAGGCAACCTCACCTCAGACAGCAAAAATCCACCATCTTCAGTACTGGAAATCATTAAGCACGCCACAACCTCTCAAGAAAACAAGTGTCCAGCCACACACACTCACCATATCCCCAGAACAAAGACAAAACAACAAAGTCATTAACGCAATGCCCACCCCAACAGTTCAGAATTAAAAATCGACTATCGCACCACTCCGACAAATCCCCTTCTTATTAAAAGGATATCAGCACAACAGAATCCCAGCTGCTCATTTTTCTTGCTCCTTTTGTAAATCGCAAAACATCTCTTGCACACGCATACACGCAACTCTCACACCGTGGAGTTGGTTCACTCCGTCAGGTGTGCGGAGCTCATCCTCAGCTGGGAGCGGACGATTGGCCCGCCGAACAAGTGTCAGCTCCCTGTTCCCTCCTCCAACAGCAGCGAGGGGGTGGGATCGCCATCATTTTCATGAAGAACTTCTCATTGCTTGTCCGATACAGAAATTTGTATCACAAAGAAAATATCGCAAAAAAGAACCCGGAATCTTCTGTCACGTTCCTTTCAGATTTCCAGATTTCTGAGTTAGTTACATACAATATCATCGCAAACTCCCGAACAAAAAAAAACAAATAATTATCTGTCACGGTTTATTCGTCGAGTAGACATCAGCATTTCAGAATCAGATCATCAACAGAAGATAAAGTTAACATCCGCGTCGAGAAAATTTGTGTTTAAAACAAAGAATAAGAAAAGTGGGACGTGAGAAATGCTTTTCCATGTGGTGAAACAAATGAAAAAATACAAATCTCGTTCGTTATAACCAATTTTATCACAGGACGATCGTTGGATTGTATTTTACATTGACCCCACATATAGAAAACACAGCTAGCGCATCAGTGCAGAAAATAGTACATTCACTTCTTCGGTGGAGATTTCTTTGGTGGACTTTTCGCCTTTGGAGGGCTCCCTGAAGTTGCGAGTTTTGATGCTCCCGACACTTTGGTCACTGGTTTTGAAGATGCTTTAGTTCCTGAAGATGACGATGCGCCCGCTACAGCTCCAGCTGCTTCTTTGTTCACTTGAGAATGCAATTTCGTCAGCTGGTCCTAAAAAAGAACAAGACGATCGGTGTAATTGCAACAGCAAGCAAAAAATTAAAATTTTTAAAATTTTAATTTAAATATCATCCAAAGCATCAATGGTTCTTGGCATGTTTTTCTCACGAATCAAACTTTCCTTGTTGTGAAAGTGCGCGTCGAAACATTGCTATACATTGAATAAGATACCTGCTAACTTCGAAATTCATAATGCCAAAGAAGATTATGAATGTGCGCCTTCCATTCATCCTGGAAGCCTTGTACGCTAGTGTCGAAAGATAGATCTTTCTTTATTTGCCTCACGAGGGCGGTGAGCACATAACAAATAATGCTCAATAGATAAAATCAAATATACATAAAATCTTTTGTGTGAATCACGGACAATATCTAATAAAGGAATTTAAAAAGCGTTCAGTCTTTGTCTTGGGACGTCTCAATTGACATTTGTTCCTTCATGACAAGCTTTCCCTTGTCATATCTTTTGTTGTTCGGAGGTGAAGGAAGTATTTAAACGCTGTTTGACTAACCAATATATTTCAGTAATTCACATTGCTGGAGCAAATACAGTTTAACAAATTGTGTTCACAAGTTATAAATCTGAGATGCTATACACAGGTGGATACATCGCTACTTATGCACCGTGAGAGATTCCTAGATGCACATGCAGGCCTTCTAGGTTTACAGAGTTTAGCATCATTGGTTCATTACACACAAAGATGGAAAATGAAGGGAGGAAATGGAAGGTAATCACAAGGCAGATTGAAGAGGGTCACATGGTGCCGTTGCAACAAAATGTTGACCTGACAAAACAAAACAAAAGGGATGACATGCATGAGAAAATCATCAATCAAAAAGAATTTGTACTCTTCATATGCTTCTCTGCTGCTAGTTGAAGGTTTCAGGCGATGAATCAAGAGAGCTTTCTTAAACCGGAGGTTGGCCATTTCAGGTGAGTGTGCTACAATTTGAACGTTGGATGTTGTATGTTTGCTTGTGTTTGTATACAGATGAGGAGCTGGTGGGGAAATGTTCCTTTATTATTGTATGAAAATGTCTTGATGTGTTTCTGGTTCAAATGCTAGAGCCGCCTCAAATGTATGAGACTGTGTTATTCAAGAAATACTTTCAGTAAAACTTCGCTTCTCCGGTCATTCTTTGCTATGCGACAGGCCATTGATGTTATTGATTATTGGTCTGTCGACATCACTGAGATGGATTCCCTTACGCGTCTTATTAATTAATTAACAAAAATTCCCTTACGTCAACCATTGATGTCTCGGTCGGTCTAAAGTTGACATGACTCTGTCTCAAACATTGTATGCAGTGGTAGCAAGTGATAAAGATTGCTATGGAGATTATATCAAAATATATAGGAAATATATCACAAATTGTACACGTAGGCCTAAGTTTGATCTGATAATAAACATAGCAGAATCAACAAAATAATATATGACCAGTTTGTAAGTCTACACTACTTGTGACTTGACGATAAAGGGCGGTTAATGCAAAAATCGAAGTTACGGAGGGCAACAGCAAAATCGTGGTTATAATGACGGGCAACAGGAAAGTCGCGGTTGCTGACGGGTAGCAGTAACGTTTCAGTTACTGACGGGCAGCAGCAAAGTTTCAGTTACTGACGGGCAGCAGCAAAGTTTCAGTTACTGACGGGTAGTAGTAAAGTTTCAGTTACTGACGGGTAGTAGCAAAGTTGCGGTTGCTGACGGTTAACAGGAAAGTTGTGGTTGCTGACGGGCAGCAGCAAAGTTTCAGTTACTGACGGGTAGTAGTAAAGTCGCGGTTAATGACGGGTAGCAGTAACGTTTCAGTTACTGACGGGTAGTAGCAAAGTTGCGGTTGCTGACGTGAACTACGGGTGGCAATATAATCTCTCAGCCCCATAGAAATAAACTGTTTATCTGAAGTTCGCTAGAATGGAAATTGACTCAAGGTCGTGGCACATCCGGGGGAACTAAGTTGGGGCATGAAGAACCAATTAAAAGCTTCGATTTACTCATGTGACTGATTCTAACCCAATCATGCAGACGTTGGCAGGTGCATCTAAGTGAAAATGCGTGCGATTTATGTGCCGTTATTGTGCATTGCATGAAGCTTAATTTCCATTCTAGAGGTTTTATTGTTGTCAATTTCTATGCTCAGCCCCGGTAAATACAAACAATAAGGTAGGGAAGTCGAAAAGATCGAAATGAAATTCCCCACCTCATTTGCACAGTTATCTACAAACACTGCTTGAGATCAACTTATCTACTTTCTAAATGCATCCCTCTCCAGGCAAACATTCAATACTTCTACCTAGTTCAGTGACGGGTCGTTATCAGAATTATCTTGCCCGGACAAGTTCACATCAGTAGTGCATGTAGAGTGTCACTACTCATCCAGAACACTTCCAGAATGATCTTATCGCTGTTTAGTGAGTCACCAAGATTAAACAGAAATGACGTCTCCTGACGATCAAAATGTAGACGTTGGAAACGGCAAATATTATGCGCGGTTCGGTAGTTGAATGTAAATAGTCTACATGGATGTCTGAGCCGAAGGGTGTTTGCTGCTGAAATTATTACTCCTCCGCTGTGATTGGCCGTTCTGTTTTGATCTAGTGCTTTCAAGGATTCTGCTGTCTATCCTGATGCTGGGGCTGTTATGCTGGAGTTGATTCCTCAAGATTTAGAGGAATTAAACCATTTTCTCCTCAGATCTGAGATGTGGCCAGAAAATCCGGTTTGAGGGGACCAAAATCTACATGCGTAAATTGTAACATTTAAACCGGAAAGCATGTAGATACTGTTGCATAAAAATATGAATTAATGCATCAAACACTATGCTTTATTATCACATGTGTTCATGAAAGTTTAAGTGAACGGAATTGTTTCGATCGAATAATAAAAGACGTAGAAACTCATAATGGTATCAACAGACATGACATTGCAAAAACTAAAATCCGCGGATTTAATCACCTGTGGGGCCCTTTCCCTAGAATAATTCGGAAAAAGTGATGGGCAGCCCTTGGCCAACGCTTTCTGGATTGCTTTGAAACAAAAAAATATCCTTTACGAACAACTCTCACTTTGAAAGGAGGATGTGGAACAAGATGCTGCTCCGGTAAGTATTAAATTAATGTGGTGTTATCAAATGTGTCAACTGACATTTTTAAACGGTCACACTCCGGTCTGACCTCATTCATTTGTGTTTCTCGATTTAAGCTACAATCGTCAGGGACCAGGACGAACTTAAACATTCAGCAGACGTTTAAGCGGAAACAAAAAGAATAAGATAGGGACTGAGAGGAAACCAGAAAAAAGAGATTCTGGAATGGTGTTCATAACTGGAGTAATAGAGAGAACGCATTGATCAACAAAACTTCAAAATATTTCCCTTCAAACAAGGAATATCATCCGAAAAATCATCACACACTACAGAGAGACATCAGGATTAGCTAGTTGAGGAATTCAATTTCAAAGGAGACAATTACCTTCCATTTTAGCTTGGTCGCCATTGACATGCAGATATCGTCACAGTCTCCTTGTGCAAAGACGTCTCTATAGTTGCCTTCTTTACCGCATTGCAGTCCTGCTCGAATACCCATCAACATCAACATCCAATTATCCTGCAATAAGTGAAAAGCACTCATTAATTCAATTTTCTTCTTCATTTCCATTCAATTATTTTTCTCTACAATTGTATTATTCTAATATGTTGTTTTGTCACCAGGTTATCTGCAAGTGCTCTTTGCATGGACCTGGATGCCCAATTATGTGATGCGTACACCACTTAGTAAAAATAAGTATGGTTGTTGATCCGCCTTCCAATTTTAATTGAACTACAAAGTTTTGATGACAAACAACGTCATTTTCAGAGTTCACGAACTTGTAATCGAGGTAGGTTCACAACCCGACCAGGTCATCTTCAGGTGTAAAACTATGATGACTACTCAATATTGAAATAAAAAGAGAATTAAATACTTATAAAGGCATTAATAGCTAATTACTTTTTTAATTTTTTGTCTCTTGAAGATGCACTCTCATGCCTGTGTATATAGACCTAAAATGTTCTTGGTAGGCGTGTGTGCATGCTTGATAGGTGATGGTAATAGATGAGGGGTCATCTGTGGCGCCGGTGTGTGACTGGTGTCTCATTACTGTCCCACATTTCCTGGCTTGTCGGTGAGACGGAATTCCACTACCAGTAGAAAATTGCTGGAATTTCCATCCAATAAAGCGAACATAATTCCAATCCTTTTCACTTTTCTCACGCCAAGTTTTGATAAAAATGCCGTCTTTTTATCATGATAGCTTCATTTTCAAGAATTTCACTTTTCTATTAGGCCTGCTGTCATGCAGAGGTGGGCGCTGCTACTTGCCAGACTGCAATTTTCAATTCTACAAACCTTTCATTTTCTGAGTTTGCTAGTACAATTCTCGTGCGTTAACTTTAAACTGATTTTTCCTTTACTTCAACCCTCCCCTACAGTCCTCAGTCTGAATAGTTAGTTAAGGTACATTTTTTATGTAGCCAAAGAGTCCAGATAATAGTTTAGCTACAAAGGACAATTGTAATGGGACAATATCTGATATGGCTTCCGATAATTTGCACCGGGATTTCAGGCTGAATTGAATCTCATTTTCACGACAATCCAAAAGTGTTCACCTAGGTGAACTTAGGTAATATCGGTAATAGATGACGGTTAGTAACCTTTAGAGTGAGAGAGACTGTGATGAGCCTCAATTTCTCAAGCTCACAGCACCCCCGAAGGACATTATATCGCTTTGAACGATCGTTTAACAAATTTCTATTCAGTTTACTAAACGACCCTCTACGTTTTCTCCAGTCCATCAACCAATTATTGGATTATTGGTCAACTAATCTATAAGAATAACGGTCGCTTCTTCTTCGATATTCAATTATCGCTAAGTGTCTATCCATCCAGAAGGATTCAAAACTCGGAAAGAGAAGCTTAGCAATTCTTCAACAGCAGTCAGATCGTGGACATACCTCTCCATCGTTTGTCATTTCCCGATTGACATAAACTCGAGGAACCTCATCCTTCACCCGATGAATGAGACTGGCAAATGGCATAACAACCAGGGAAGTTCCCATGATAATGAGCAGATCAGCGGCTTTGAAATCCTGGAATGAGAAAAATGTGCATTGGCAGATGTATCTGACATCAAGTAGATATCGTGATACATAGAAACACAATCTGATAGCAATGACACACGCACTGTAAGTGTTTGATAAAATAACTAGTTGAAAGCTTTTATGTACGCAGCCAATTAGTCCAGACAATTGTTAAGTTACATAGAAAATTGTAATTTAAAACTCTGATATGCAGAGGCGGCGCAACGAGTCGGGACAAATGTCCACCACTTCACCTTTCATAGCGCTGGTGATTGTCTTCTCCGCTTTATATTTTAAATTTGAATCATTTTTCATGAAAATGAATTGATATCATGAAAATGATAGAATCGACTATCGTCCAACTAATGAAAACGACACAGAACGATTAATAAAAGCAAAATGGTCAATGTGGTATTGTCACTTAACATAAATTTCTGGTTCTACCTCCTGCAAATCTTGCATCTCGAGTTCGTCGTCATGCTTCACTCCAATCTCTTCATTTTCAAATTCCGTTTTGTCATCAATGTGTATAACGTCTGCATTTCATCATTGACAAAATCAAGGGTTAAATTACAAATTCTAAACTTTATTCATGTTACTCATCCACGAATAGAATCCGCACTTGAATTGCAAAATAGTTGTACAACCCACAGGCAAATAGAAGTCGAGAAAATCCGGCAATTACTTGTCAACAATACATATGTGCCTAAGTAATTATTACATTAATTATTGTAAAGTGGCCAAGTTCTTTCCATGACAAAATTTGAAAGTGTCAAAATTCAGTTGCGCAATATCTAACATACCTGATCTACCAAAGTGATGAACCGTTGTGGTAAGCTTTCACCGAAGAACACGATATCTGCAGATGCGAAGCGAAAAATGATCACTTTTCTAACCAATAATATTAGTCGCATACATACAAATCTATCTAAAGTCGATCATCCCTGATCTCAAGCACTAAAAAGTATTCAAACAAGATTTTATTTCTTTGGAGTTCACTCTGATAGGCAGCCTTGAGCTGAAGCTCACTATCAAACAACATTTGGTAGGGCAAATCTTTTCTTACACAGCTGGAAACCCCAATTGATCTCAAAAACCGCACATCAACCGGGAAGCTATTCTATCCTCAGAAAGACGCTCTTGCCACCGTATACGCACAATAAAGTAGAGTGACATGATGGCTCTGACAAGCCTAGGCGACTGCCGCAGACTTTCACTTTGAACTCTATCAAAAGCATTTTCCAAGTCAACGAAAGTGACAAACAGCTTCTCGTGCTCGGCATCGTATGCTCAACGATTTGCCCTAGGATGAAAATGGGAAATGTTGAGTGCGAAGTTTTCTAAACACTCTGTCTTAACAAGGCCATTCGTACTTGCATGCATCAGTTAATGAAGATAGATTCTCGAGGACATCTTACCAGGCTTTACAACTCCTTCACAGTCCTTATCTTCACATTTAGGCACCTTATCGGACATAACGTAATCTGAAATGAGAGATAATAGGTCAAACTTATTCGTGAACTAAAACAGTCATGCACGAAAGAAAGCATTTCCCACTCAATGATGAGGAATAATTCAATGAGTCGATGAAAATTAGCAACGTGACAAAATAAACAATGTTCATATTAACCAAGTGTCTCAAAAATTCGCAAGATCTTTTTCTACCGTAAGTCAATTTACAACATTGAGATCAATCATGATAGGACATAGACGAAAAATTGCTTCTTCTGACACTTGTTTATTAATAGAAGCTTAACCGATGTTTCGCATTCCGGCTTAGACAAGGTAAAAGGTAAAATTGACATACCGGCCGCAACATGAACCAACAGACCTAACAAATCTCATAAAAGTCAATTAAACAGAAAAGGTAATACTACATAGCCTTTGCACCAGTTTGTCATCCGCGACTTTACATTACATAGCTGCTCCCAAATAAACGTCATTTTGGGTGAGTAAATTAGATTCACATGTGCTTCTCTTTGATCCTGTCGAACAGGAACCTGGTACAGCTCGGCAGACGCGCAGATTCGTAGCAGACATGCGATGTACACCATTCTGTGTAAGTCTCGTTTTCGGTCTCTTTCCGTGTAGAAACTTGCTCTGGTGCCGGACTATTTCCTTAATGAAAGTTCGCTCAACAGAGAAAAGTTGGTAGACATGAACTCTCAGTAGTAATGATATAATTATAATATTACTGATATCTGTTCAAGATATAAAATGGATCAAGACGATGATGGATCGATTCATGGATGAATCATCAGTCTAATTTTCGCACGATATGTGTTGGTGAGGATCCGTCATAAATCTTTTTACAGAGCTGTTCAAACTACCGGCACGTGGAGCATATTGGAACTACCGATGTGGCATTTCTACCCCGAACTCGACGGATCTGGTGCCACTACTGACTCCAATGTATCTAAGTCCTGATCAGTCAACTTTCAACTTTTAAATGGGTTGAGAAGTCACATCGCATTATATTCTTATTCTGAAAACACTTGAGCTCATTTGACAGTGGCAATTATTGACTCTTTAATGTTACATTTAGGAGATTGTCATACAATCAATTGTCACACTATATTACGTCGTGACAAATATCGATCGACTTATAGATCACACAAATCCAATGTTATTCGAATCAACTTACCACGCATCCATTTTAAATCATATTGCTTGCCACATACAATGCAACGTGACGTTCGAAAGTTCCCATGAGCATAAACAATTTTATCGGCGGGAAGCCCAGCCTTCTCCTCCAACATATCAATATTCTGCAAAATGAACACAAAAGTTTGATGCAACTATCGAAGGTGATTATCTTGCAGAAAGTGCTTCACACACGATCCCTACTAATCATCATAAAATTCGGGAAATTGATTTACTCAGTGTCAGTGAGATTCGTTGATTAGGCCTGTGCACAGCTAAAGGAGCTTCTCGACAACACAGGAGACTTTATTTACTTCGCACTTACATCTCTGTTCAGAGTCAAACTCAAGATGCAATACTGAAATATTGAGACTTGTAGCCTCAAAGAGACTGCCTTCCGTTTGGAATCAGTAATGCAAGGTTAAAAAGGTAAAAATGTAAAGAAGGGTTGCAGAACAGAATGACTAGATACATAGCAACACCCAACTGCGAATATTGGTCCATTCAAAAATAATAGTAGTCTAAGATAAAGGTCCTTAAGATATGATGTAATCCTTTCATTGACATAAGCGTCAATGACGGTCATCCGCAGGCCAATGATTCGATGCATTAAATAAATTTAAAATGAGTGGAATCAGTTCAAAGTTGAATCCATCTATCGTTTTGGTTATCTATGTACAAGAATTATATATTACAGATCCATTCGCAACTCGTGACAAAATTCGAGCTCAAATTTATCAAATTGGCATCAAATACTTGATATTAAGAAAAATTAGGCATGTGCGTTACATCATCCATTACATTATAAATGTATTAATTGCGGGAAAAGTGCAATGACCTCAGCGGACCGGGCTTGAAAATTCATGTCCGGTTTGCAAGTCTGGAAGTGCTCATATAAAGAGCTCACGATACATATTTTTTTCATTGGGATTCAATAACTGCGCTGCAGACTCAGATCACGTGCTCAAGATACTCCCGAAACTTTATTACAAATCGATAAAGAAATTTGATTGCAATGCGTCGAGTACGTGATGCATACCTGATTCTCGAGATAATATTAGGAATCCAGAATGTTGGAGAAATTAAAACAGTTAAATGAAATGAAGCTTTAACGTCACCGCTCTCAGTTAGGTGTGGTCATGGACGTCGCAGACATTGTCACATTTTTCTGGAACATTGAAATACTTTTAAAACGAATGTTTTTCTACAGCTACTTTCGGAGTTCGACGTCTGTAACAAAAGGTTATGCCAAGCACTTAACCATAGAGGCCACAATATTATTTGATTAATACATGTACTTTTAGTTTTATGTGACAACTAACAAGCATCATGGACTTCTTTCTGTATTTCACTGAAGAGTACACAGAAATGTGACATTCCTTTCGGTGACTCTTTCCAAAGAGAGGCAGTACCAGGACATTTTGTTGAAGGATGCGAAAGTGGTTGTGCTAAGAGATAGAACGCGTTAGAGTGATATCTGAAGTAGTTGAAGCAGCATTATATGAGCTAACTGCAGACATCTTGTCAAAGACGGCTATTAAGACGCAGTAAGAAAGTCCCTTGATGGCGTGAATATAGATTTAACACAACTGCCAATACCTCATCCGCGACAACTTTTTAACAGTTGAAAAAATCTTTGATGCATCGCCTGTGTTTGTAGGGACACTGTTCGCCTCACATTGATCTAGATATTTATAGCATGGGGATGTTTATTTACGCTGTGATAAGTCTGTAAAATTGAGACCCAAATAGCCACAAACCAGATGAGAAACCACAGTGCAATGACATTCCATTTCTGTTTTCTGTAGAAATACAGCAAATCCGCCAGGCTGTCGAAGCACAAACAGCAATTCACCTATGTCAAACCACGGATGTTTTTTAAAAATAATCATTGGAAAACAGTGGACATTACATTGCATCAGATACAAGATGGAGTAGATATCACATAATCCGCACTGCACGACTAAGGGGAATAAACAGATTTGGCAGAGATCGGTCTTCTGCTGTGTGAGCCCTACATGGAATTTATGTGTGCATATTTCAACTATCTCAACTGGACGGAGGATTATTAAAGATGCATAATTAACTGTGTGTTTAAATAGGCATCAAAATTGCAATGACTTCACAACCACTCTTACTGCTCGCAGTCTTATCGAGTTGCATCGGCTTCATACCATATTGCCTACGAACTCATGTTTGGTTTGGTGACAATGCTGCTTACAAGTGCATTTTTGAAATTATTGGATTTGTATTAGATCATAAGGTCAATATGTAAAGTAAGGAAAAATTCTCTAATTTATAAAATGCGAAATGCATTTCAATTCTGCAAGTTCACAATTAACTTTTCTGAGCTTTCAAACAGAGAATGTCATTCGTTTGTGTTTCTTTATATGTCCAATTGACAGCTGAGTCTTTTTGTGTACACATTTGCTTTCAGAAATGACTTCATGTAAAAACTCCTTTCACCTGCCGCTACTGATATAGTAATAGTGATCAAAATTCTCTATCATAGATCAATGCAATAGATCATTTGGGATATAATTCAATCAAACAAAATTGAATGACTTCACAATATCAACATGCTTAAACTAGCGTGTGAGATGAATCAATAACTGTCTGCACGAGTTAGAAGAAAACATCCCCGCTATGCACTCGCACAAAGATATATTCATACAATTCATACAGGATCATTGTGTCACAGCAAGCCTCCTGACAGGATCCACTCCTCCCCGACCGTGTTATTTTGGCGGCAGAATGATGGCGGTCCTAATTTGACATTAAAAATCCAATGCCAGTGAATCTGCGATCGTAAACTTCATTAGAGTTCTCGTGACAACATCAGGGTTGGAAAAACCCACACGAAGAGAAGCACAGAAATGTGTACATTTTTCCGTTTTCCTGGAACTTCCTCCAACGTCACCATTTTTCCAGATTGATATCAATATTCAAGCTTTCCCAGGCCTAGGATATGATTGCCAATGTCTATATTAAGATTATATTCTTGTCACTCGGATCACCGGTTTCTCAGCAGCCAGGACATCGATGAAGCACGAACACAGAAAGATATGAACTATCGTATTTTTTCGAATAGAACCCTCACCTAAATTGTTCATTTATGAGGCTTTTCCACTGGATTGTGACATATAAGGCTAATTTTTTAAATCCCAAAAATCCCAACACTGGCTATCAATAATTATCATTGCTGATCAGAAGACCGACCTGCAAACTCTTTATTTCTAGAAATTCAACCAAGCTAATTTAATATTATATCCACCCCCTGCGGTGTTTCTTTTAATCATCATAAAACACAACTAGCTGAAATAGATTTTCATTGTTATCTTTAGCATAGATTGCGGCTATTATCAAAATGACAAGAAATGATAGCATCCATAATCGCTCTATTCAATCGTTCAGCTCTATTCACAAAAGTCTATTCAAAACGATCAATAAAAACATGCTGGTCAATACCACATCATCAGTCGACATAAGATTTTAGTTCTACTTCTTTTTATTTTGCGAATCGAATACTTGTCGCTGCAGCAATCATGTTTCTCTTTGATTGCCTCCCTTTCGTATTCCGCCTTATCATAATGTATACAACATCTGTCATTTATCAGCAAAAAATCTCGGTAGTTAAATGATTACATCGAAAAATTATTCAACTAATTATCCTAATTTATCCTCAAATTTAAAAAAGAACCATACAACCCTCGGGTAATATGCGAGAAAATAGATTAACTCTTGAAAGAAAAAGTTATGCAACGATGCAGAAAGATAGAGGAGCAAATGTCGTTAGGAGTTGATATATTAGAAACAGCGATGTCTAGAAAGTACGGTACTAGTTACATTACTTACGAAGTGTGGAACTGTGACTATGGACCTAAGCTAAGTATGATATCTCAGCCTCATGATTGATTAAATAATATTGTCAGCTATATAACTACTTGCCAATCATCTGTCTGATTGACGTTATAGCGTGTGGGGTTTGATGTCATTGAAGACATTAGCAATCGTATATTATCGCTAGAAGATTTAGGAGGCATAATTATTTATTATCTGTACGAGCAGTCTTTCCTCCGGTAGTCAGGTACCAGGAGCACGGAAAATGATTATGGGCCAATTTAAATAGAAATAATTTCCTTAATGCAGCTAGAAATATGGCTCAATGATATTGTAGTTGTATATTGTCCTTCTATGTTTTTTTACTTTATGCATGATTGCTAACAGATCAACGATAGAGGGACGCCTGTCCGAACAAATGCCGATCTCAGTGTGGATTCGTTGGCTTATCGGGTTTTAGAAACATGATTTCATAATTTAGCAAAATTGATACTGCCATTTTCGAGGATCTTTCCCAAATTATCTTACGCATCCATGGTAAAAAGCACATGAAAATGATATTTGCGCATCACATCATCAGAAAATTTGAAAGAACCCATTTTACTCATGGGATGCCAACCTTGGACTAGAGATGCAGTGAGTTTTGAGTCATGAACAAGCCTTTATGTGCTTAAAGGACACACTAGGCTTGAACTTGCAATCCCGGGATCATTCTCGCATTGGGAGGGGATTCTCAGAATATTGGAGTTCAGTGTGAGATGTATCTCCGGATATAAAATTGCGAAGCATTGTAGATAAAAACAAACATTCATAAAAGGCTTTCAATTTGTTGTGAATGCTAAAAATGTGTTTGCCTATCACTGCAGTTGAAACTGAATTAAGCTATCATTAGCTGCCTGAAGTTATTAATTATAATATCTACCAACCCTTTTAGCTTCAAAGATTCAAAGCTGTAAAAAACAACAGCAGCTAATTAAAGTCAGCATACATGTCTGCATAGATGGAGGTTGGTCCAAAACTTGCAATTTTTTCTGAAGAGACATCTACCTCAAAAAAAAGAACGAAACAAGCACGAGACTGATTACTGGCTCTGAATCTGGGTCAGCCTGCAAAACTTTGCTTTCACCTTTTCAAGTTCAATCGTAAATTATTTGCACTAATGAGCTAACAAATTATGACTTGCATCCTCAGACTCTGATATGAGGCAAGTACACTTGACGCTTATCTTCTATTTTGCATAAATTGTGTCAACTCTTTGAAATTCCCATGTCATAGACTCCCTGAATAATTCAGAAGTTGAAGAAGTACAAGCAGAGCTATACACTGAATTGCATGCCTGACTTTGAGAAAAATCCTCAACAGTAGCATCAAATCAGATGCCATCACAACTTTTCAGAAGTGAAAGTCACGAATTTGAACAATTTGCTTTCTTTCTCAACATGGCAATGTACTTCTATTATTATCTAAATGGTTCAGTTTTGTTTGTCGACCACCACAGATGGTTTCGGTTCATGTGCTGAACGCAATGTGAATTGAAAAACAAGAGACCTCACACCAGGTTCATCTCATGATAAACCACGCAACCGAATTCAAAATAAGTAAGAAAATTAGAGGTTTAACTGTCATTTCATCGAATTCCTTTCGGGACCTAGAACAGTGGCTCCCAAGCATGGAAGAGCGAAGCACAATTCTATCATTTGCCATAAATGTCTTCCATCTGCCTGTGTACTCTGAAAATGAAATATATGGTCCTTCGTGTTATAACCAAAAACTATTTGCCTAATCATAGCATTAAAAAATCAATTTTAATATTTTAACAAGGAATATCCTTCGTTTATTTAACATCCTGACGTCGTTTTTGCTGTCAGGTATCATTTTCACTGAATTGACGGTTTTATCAATCAATTTTCATTTCATTTTTCTCAAAGTAATTTTCGTTGAGTTTTGAATCTCTAAATATCCTTTCGTTATCTAAGCCACAACAAGAAAAATAGCTTTTTACATCGCATACGAAACCAGTCTCTCTGCTTCAATTTGACATTTTAATCACCTTCATAAGAGTTAAGGCCCTAATGAATACTGTAAGGAAAATATTACCTGAGCTCTCATTTTTGACTTAGATGAGAACCACAAACAAGCGTGAAGTGGGAAGCTGATGTGCCACCGGCTGATACCTTCCGTGACAATATTCTACCGCAGTGAGAATTGATTATGCATCACAGGCAGTTATTCAAGCAGTCATAATTATACTTCATAAGTAATGTATGACACATTACTTATTTCCACAGTTTCTTTATCGATACATTCTTTTCGGAGTCTTTCTGCATGATTTTGGCAACAGCTAGTTCGAAGTCCTCCTGTGTAACATGGACTCGACGCTCTCGGAGAGCGTACATTCCGGCCTCAGTACAGACACCTTTCACTTCAGCACCACTAGCCCCAGGCATCATTTCGGCGATTTTTCGAAGGTCTATGCCTCGAGTGAGATTCATTTTCCGAGAGTGAATCTTCAGGATATCAAGTCGTATAATTATACTATCAACTTAAATTAACTGATTCATACGACGTGGTTCTGCTTCATATGCAATTTTCTCGGAAGCACGCTGAGAAATCTAAGTCGTGGTTTGTGTAATGATTGAAGCCTTAAAATCATTCCAAAAATGGAAGAAAACCAATCGCTTCATTTTTTGTGGATCAGAACTTGCTCAGAACATTATGAGAGGAATGAGCAATGATTTCGATTCGCAAACAGCATGGCCACACAAGAACTTCACATCCTCGAGATCTCTCGAAATCGACTATCGAAAGCAAGAAGATTGCGCATATTCGCTTAATCGACTAAGATTTTGTCGAAGTTTGTTTGGGCAGGAATTTCATTCATTTTCATACCAGAGAGGATCGCGCAATATGATGCACTTGAAACACTTCCGACGAAGATTATATCGACGCATTATAGACAATTGAACACTAGAACGATCACCAATCTACGTTCTTTTGAATAATTGTCTTAGTTGTTCAAGTCATCGCAATTACTGCATCTATGAAGCTGTGGTCTTAAAATAGTTGGATCAGGACGTCAAACACAGGAAAATATACTTTTAACAATCACGCTCTGTCAAAAGCTATAAATTTACCTCTTTAAATGCATTGTAAATGCCTTTTAGAGATGAGCTCATTAAAATTGAAAACTCATAGAACTAAGCATTTAATAGAAAATCACACCTTTGTTGTACGCATACCGTTCATATTCACCTCTGCTTAAGATTTTAGAGGACCAATTTTTTTTCTTTTTGACTTGAGTCTGGCAAAATTGATCATTAACTAATTCAGTTGATAACCCCTCGTGAATAAAGAATATCTTAAATGTTCCACTCTCATCTTCCTGGCTGCTCAAGCAATACGAGATTTATAAACCGTACCAAGAGTTTGAAATGAACTTACCCGATAGAAAATGCAGATAATTGTGAAAATAGTTGTGCAAATGACCATGAGTGAGCAAACTATCAAGGCAGTTACATGAACATTTTGTAAACCGCACGATGAGCATTGGGTACCCCTGTATCAGTTTTTACCTCATGAGGAATGAAACGTAACATTAGTAATAAGGCAAGGCATATTTCTATTGTCAAGCTGCCAGTAGGGCTGCCAGCTGGCCTACTGTAATGCGACAATCATATCCTCAAAATATATCAATACAACTTTGAACATGGGAGAAACGGTCGAGTTATAAAGATGCTAGAAAATAATCTTAATCATGTCTTAATGTGTCGCGGAGTCATATGTTCCCAACACTTTTGGGTTTACTCCGGAGACCTTTCTAAGTTGGTGAGGAAGATCCAATACCTTTACAATGTCAAAATAATATGTTTTTTTCAAAATTACCCCCCGTTGTATCAAAATCAGATACAATAGAGATGAATGCAAAATACGAAAGCATTTCGCATGGATAGCAGCATTTGTGAGTGAGGAGAGTTAAGAGAAATAAGTCCAGTGAGAGACACTCACTCACTCTTTGAGCTAGAGAGTCAAATGTCAAACGGTAGTGATCGATATTGATGTCATATTTGACATGATTTGACAGAAATGTGAGATATTAGAAAAAATTGATGGAATGTCACCTTACGCTTGTCGGTTCAATTCTCTCAACTACGTATGTATTCTGATCCAGTTGACCTACCACTATATTTAAACACTGGCTAGGAATTTGTTTACTATTTCGTGAAATAGGACGCAATATCTGTTCGTTCACATAGATGTGACAAAGCCGCTAATCAGATGAAAACAGTGTCGAAGTTAGTGTGATATTTTTTGCGCATCAATTCAATAAATCAAGATTTTCAATATAAAACAAATCTGATGGAGTTTAGCACAAAGCAAGTTCAAGTCAGTAATTATCTTCTTTGGCCACTTTACTAAAGAAATGTATAGACGTTAGTCGCGTGAAACAAGCCAGAGTTTGATGAAAATAGAGGAGTACTTGAAAATATATTTCAGAGATTAAAGAGTCTGGAATTCTAGTGTCTTGTCTTGACTAGAGTACTTTACATCTACCATGCAAATACTGTGGAGCATAATGTTCGACAGAGTAATGTAATAAAAGAATTTCAAATGGACATAGCACGAAGACTTTTCATAAAAATAAGACTTCATAAAAAAACATTTGGCGAACATGGCACAGGTGCATGATATAGGACAGTGAAGCACGGCCCATGAAAGGCAAAGATCAACAACATGATGACAGCAAAGCGCTGAAAGATCCGTTCTATTGTGCATCTTTGAAGGATAGGTTCGTCCATGCTTCTCCAGCTCCGTGAAGTGTAGAATTGTCTTGAATAGGAATGGTCTTAGATGGTTTGGCCATATTCACCGAAAGCCAGAAGATAACTGAGTCAAGAAAGCGGATGGCATAGACCAACCGTGGCTATCGCTGGGAGGTCGTGCTAAGAAGATATGACACGAAACAGTAATTGCTGATTGTAAGGAGCAAGGCCTAAAGGAGAGTGATGCTTAAAACTGAAAGAAACGACGTGAACTAATATATAAAAGAGCTTATAAAGATAACCATTTACCAAAGATGTCATGAAATATTGTAGGACCCCAACAATGCAGTCTAGCTGTCAGGGATGAATTAAATAACGATTCCGACTAGAAAATATCACTTATACAGAAATCCTCATCCTTCAACTACCATGCGGTTAGCGACAGAGATAAAATTTAATTGAAAAATAAATTATCGTCAATTCATTCAGTTGTCAGAAGCACAGCAGTAAATGGCTATGTTCGGCAAAATTAGTGTCTATCTGTCCGACGAATGTTCGCTCCAGAGGAATATCGTACCAGTTTGACTATGAAAGGATAAACATTTCACAATATCAGTTGTTTACCGCAACTTTATGTTCCATAAGAGCCAGAAATATCAACACCTCTTATCGAGTTACCATGAAATAAATGTCAGGAAGCTTTCGATAGCAATTTCTGCTGAATAGCGCATTTGAAATTCATGATAAACAGCAGATAAAGTTGACATATCCATCCGATGACACTGACTAGATGTAGCAGTCTGGGTTCAAGTTGAGGTCATTGTTAAAAGTGTAATGTTCGTATGTTTTGAACACGTGTTTTAAAAATTGAATGGATTTTTCTCTCATTCAGTATGAAGACTGAATCGAAAAGGAGGGAAATGTGTAGTGTTCGCATGATTTGAATACGTGCTTTAAAAATGAAATTAAATTAAACATATCGATGTCACATGTGAGATGTTGACACTTAAGTCATCATGCGAAGGCTCATTTAAAGCAGGGATCGGTAACCTTAATCAGACCGCGGCCATTGAATAAAGTTTAACCTTCTGCAGCCCCAGAAGTAGAAGTAGAACTGTGGAAAAGCCCGTTTCGTATTCTGTATATGATAGAAACTACATTGCTTGTAACTCCGATCAACCAGCCGGCGACGCAGAGACAATGGGTGAACATTAACCGCTGTAAAATGCAATGCACGTACTTCGTACATACCCCATCATCATAATCTAGGCGAGAGCCCATGCTCAAATGTTTGTAACACCAGTAGTGCGAATACCTATTCGTATTCTTTTTTCAGTCAAATGTAGAACAAAAATGGAATCGTCAATGCTACTAGCCACCGAGGGGACTTTCGGTTCGCACTTGGGGCGATCACTTCTTGCCCGGGACACAGGCATAGTGGAATTTGCTGTAGTTGCGAACGACCGCCATCATTAGGTCACAGCAACCTTCCACATTCGCGCAGCCACAAGGGAACTGGAGAGTCCATGGATTCCGGCAAGCGCATGGACTCCAGGCGAATTTTCTTCGTCACCAACCATCGCTCGTTGACGCCCAACGCTACCTCGCCGAATTCACCGAAGCGAACGGCTCCCCCATTATCGATGTGGGCCAAACTGTGTACAACTGCCTAGTGGCCACATAGTAGCCACATAACATTACGGATAGTGCTACTTAGACTTTCGACCTTATGGGCCGTGCTACAACGCTCATCGTCGGCGCCTCTAAATGTTTCATGTGCCTCCAAACTGTCTGTGCCATGGCGTCCGCCCTCCAATTAGTCAATCTGGTCCAATCATCTCCACATCCCTCATCCAGGCCACCCAACTAGTCTATCCCGCTACCTTCACCACCTTCGTGTAAATCAGGACGACCTACGCGGATGGGACTCGGAACACCTAGAGGACCCTGCCCCGACACCTGCACATTCACCCTCTATCTGTAAAGATATCCGTAAAGATACCTTTACCCCGCCCACATAGGGGGATTCCAATCAACTAGAACCTTCCCTCCATCTGAGGAAGGAGTTCCCCGCCCATCATGGGGCGCCTTCGGGACGAGGTTCTCCTCATAGCCCAGATTCTATCCACCTGTTCGGATGTACTACACACTCCACCCTCCCACTTAATTTTGGATCCTCTTCTCTGGAACCTTTCACTCCGTACACCCTCACTTTTGTTGCTCTTCCTACTTTAGTCCCTCATTCCCAGCACCGATTTCTACTATGGCGAGGTATCCTGGAACGTTCCAGTATTATTTAATGTGAGCGGCTGGAGCCCAACCCATTTACGAGTACATTCCCTACACCCCTCTGGTCCTTGTAATACCGGCATGAAGCCTGCACCCCCAATACCATTATTACGATTTTGAGTAATAGTGTAATAAAGTCGGTATTATTGCGATCATTTTGAGTTTGGTATTTTTAGGGTTCATAATTGTTATCCTCTTCAGAAATTGAATTTTTTAATATCATTGCGCATTGGAGATCTGGACTGAGACGCCTTCGAAATATTTTGTCCATGGACTTCTCGATATATCGATGGGATATGCCAATGGTACACATCGAGAAGTCTGTGATTTAGGAGTACCGCTGCCTCTTTGTACACCACCGCACCACACCACAACACCAGAAATTTGCCAGAAAGTGCATAGACTTTTAAATGTTGACTGTTTCAAAGCGATATCGCTGGCGGAGACAAGAATACATGCATAGAATAGATTGTAGGACTCGTATTTAAATCAGAAATACAATGAAACTTATAACTGCATCTTCAATTGTTGGTAATCGCCTTCTTAATTTACGGTAAATTAAATGTTCAGCTTAAAAAAATGTATATTCTCATTTACATCCTTCAAGACAAGCGTGTTACTGTGGAGGATGTCAGACTTGTGCAACAAACGCAGCCACTCTGAGGCAACTACTACTCAATCATTCATTTCTTTGGAAAGCGTGGGATATTCTGCTGTATGCATGAAGTGAATACGTTGAAACTAGCGATAATCTGCAAGTGGTAAGGTTGGTGTGACTAATAGGAGCACCTAAAGAAGAAAATTGGTCATTATCCTTCCGAGGCTAGATTGCATATTCCTAGTTGATAATATTTACCTGATACAAAAAATCGAATTAATTAGATGATCTTTTTCTCCTTTTTATTATAATATTTTTTTACTAATGAATATTATAAAGATATTGGAACTTCAACTCCACGCTCCCCCAAAACACAGCGTTATCTATGGATTACAGAATTGATTTGATCCTTACAAAGACAAGGAAATCAGGTTATTATAGAAATAGAAATTTCCGTCATTTCATAGATTATCACAAAATCTAAAATCAAGGTTTGCATGTATAGTTTTCGCTTCTGAATTGGCCCTCACACACGAAGCTGTTCTCCTTCCGAAGTGTCCTTCAGCAACTGATTGATTTATTGGAGCAAATTGATACTACGTTAATGTCACGCTCTGCTAGATGTTTCAATATATCACTGTGCCGCCGCTCAATAAGCACCGCATTCGCACCGCATCGCGAAGTTGGACCCATGTCCAAATTTCTGGACCTGACCCGCCTGAACTTAAGACCTATCCTAACTCATTGTGCTTCTAACCCGACCGACCCGCGAGCACTTCAGGCCAGACCAGCGGATTTACTCGTACTAATGCATGATCACTTAAATCAATATTTCAGTGGAAGCATGGTATATTTATTTGTCCAGTGGCATTAGTATCAGTGGTCAATAAATTTCTAAATTATTGATTGTTTCCATTTTAACTCGCTGGGATTAACTAATCCTTCGCTGCTATAAGTTTATATGATATTATTTTTATTCTTCTCATCTGAAATACTCGCACGTTTCTCAAATGTGCTACCCATTCCTGATCACAAAGACCTGTGATAATACATGAGGTTACTTGAATACTATTCCTTATCGTCAAATAATTTGTATGTTCGTGCAAACCAAGCGAATAATGCAATGTTTAATATAACACGTGTTCCTTACTGTGACCTCTCTTTGTAGATAGTTTAACCTTAGCCTCACTGGCGGTTCGGGTCAGTTCTGCGCGGGTCTACCCGTGGGTCTTGGACACGTATCCAACCCTGCTGCATCGTGGTTGTAGTGGCTACTTCACTGCGCAATACTGCACTATTCATCAATCAGATATGTCTCTGATTCCGAAATAATTTCAACATTCGATCACATGACTTAATTTGTAGATCGAATAATTCCCAAACGATAAATCAGTGTTCGACAATATTTTCACCAGATTTCACGCCTACATTTCAGACAAGTGTTTTGATAATTCACAGAGCATTCTAGCGGTGATATTGTCCGGGGACACAGCTTATTGATTTTCTCTTAATTTTTCTGGTTTAAACGAGACAGGGAACTGCTGTTCCAGATGAAGAAAGCAATCTCATGTTTCTAGACAGCATTAGATTCCCCGATTATCAATCCAATTGAAGCGAATGAAAGACGATGAATAAATCTGAAGTGACTTTCTTCCAAACATCAACTAATTTTATATTCATTGAAAATCTAGACTTCATCCTACAGCTGTTGTCAATTTGATAGAAGGGAAAATTTTTCAAACATCGAATGTCGATCGATGGCAAGAGGCCGCTCAGCAGTTATGAAATTTGTTATTTTAGATTTCCCCATTTACATAATCGCCCATACCGATCACATTACTCGACTTAAGCCCAATATTACGAGACTGCCTTTTACAAGCAGGTACGGGAGCTTCAGTCTCTAGTCAAGTTATCATGTTCTCTTATTCATTTGTCGAAGCTTCATTAGCCGGAAGAATCATTTCATCAGCTCTCTCGACTTCACTATCTCCAGCTATAATTGCTTATTGAGTACATGCACGCTAATTGGGTGTAGAAAACCACGGCGAACGGCGCTAGAGCTCTATAACTTATAAAGCGGATCTACAACCACTTTCAAATACTCGAACGTCTCACCAGATTTCTAAATAGACTCTATCCTCTACCGAAGGTTATTGCTGTGAAGCTAGTATTGAGTCTATCAAACCAAACGGTTTTAAACATCTATGTGACTTTTTTGAACGGTTATGATATTTTCAGCATTTTTACCTATTTTCCATCAATTTGTATTCTATGTTGGATGTTCACCTCCTCGTTCACGTACGTGCAATAATAGATTCTTACCACATTCATCCATTCAGTGTATGTGTACAATTTGCAGCATATTATGTGCAGGCATATCCAGGTTTTTTTACCCAATAACTTATTCAATCATCAATTCGATGCTATTTCATTATTAGTTGCTCTTATTCTCTCAGCTATATAACAAATAGTTTTAGATAATTTGCAATGCATTTCCACTTTTTTATGTTTCTCCACTGAGAGAAGCCAGTTGAGGTTCATTCCATGTTCACGAGCCATTGTTGTTATGAACCAATGTTGTAAAGTCCTTGTGGAGAGAAGGGATAATACCTTATTCCCAAGTAAATAAAACAGGAAAATAACTTATATCTGATTCTTAGCACCGAGACACTGAAAAACCGGGAACGCATCTGTCCAGTCAGGCATTTTCGGGACGCCGGAACAAAACAGCCCAAACCGGCACTGTGTCGATGTAACCGGGACATCTATTCAGATCAGAGAACTTTCCTATCATCGCACTAGACATGTGTGCTACAACTGATCAACACCCTCTCACGCTGTAGTCAGATAGTAGTGCAATGTCATTCTCCCCTGTGGACAGGAATTTTCAGATTGTCGCCTGTCATTTCTCAACCCTCTGATTCACACTAACGTTCTTGCTACGTCCTTTCAGGTCCCAGCTTTCATGTGCCCGTTCTTTCCAATCAGCGAACTGTCGAGTGTTTCTGGTCAAAACAGTAAACAGAGTTCCAAACTTTTCCCTCTAATTTCATATCACGCAGATACTTAAAGGTTATAGTTTTCAAGTATTGTTTGTGAAGCTCTGATAGCACGGTTCAACATAGTATTTAGTTTTCTATTCGTCTTTATCTTATCTTTTTCATCGAGATGTATAGTCAGAGATCGCAATTCACTCAAGGGAAAAAACGGAAAATCGGTTAAAACCGGGGTTTGAATGCATAAATTTGAAATATTGACATTAGACTAATTTCGTAAAAAAAGGAAAATTGTGATCCGTGTGTACAGTTGTGCTTCTGCCTTCCGACATCCTGTTTCAAAGATGAGAGTAGACAAGACTTCCACTCGCCGCACATACTATCGCAGAGTCGAGGAAAGTGCGAAAGTTCGGAGATCTCAACACAGGAAATTTTCCCACCAAATATTAGCGAATATTCTTTTGTTATACAGTGCAATCTCGAGTGATAAGGACAGCGGCGGCCAAAAGTATGAAATAACATGCCATGTATATTACCATTTCATTTATTTAATAAACAATGAAATCAAATCAGAATAAAAAGTTGGTCCAGACAACACATTTATCGCATGCGGAAAGATCACAAACATTTGAATTGTTAGATTTGCAATTAGCAAGTTAATGAAATTTCGACGGGCATGGGTCTGTTTCCATTTTTCTAATGAGGATGCAACTCAATATCTAATTATTCTATTTGAATTGTAGAATAGAAAAGCCTAATTAATATTTTGACCAACTGAAGTGGCAGTCATCAGAATTGTATTTTTCAAATTGTAAGCATTCACAAAACTACATCAAAAATTTAGGTAACTAGTTGAAGCAAACAGTAGCGCAATGAAATCGGATTCACTCACACTCAAATAACTTATAGGAAGCAAAGAAATCAGAAAAACTGAGTCACTGAGACAGCTAGGAGATGGTAAGTCTTTCAAAATTTTACAAATCACAAAAGTAGTGTCTGCTGATTATGTCTTTTACTGTAAAATTTCCTGTCTCAAGAAAAGCGAAAAATTAGACGAAAACGTATTGAAAAGACATCTCCATATCAGGCATTAATTACATTTCCCTATGTGATGAACACATGTAGATACTCAGATCAGCTGTTTACTTTGATTTGAATATGTATGTTCTTTAATAGATAAAATTGTAGCATGTTCAGCAGGTGATTCCTAACTTTGCCGACCGCTGTAGTTGGGAGTCATTGATTTATCCATGTTTACATCGTGCCATCAGTTGTTTTTAGAATGCTTTTTATGCATGACAAAGTAACGGTGAACTATTGAATGAAGTACTTTCAAAACAAAGATATATTTTGATTTCAACGTAGTCCGCATCAGCTGATCAATAAATCGGTTGTCTAAGAGATTTCTGACAGAGTATACATCATGAGCTGATTGCTATTCATCCGGTTACCAAAAACTTCTTAGCAATATCTAGAAACCTTAGCTGCCATCAAACAGCTTATCAAACGTCTCAGCAATAGATAATAAGTAAAAATACATTCATCTCTAAAATGCCTGAAATTTTCATGTAATCGATATAACTGATAAATTTTGTAAGTTTATGAACACCATTGATTGTCACTGATTCAGTAGCTACTTAAATTACATTCCTTCCTCCTCCCGGTGCCCTATCCGATGCGGACGTTGGCGATCATGGTTCTCCATCTTTCTCGATTATTCGTTGATCGAATTGCTTCGGGTTCTCCGGTCTGTAGCCAGTTGGAGAGACTACGGATGTAGGTCAGCCTTGTTCTCCCTCTTGCTCGTCGTCCATTTAGCTTTCCTGTTATGGCGATGTTCTCCATTTGTCCTTTTCTCATCACGTGCCCGAAGAACTTGGCTTGCCGTACTCTTACATTGTGTAGTACACTGCGCCTTGCACTGCACCGACGCAACGCCTCATCGTTTTAAATGACATATTTCAGAAAATTTAAGAGCATTTTCTATATTCCAAGCAGCATTTATATATCTACAAAACTTTGAGATCTTGAACTTCATCTGAAACCGCATTAGTTTGAATTATATTTCACTGATTAGAAATCAGTTTAATACTGTTGACTTTCATGTAATTTTCCATCCAGAACATACTCACTTGAGTATAGTGACGAAGCAGAAGACCTTTCTCGTCCAGTATTTTCAGCAAGCAATGAGTAATGGTCGGCTGTAAACAAAAGAATGAAATTGAAATCCTATCAAATCTGTAGTTACATGGGAAATGAGCGCTGAAGCCTTTGATGTGCAAATATCAATATTCCTATGGAAGCCGATGTTTACATCATTACTTCGATGAGAAACTTCACTCGCTTTATCCATGAAGGCTAAAACAGTTTTGTAAGGCGTGTGAATTCAGCTGCTTGAACACATAAAATCAGAAACATAAGGTAAAAATAGTGTTCTTTGAATAGAGCGAGCACACGCAAGCAAGTAGTCAAATGAATTAGGTAGAAAGATGTCTTCAGACTTGAACAATTTAAGAACAATAATTCTTTGGCAGCCGTAGACGCTGCGTTTCGCCCTACAAGGCTCGTCAGTACGGCTCGGAACTGGCACTCTGCAATCTTTATCAAATGAATTAAGATGGAAAGCAATTCAATTGATAACATGATGAGAGATCGATGTAAAGCAGTATATGGAATATAAGTGGCTCTTATAATTGCTTGGTCAAGTGCTTTTTACCATCCGAAATAAAGTGGCATAAGCCGATAGCGTCAGACCATGATATTATATACATTAATCATGCAAAAATACACCATTTCAGATTTTCAACAAATATTTAAAAATTTGTATCGTGAATATTTATTCTGGATTTTCCACCCTAACTTTGGTTTACTATAACAGAGATGTCAAAATCAGAAAGTCAGTTTGTTATACCAGTGATGTACGTTTAATACCTACGACGACTATAAGCAAGTCAAAGAAGGGCATTTATACCAATAAAACATATTTTTGTACACCTACGAAAGGAATCTAAGAAATTTAATCATGTTTTTAAACCAAGGTGGACTTTTATCAACCCAGAATGTTGCTCAAGACACGCACGTAACAAGTGGAATAGATCACTATCAAGAGTATCAAGAGTATTAATCAAAGTATTAAGGCCATTCTTGGATTAATCATTGAAAAATGAAGTTGTTGCCACTGACTTCACAGGAATTTTATTGTAATTCGTAGCACCCGATATTTCGACTTTCTTTCTCGATGGTCAATTGCAGACTGGATACAAACAAGGTAGAGCGTGAAAGTCATGAATGAGAAGTACTTACAAAAGACGCAGACAAAGGACACCGGGTTGGTGTAAAGTTCAGTCTGATTCAACATAGAATGCATTATATACCCTTCATCTGGGTCTTTGTAAATACTTCTCATTCATCATTGACTTTCACGTTCTACCATGCATGCATCCAGTCTGTAATTGACCTTTGAGAAAGAAAGTCGAAATATCGGGTGACTCATAGATCACTATCAGTTAGCATTAATGATCATCATTTCACAGTGAAACATTTCTCCCGAACCACCTCTCTCAGTAGCTGAATGTCAAAATGTTGAATAACAAAATGTTTTATAGATTTGAACTTAATATCTTCAAGTTCGGACCATTTGTGTAGGTCGATTAGAAGTCTCCTAAGAGAGCTTTCACATGTTGCATTGCACATCGCAAATGCTGAATGTTATAGAGAAAAGACTCTGTCTAAACCGGGCGTGATTTCATGTAAATTAGAAACCATTTTTAAAAACTCAAAATTGTGACTGAATAATCAATAAACAATGATGCATGAGAATTCATAAGCCAAATATCAATAATTTATCTCGCCTAATAGTAGGCATTGAAAATCATGTTCCATCTCTCACATCGTTTTCAGATGAATTTATCAAATACACCTGCAAGCACATTCAGCAACATCATTTGATTCGATAAAAAGGATTACATTTGTACGGTAACTTATTGTTCCTGAACCTTCTTCTTTAATTACTCATTAACTAACAAGGACAAAAGCTAGTCAGTTACATACATGTATTCATAGAAATTTTTGCTATAGAAATTGCAAAAATTAGATGATTGGAAGGATTTATAAACAAGACTATTAAACAATGCTTTATATCCACTGTTTCCAGATCAGCATGTCAGACAAGACACGTTCATTCTAACGAAAATGGGAATTCGAAGCTGTAAAACATATATATGTCTTGATCAAACCTTTAATAAATAGAAGGAATCAACTGCTTCTGCTTCATTTACTGAGGATTGTTTTCCCTGTAATAAGCTTTCACGATAATGGAAAAACACCACATAACTGCTCCGCTGTTCGTCACTGATATTTGGTATTGGTTAAGAGACGCTGGATACTAAACTCACTTTATAATTTTCAGGATAAAAAGTCTTGGCCACTTTGAAGAAAGGTTCTGGTTTCTCCTGAAATGGAAAATTGTTGATGAAATTCTTCAACGGCTGATGAATCAATCTCAGAAAGAGAAAAGCGCCTCAACTCCATGAATGATAAAAAAAGCAAGTTTTTACATCAGATTGTATTTTTAATGTTCTTTCGCTCTCTCTCTCTCTCTCTGAGAGACAATCACAACGTTGAATGAATTGATAAGCATCTCATCATTGCGTCAACAAAATTTTCATATATTCTAAGGGTAGGGATGCGCACCCTTTTGTATTGCGAAGGACGCAGTTAAACATCTCATCGTTAAGTTCGTACTTAAATCGAACATAATTTTCATTGCAATTTGGTCTGTTGCCAATAGGATACGTTGCACTATTAGAAGAAGTAGCACTCTGCAATAGTACAAGCGAGTAAACTACAAACGCTAACAATAACGTTTAATATGCTGCAAATCTGATAAAACAAGTTAATGACAAATTCTTTACAAGACGATATTACCTGCATAAAAATTAAGTCACCCGGCAATGAGGATGAGTATGCGATTATATTACTCTTGAAAATTAACAGGCAGTTAAAACTGATACAACAAAATTATAAGGAATCTGAATACTCACTACAAAAGCTATTTATGAGTTGTCTCATGTAATCAATCTATAAAAATGAATGTCATTGGACGATATGGAAAATAGCCATGGAACCGAATTTACCAAAATAATAACCACTAAATTGATAAAATATATTAAATACTTTATAAATGACGATATTGCTTGAAAAGAATGGATAACATCTCACAATCTGTTCACTTTGTCATGTTCATTTTGTTTAAGATAACAGAAACATATTTTTGATAGCCGTAATTAATTGAGTGTTACGTTTAATCTATACCGATGAGGTATCGGTGGAAGACAGCAGCATCACTATGCAATTAGAGCTAAGCCGGCATGTTCGCGCCATTTGGAAAATGTCAAGTTTCCAGGAATAAAAGACAAGCAGTCTTAAATATATGTGCTTATCTACTAGGATCAGTTAACACTATCCACAAGTACGCATTAAGACAATATCCCAGTCCGGCAGAAGGCACAAAAATGATCAAAAGTGAATCTTTTTAGTAAGTTGACAAACTTACCAAAAGCAGACTATAAAGTCATTATTGAACTATCGATCAAACTTGACTTGCTCTTCCTTCTCATTTTGACAATCATGAATGCAAGCGACGAAAAGAATTCTAAGAACTTTCTACGTGTTCAACTATCAACTGAGATATCATGAAATGTGATACACTTTCACAAGATGAACGAACTTGCAAATATTTAGAAACATCAGATAAATAATTTATATTCACCTGAAGGAAATTTTACTTTCATATCTTGCTTTGACACCTACATACGTGAGTTTTAAGCTATTATGTAACCCTGGCACTTTAACAAATGCACGCTTTGCATGGCAAACAATCCAGATAACGGACACACACACATTATGCAGTAACAGTGTGACTAAACGTTTAGCATACAAATGAATTATTTACAACAGAGGTTCTATCTCTGATATCATACATATATTAAACCTGTGGAAATCAGACCATCAACGAGAGGCAGTAAGACATATATTTTTTGGTAGATCTTCGCATTGATGATTCTTATAGTCCGAAATATACATAATTTTGAAGCTGAAAGTTGTGTCTGTAATTTTCAAAAAGAGCTAATAAAACATTGATGGAACGCATCTGAATGACCGAGGAATTTTTCACCTCAAATTTTACCGCTATCTCTAGGACTGCTCATTAAAAAATATGTGAAAAATTATGAGAAATCACTCCGAAAAGGCAAAAATCAAGAGCAGTTCACAATTGCTCGTCATTTTTAAAAGAAAGTTTCACTTCCTCAATCGCACAAAGTGAGTGTTGTTCTGAGTATAGAAAAGAAAAATAACTTTCTTTGACAAATTTCTATTATAAACATAAAATCAAAATTAAATACTCAATATTTCGCCGTAGGCTTTCTCAAGAGTAAAGAGTCAATACACTGAATGCTGGACATTTACAAAGGGATTCTTGGAGCGGATCTCTCGTTCCTCAAGCTCTTGCCTTATGTGGCTTTTTTGGGGCTTCAAGTGTACTGACTCTTGACTCTTGAGAAGGCTGTCGGCGAAATATTGAGTATCTAATTTTGATTTTATGTATAAAATACAAATCGGTCGAAGAAGTTATTTTTCTTTTCATTGCGATATTACCGACTGACGAATTTCGATTGTTCTAAGTACTGTCATGACTAAATTGTCGCTCATTCACATTGTGTTGAATTTATTGCAGCCGGCAATGTTATATCAAAAGAAATTAATCATCGAATAGAATATCACATTGAGAACACTGTTAGTCTGTCTGATATATATTCTCCTTGTCATGCATGATGGGATGCAACATATTGTAATGATCCTCTAAGCCAGTGGTGGGCAACCAAGTTGGGATAGCGGGCCACAAGGAGTGCCTCACGAAAAGATTCGCGGGCCACCAATTTTAAAAGGCAGTATTATAGGCTTTATATTCTCTTATTCCGTACTTTTAAGTGTTCAAAAACCGCGCATGGGCTCCACAAATGGTAGTCGTGTGCTAATATATAATAGTGTAGTAGTACACCAATGGAATTCAGCAAGAATATTTGACAAAATGTTGGCACGTCAAAAGCATGCGGTTGGATTCCTTCATTCGTAGTGAAGGTCTAATAAATACAGCCTTTATCAAGGTTCGTTGAGGCGTTGTTTATTACGTAGAGAAACATGCTCAGCAGGGCATTGAATACTATTGATTTAGCACAAACTCGTGCAGATGATGACCATTTATCGCGTATGCGAGAAGATATTCATTACGAAAGGAGCATGGTTGGATAATTCGAATGTCAATATTTGTTTTTTTTGTGCCATCATATTGCCCATTTAGTTGTTAATTAGTGGTTTTGCAAATTCTAAAGAGGATCCCACACCCTTAGATGCACCTCTCAAGGGTAGAAGTCGGAGTGAATCATTTTCACATAATCGATTCAAATAATGTCAGTGGGCTACTTTAGATATGAGAAGCGGTAGCGGGCCAACCAAAATGTCCCCGTGGGCCACCAAGTGGCCCGCGGGCCACACGTTGCCCACCACTGCCCTAAGCAAAAGAGTCAGTCTTAAGCACAGAACAGTAACTACGTATAGATGTCATAAAACTAAAATTTCATTCATTTATGAAATTGATGTGAAATGAAGTTTAGAAAAATCTTCACTTGTAAGACTACATGCAAGGTTGTCAAGATTATGGAAAGGAAGACCTCAAATCACGCGTTGTTTTGATCAGAATGTGCAATTCTTCGATTATATGTCATCATGACATTTAATCAACAGCAACGAGTATGCTGTTCATTTGATATTCTCAGGTGCTTGGATAAGGCAGTGACCGAGCAGTGAGAATATAAACTGTTAGATAGAAAGAAACAACAAACGGGTTTCATCAATCATTTCTTTCCGTTGCTCGATCGGAACTTACGATAGCTCTATGACTCATCAATCGATGACTTTCTGCAGTGATCTTGAGGTTAAGTCGCTGTTATCATCTCTCCCAAACATCGCGTGTGCATGTGAGGGAGAAATTCAGTATTTCGCTTGGCATTGTGGGAACAGGGAAACCACTGCGGAATATTGAATGTTCGTGATATTGAGTAGTGCTGTGGGAAACCGCTGTGAACTTGGAGTAGATTGTTTTAAACAAAACAAAATCACACATAATTTGCAATATCTCATTTATCTTCATATTCATGAGAAAAAGTCTTCATCAAGTTTATCAGATTGATCCAATTCTTTCGGAGTCGCTACTTTTTCATGCTGCGTACCCCTAAATAGAGAATTATAGGATTTTTCATTATTCCGCGTGCCCTCACCTACACACATAAAAAGTAGCAAGAATTCAATCATACTAAAATTTAATTACGCGTAGAAATAACGAAGGTCGTAATTTAATAACACAAAAATTTAACTAGGCGTAACTGATGCACGCTTGTGTAACGACACAAGCACAGAGAAAGTCATGCTCCAGCATACTACGGTGGAGAATCTGGATTTGCATAAGTATGTGGTCGCTAATTAGCAACCGTTGATTTAAGGGCAGATGATGACAATCCAATGCGGAATGCGCACGAAGTTAACAGTTCAACTGACTGATGGACAGAAAGTTATCAAAGCAAAAATGAATTATAATAAATATCCCATATTATGCGTACCCCTCAAACGGCCTTCGCGTATTGTGAACCCCTGCGCTGCAAAATCTTGGGGATGCGCGAGAGGTCTCCCTGAAAGAAACTCTCAGACCAAAGTGAAGCTCGATTCATTGAAAGTTTGATACCTGTGATAAAACCGCAATGATGACCAGAACGTAGAGAAAAGGTATTCTGTTCTCACAACGGTGCTGACGTTGTGTGATTCAAACTTAGAATTAAAATTTGTCTATGGAAATGCGTGAATACACGAAACGTTGGCTGCACAAAGGTATTACTCCATTTAATAGGTAGGAGGTAAAAACAAGAAAAGCAGATTTGCAAGAGGCAGAAAGTAGAATAATGAAGAAAAGTCATCTGTTTACTGCCATTAATTTCATAATACTGGCTGGCACATCCTGAACTTGAGTTTTCCAAGATCTCGACTTTTTCTAATTCCCGGATTCCGTGATTACTACCGTGACTTTTTGCGGTGCCATGATTGATTCCAGACTATCAAGATTAATGCACACACAGGCAGCAGGCCTAGGCTACAGGCTTATGTATACACGGGCTATAACAGCAATACTATCGGCCTCGTTAGCAGGGATTTTCAAAAATTCATTGAATTTCAACTAGTTGATGTCTATATTAACTGATTCCAATTTTAATTAATTAATTGATTGTCTACATGTTTCAGATACATCAGTCATGATTTTCTGCCTCCCTAATTTCGACTGAAGGGCTTCACCGACACGCAACAGTTGATCATACAGAAGCTCACACTGTAATTATCTGAACATATTTTTGATTTCTCAGTCGTCCACTTCTCTCACAGACGCCGGTATCAGCTGCCTTTGGCAACAGAACTAGACGATACACTCGAGCGCACAGCCCATATCAGCTACAGGGTGTTCTATATCTGCCCATCCGCTGTTTCGGTTTCTTCGACCAATTACTCATTGCAGCTGTAGGTCACAGTCAACTGATTTTTTAGACAAAAATCAGGCGGGATTATCCAAAATTGATTGATATCAAATAATTGATTGCACAGGAATTGCCCAATTAATTGATGTGATATAATTTCAATCAGTTGATTGAGAAGGGATTAAAGTGCAGTCAATTTTTGATAATCCCTGCTCGTTAGCACTTTTCTGTGTGTATTTATGTCAATGGTTCAGCCAACGCAAATCGTGAGATTATTATACTTAGTATGCTCAGGCAGAAAGCTAGCATTCACACATTGCATCTACACCATTTCATGCTTCAGTTCTTTCATTTTTACACGGATTGATGAGTCTTTTCGCAGCCGTGTTTTAAGGAAAAGCTGATAATGAATCCCAGATCCTGGGATTGAAAATTTCTTCTCATGAATTCATCATAATTCAGAAACACTCATGTATTTGTAATATAATACACAACGAAACCAACTTGCACGCACGCATGTTGTTTCCAAACATAGACAGATTCAATGTAACCTCTGCAGGGAAACGAAGTCTGCGTTATAGATGACGCTCACAAAGCACTCGATGCCTGATTACGTAACACGACATTTCTCTTGCTGCACGAAACAGCTCAGTGACTCAGACTATGTGAGTAACGCCTCTACAATTCTACTAAACCATTCGATATTGTAGATGCTCAGCAAACACGAAACCCTTATGACTAAATAACCAAATGACGTGCAAAGAATCTGTCATTGACATCTTCACGGAAGGTAAAATATGCTCTCTCATTGAAACATAAGATATTTGTGTTGGCACTGCTGCAAGACTTCAACATAACCTATAATGAGATATGGATCTAATAGTCATTCCTCAATACGGCTCAATTCACAAAATTGCGTTGGTTGCTACAAAGTTGCACTAACTTGCTAATCGCAAATCTCAAATTTACCCGGGCATAGCTACAAATTTAAATGGGGAGTTGTGTTGATGTTGAGAGATGCAAACTAGGCCTGCTGATGATTCCTGATACTGAATGAAATGGCAGGCAGCTATTCTGGTCTGTTTCCATTTTTCAACTGAGGATGCAACTCAATATTTAATTATTCTATTTACATTGCGTTGGTTGTACTTGGATAAAATTAATAAATGCGGTCAGTCAATTGACTGATCACGCTCATTAGCAAGTCGCCAGCATGAGATTTTTTACGTTCAAGGATCTTTTGAACGTTACGTTTGAGGATCAACGAGTAGGGGTCGGCAGATGTGCAGATTCGGTGAACATCATTCTGTGAAAGTCTCATGTCGGCCTCGTTCCTTGGAGAAAATAGTTGTGGCTGCCGGACTATCGCGATGCTTCCATTTTCTATAGGCCGTATATTTCAAAATAACAAAATAATTGCAATTTCAGCATAATTTGATATGCAGCGAAATGTGTACTATGCAGAACAGTAGACTTACATAAATACATCTCGGTTAACGGGTTAATTCCATTAATTATGTTATCTTCTGCAATATGTTGCTAACTCATATTCAGTTCTGTGTTATTGACGCATACTGAATGGTCGATTTCCTACTATCAAGAACTTTGTGTATCAAACTAAAAAAGTGAGAGATTCAGAGATTATCAAAAATTTACTGCAATCAATTAATTCGATGACGCCAATCAATTAATTGCAATTAATTTTTGATAATACCTGGAGAGATTTTTCTGGCAATTTTGAAAAATAAGGAAATTTGCAATTTCTCGCAGTTTTCCCTCAGCAGATTATTCTTCCAGATTGAGGAACTGGAAGTCACTTCAGCTGGAGATATTTTGTACCATGTTTGCACTTTGTAGGTTGGACATGCGAAACAATCCAAGAATAATGCACTTGAAGGCTGAGGAAGAATCTCAAATAGTCAAACATCTCAAACTTACCCTGAAATAGTCAAGGGAGAATATAGCCATGGGATCGGGGAGATCATATTCTTCAAGACTGTCGTACAGACCAGTTCCTGGACTTCTGAAGTCTGGGATGCCAGCAGCTGTAAGAAAATGATGACAGCATCAATACCAAACCGGTAATCTTTATACAGTTAAGTTAATAAATAATAGACAAAATCTGAACCTTTGCATTTATTTGAGATACATAATTAGCAAATTAAGGGAAATACTGCTTTCAGCAAACCTTCTTGTCTTAGTGCAACTGTAATAATTCTAAACATTGCTTTTTGTAAACATTTTATATGATAGTAATAATAGTTAATAGAATAATCAAATATTGAGTTGCATCTGAAGATGAAAAATAAGAACAGATCTGAAAATGAATGGTATTTTACAGTTCTCGGAAATTACCGGATCAAGTTGATATAGTTTTACATTTTCAATAAAATGATATTTCTACTCTACATGATATTGTTTCTTGACATAAAGTAATTTAAATTCACAGTTGACATGGATATTTACACAACCCTTGAAACTGGAATCTCCAGGTTATAAGGTTCATTTGGGGGTCAGGTTTGTCTATGTCATACAGGTCTACCGGTTATTTTGAGAGCATGTACCCAGGGGTCATGAAAAATGATTGATAGCTGATTAGACTGCAACAAGTATTTAATTGCGAACTTCAAAGTCAATGATTGCAATTAATTCAGAATAATGTCTACCACCTGTACTTCATCCCACGACTCTTCATCTTATACCTAGAATATATGAATTCTAAGTTCAATGGCGACTTCGTCATGGCGACGTGACGCTGTTCATCGCAAGTTGACGAAATCAGCAACACACTGAACACGCATGCAATTGCTACCTCTGTTACACGGAAGGATGAATTGCGAACATTTGTTGATCACAATTAATTGTAACTATGAGCTGCCAAGTATTTTTTGATGACATCTGTGAGTGTCTTGTACTAAATATCTTCCATCATTTTATTCAATACTTTCATTTTGATCTTCATGTAGTAATACGGTATTTAGAAAAGAGACAAGTGTTCTAAAAAGCAAACAATAACGTTTGAAATTCAAATGGTTATCGAAAGGCGTATCCATCCATAGTCATAGCCTATGGTCATAGTCATAAAATAATTATTTCCACATTTTCTACAGCTTGACGGTAGCATGAAATAATTAGTATTTGGTTGCTGCACATGAGTTAATAAATAATTACACACTTAAAATCTCGCCAATTTGATGGTCTGAGTTGTTGAGAAGTAGCAGGTTTTCTCGCGGAAAGATTGTTGGTATTGATATTGATCGTTGAATCATGCGTTAGATTACATGCATGAGAAAGTCCGGGGGAAATTTGAGGCTGTCCATGAACACCTGTCTGTCAAACATGTAAATAACTACATAAGGAAGGAAAATGTTCTAATTTCAATATTTTTGTGTTTTCTCATCAGATGGTAATCAAGTGAAGCACTCTATAAATGTGCTTCTTTTCACACAGGAGCATGACTTTCGATGCGAAGTAGGGCATGTCTGTGAGATCACAAATTCCTAAGTCCAATATCAAACACTGCTGAGATGAAGCGTGGATACTTACCTCTGAGGATTGGAAGTGGGACGATATTTTACTTTCTTGTAACAACACTTATTTGTATATTTTGGACTTCTTAATAGCATGGACAACAGGGAATAATTTACGTTCTCGTTTTTTGCATCTCAACTTGAATATCTCGTATCGCAGATTTTAGAAATTCTTGAGGAAACCCAAAATTTCGGTTGTGGAATGTCAAAAATCAATTTGCTAGTAAAAATCGTGCGACAAATGAATAAACAATTTCTTTTGTAACCACAAATCTTGAAATACAAAAAAAAACGGTTGTGTTAGTCGATCGAAACGAACAAATCAAACATCCATTACATTGTTCGCTTGCGTAGGCAGTACACACAGTCATCTGATTGTCTAGGTTGGGAAAAATTGCTGCACAGCATGAGAACAGCAGAACTCGCTGGAAAGTGGTCCGTCAGCACTGACTCATATGAGATTGTTATGACCTCCAGTTACTCTTGATGCGGCGCATTGGACTGAATCCACGCTCAACCTCTGCATTGCTGACAGGAATAAGTAAGTGGATTTCCACCAGAGTTGCTCGCAGCTCCGCACCTTCGACTCAGCTGCATCAATACTCATTGAAAGTCATCCAATCATCGATGATATTAGCTACAACCACGCCACGCTTGAACAGTAGCGGGCTGAAATAGTCAGTGAGACTTGACACTTCCTCAGCACCAAATGTGTGTGAGAAATCATGAGAAGGCCATGCCGTGACGTCCGACAACCTGACAACTTCGATCACGCTGGATGACTTAAGGTCGTCACATCAGTTCCTGAGACAAGTCAAAATCTCCTCGACATATCCAGAGCCAACAATCTGACACGTTCGATCACGCTGGATGATTAAAAGTCGCCGAATCGGTTCCTGAGACAAGCCAAAATCTTATCGACACATCCAGAGCGACTGTCAGAGAACGCATCACAAAACAATCTCTACGCACACTGGTGGGCTTCACGTCACAAAACTCCACAGAACTTTCGGTCCAATCTCTGGGATCTTGTGATCGTGAGATCGGAATTGCATCGCAGATTATTGACGCAGCATCACAAACTGCGATGCAATAACGGCTAAATTATTCCTTAATGACAATGTCCTTAGACATGAACAAAATATGTGCAACAATCCTTTCTGACACTTATCGTTTATGAAACATGTATGCCATGATTACGATATCCACGCATCATTAATGTGTAAGCATTTCGCATGATTGTCGGATTTCAAGTCTTTTAAGTAGGCCTATGAAGTTGATTATCGACGAAATGGAAACATCAGTAATGAGCCTTCAACTTCCTCTGATTCAGGCTTTATCTAACGTTCGGGCATGTCTATTCTTCTCGATGATGGTGATATCTGTCATACATCATCAATGTAAGAATTGAATAAGTGAATTAATGATCTTTCTTGCGAAATTAAGATATTGCCTCTCAGTGGAACAAGCGTTCCCAATCATTATCAAAGGTCGATGTTTATAAGAGACTTCTATAAGTACCTAGAGAATTTTCCTGACTTGTGGAATCGAGAGATACCGAGAGATTGACCCACTTAAAGGAACAAAATGGATAAGGCAATTGTTCATAGACTAGTCAACAATGAAGGGTACATTGAAGTTACACGCTCTTCTTATGATGCATAGTAATCATACTAAATAAAATTCATCACAAATCATAGCATCATCGCAATATTGTTGTTGTCCATTAACACAGATGGAGCAAGCAGCATGCATAGGAGGACTGCATAGCAAGGAACATGTATAGTTACTCAACATGGTGCAAATGGTGCAATGTACACTTCTACTACATGTAATAAGTAGGGCGGTTTTTTATTGACCTAAAAAATTACGAATTTTGACTTTATTTTCAAGTAAATTTTTACCTAAAATTTTGACTTAAATGTAAACTTTTTGCCCAATCTTTTTACCGAATTCAGTTTTGTTCAACCAAAGAAAACATCATTCCAGACTCACAAGAAAACGTCAATTGTTTTAATTAAAGAAATACATTTTATTATTGAGCCCACAAATACAAAGTTCTTCACGAAAAGAAGGAATGCCTCTTAAACAACGAGTTAATTGTTACTGGCGTTGTAATTCATTATTGCATAGTATTTAATGTTTTGGGGAGAAAAGTTTCTGTTGTTCTAACTGAAAGAGTTTTGGCACATGTTGCCGACATGATGACTCAGATGGGCAATGATGACCCATAAAATCAAATAAATCTCGTATCGCCTGATGCTCCAATTTATGTAATGTCAGCGGCTAAAAACGCTGTTGTTACATGCTTAGCCAGATCAGGTTTGAAGTTCAAGGTCTGACTTTCATGTTTTGATGAGGTGGGTACTGATGATGGATCTTTTCCGTTATACCCCCTCCAAATACTAAGCCCCCTCCACTGTCATTCCTCTCAAATTTTATCAACAATTCAGTCCAATAGAAAATATAAATGCGTAAATACTGCCTATAGTCAATGTGACAGTATATAGTACTGCCTATATAGTCAATGTGGCACTTGGCCAAAATGCGAAACAAGAAACAGTGCGGCACCCATCGCAGCATGATTGATAGTTACTTATGCGAGTTTATGTGGCGTCGACGAATGTTAGCCAGTTATGAAAACTGTTTTCAGCATATTTTGGGAGACATCATCTCCTTCTGTCCTCCTTCATAGAGGTAAGGTATATAAAAGATAATTTGGATTAAAGTTTCGTGTTTTTTGAGCGGAGGGGGCTTAATATTTTGATTTCAAGGAAATGCATTAGTGGAGGGGGTATAACGGAAAAGATCCCTGATGATGAAGAGGTAATTCTTTGTAACTTCGTCGCATGTTTAGAACTTTTACGATGACTGTCAATCATAAACTGTTTCGCATATTTCATCGGGTATTCACAAAGCACACAGAAAAGTTCATTCCTTGGTGTTACTTTAAATTCTTGAGGACATAGGCAAGTAATTCTTTTGCACTTGGATGCATCACTTTTAGCTGTCTTGGGCATTTCGAACAAGCGAAGATAGTCAGTGTCAGTTAACAAAAAGATGTAGTTATGTGCGTTGAAATCCTTGCGAGAATATTTGGTGTCCCAATATGTAGCTTAGCTTTTTGTTTTGATTGAAAAGAGTTCGGGAAACCCAGATCTAAAACTAGCGCTTAGGAAGGCCAGGTGTCTAAAAATAGCGCCTGGGAAGACCAGATTCCTGAAAAATTTACTGTCTTATTTAAACTTTTTGACCTTATTTGACTACATTTGACCTTATTTTTACTCTATTGACTATATTGACTTCATTTGTTTATTTTGACCGTCTTTTTACTTTATTGACTTTTTGACTTTATTGACCGCCCTAGTAATAAGAGATCTTGTTTTGAATTAAAAATGACCGGTCTGCTAAATACTCCGCATTAAAAATGCGCCATGCATCGAAGTCGTGCTTAAATTGACAGTATCAATATCAACACGCACGCTTACAATAACGTGGCTTACATTTGAATGCAGAGTATTCGGCATTTTAAATTCAGAACAAAAAGCAATATTTATGTGTTTCTGCCTCAACACGTGCTCCACTCCCTATAACACGATATTTTGTCAAGTTCAATAAATCTCGATTTATCTGATTTGATCGTTTTGATTTAACTGGATTCGGTTGCTGCATGTTCCATTTAGCGTTTCTTGACGTTGTAAGAGCGATGATTCATTGCCAGTGTTGTACTGTACATGAACACGATGAGTCACTAAGCGAATTCGAGGACAATCGTCTAGGGATCATCATAAATACCGAAATTCTTGTAACATTAATTTTCCATTATCTCATCGCATTGGAAGAGTTGTTTGATTCTACATGCCTGCTAATCTATGAGGCGTGAATGTCAACAATTGATTTCGTCATTCAATGGAGGCCATTTTCAATTGCAGTACAAAATGCAGGCTGTAGAGGTTAGAAGAATCTTCCTGGATTTTCATATCTTGACCTCGCTTTGAATGAGCTTCTACAAGCAGCAAAGATGAGCGTCGGGTCAGGTTTCATGAATTAAGAAACCCGACTCGGACTAAAGGCCAATCCGAATCCGAGGTCGTGTTGTGTAAACCCGAACCCGATAAGAAGATACCAGAACCCGAATCAAACCGCACCCGACCAGATTAGACCCGAAAGCCATTCTCGTGTGACTTCAAAGTTATCGTATTACAGGAATCCGGTAATTTTAGAGCTGTATAGAAACTTCATCCCACGTTGAAATTTGTCTATTTAAACACCGCAGTCTTCAGTATTGGCCATCAGCAAGATTTAATTGTACTCTCCTCTAGGGGAAAACATTGCACCGACTTATTCGATAGAAAAGAAAAGACGGCAAAACGCAAAAATATGAGTAAAATTTCAAAGTAATATTCAATGAAATGAAAATAAATTTCCATGAAAATAAAAAAATATTAAATTAAAATAACCCTTTTACATTTTGAAGCGATGACTTCCCATTTGCCGTTCAGTCACAGAAAACTCATTTCTACACTCGACAATGTGCTATCTTGAAACTCTTATTGAATTTGAAATTTTAGAATCACATCATCTTGAAAAAATATTTTCTTTTCTGAACCTAAGAGGATTATAATTAGGTATTCATCTTCTCTGATCCATGAAGCAAATCTTATAAAATCCAACATAAACAATAATGTGAACATAGTATCCTGAATAAGAATAATATCACATCTCAACAGCTGCTGAAATAATAAACCAACCATGATTAGAGATGTCGTCAGGCTTGAACAAATTCAGCATGAAATTCCTTAACAGCCGTAGTCGCTGTGTTTTGTCAGGCAAGGGCTCGTCAGCACGGCTCGGAATGCCCCAAACTAACTTTTGACATCCAGAATGACGGAACAATCCATAATATAGCTCTGCATTTATTTATCCTGAGTTTACAATGCGGCTGATGATCATGAAGGACCAGGAGCATCAGTACGCCTAGACACATTCTCTATCTTCTGTCCGGGAGAACAAGGGGAACTACAATCTTTCATGATTATCAGTAATCGAATTAAGACACGACACGGTCAAAATAATTCGAAGGATCGAGGAAACGGAAGATACCAAAGTTAAACAACTACCCTAGTGGAGAATCCTGTAAATAATTAGGTAATTAAAAGTCATGAACGAATGAATACAAATTAATACTAACTACATACAGTAGAGATTGAAATACGAATAAAGGCTAGCCGACCCAACTTAAGACGGGAAGGGAAATAAATTAAAACTTATAATCGATATCATTTTTACAATCTAAGAAGTAAAATGAGAGTTCGTCATGGACTTGACGAGAAGCTAACTTAGGAATAGCAAATGGTGAAAATAAGAGACCTGAGAAATCAAAATTAAGTTTGCTATGCATGGGGTCATCAGGGAGGAACCATGTGGCTGCATGAAGCAAGGTTTCGGCCCCTAACCTCCAACCTATACCACATGGCGGGGCCAGGCCAACCATATCGAATGCACGACATGGAAGGTCTCTCCAAAACTGAGGAAACATAGCAGAACCTAACCGAAAATAAAATTTTTGGAATTTTTTGAGGACAAAAGGAAGCAAATGAATCTGGAAGAGGTTTTTAGTCCAACATGCCAATGATGGAGGGCATCTGGCGGGGCGAAAAACAACCAAACTTAAAAAATGCCCTTCGCTTAACTATGATTATATGGGAGACAGGTCATAACACGAGAAATCAAGCTACAACAAAACTTTCTTCGCACATGCAACTCTGCAACATTTAGGCCTAATTCGAACACATGACGCTTAAAATATTAGGTGTAAGATACATTAGTCATTTATGTCCGTGAAAGTTGAAGATGAAATGCCCGTGGCGGGCACCACCCTAGTTTATTATAACTACTCACCATTTACAACTTATCATCATTATTGGACGGAGTGCTAGCAACTTTCACTTTGGCGAGACCACAGAATTAAATATTTTGTTTATCTGCTTCGTGCGCGCAAATGAATCTAATTCTGTGGGCGAGACAGTCTAACGACATGTCATTCAAATGCTAATAAGTGGTGAATAGTACTTGACTTCTACCTTCAGTTACCTTCTTTTCGTCTCCTTCGTATCTTGACTGGCCTAGTGAAGGAGGTCGGAATTCGTCTTCATCGTGGACACTTTGTTTCGATTCCTCTGTCGGAATCGGCGCGTGAGATTTAGAAATCACAGATTATATACCGGAACTTCGAAGTTACTTCCTACCTTAGATATTTGATGCACTATTCCATGAAGACATCTGTGTACTAGATTGATTGTGATTACAGCTATTAAAGGAACGTTTCTATTGCATGAGCTTCACTTGTAAACAGATGGACAACCTGAAGTTGGCAGGCAATTTTTCATCTACATTACATTTACATCTTACAATTTACATCTCATTTAGATCATCCAAGAACACTGGTAACATCGACAATTCACAGACATATCCGATCTTGAGATATAAAAAGAATCCGTTTGTTACCAAGAGACGTCTGTGTCACGAGATTTCTGTCAGGAGTTATGGTTGTCTCAATCGTACGCAGTGCTAGGTAAATTTTCATGTCTCAATAATTTTATGATTGTTCTTCTAACAGAACACGATACAGAGTGGTTATCAGTTTGCTTATGGGATTGTGCGGTTGCAAAAATGGGATGAATCTCATATCGATTAATTTAGGCCTACAAAATTCGCCGGCTTTCATAAAAGTCAGATCTCGCAGGCCTAATCCTTCTAATAGACTATTATGTTAATAAGATATAAATCACAGTTCATTAAGAAGCAATAAATCAAGAATCACAGTGATGCCACTTCACAATCAGCAAAGAAAAGAAACTCACAAAAGAATGAAACTGATTAATAAAATAATAAATGTCTCTCTTCCTTCCCAATCCGGTAGAAAGAGTTTACAAATCTCCGATAACTTCGCTAAATAAATGAAACTTAGATCGCCGATTGAAATTTCAATTGACTTCACAAACATCACAGCATGTACAGGATTTTCCCATACAGCACTTGATCGATTTAATGTAGCCATGAAGGAGTTTATTGAATCTTCATTTATTTTATCCGTCACTATAGCATTTTGATGTGTGTTTTGTTTTTCATCTGTTTTATTGGACATAACCTGGCTATAATTCTTATATTTCGTAGACTTAAACGCGCGTCAGTTATGAACTACCGTCGAAATTCCACGACAAGAAAATTATGTACATGTTATTAACGACTATTTCCGTTTCGTCACGTCCCAACAAATCGATTTAATAGAAAAATATGCTCTAGTCCAAAGATAAATATAACTGTATCGTGACTAGCAAAAAACAAAAAATCCAAAGAGCTCAAGAAACAAATTGCACGGTACATCTGGAATTTCAGATTTAATACTGTATGAATATAAAACTCGCATAACTCTATCGTCAGCTATCATGCATCAGGCCTAATTGTCAAATAATCTAAATAGCCGAGATACCGCATTCGAAAGAAAATATCCATTTTTGACTGGCATTCAATTCAACAGAAAACGAATATTGAAATAAACTTATTACCGAGTAATGCGAGCTATAACTTGATTATGAATGAAGCTTTTTGGAAAAGCAATTTTTAGAGCTTAAGTGGCTCATAGTAATGTAATGTTGCACTGCTACGTATGTTTAGGATTTCACGTGCTCAGCGGTCGCTCTTTTGTATCGGCGCAATTGGCAAAATAACATGCCAAAATATGCATTTCAACTAAACAGTCGCAAATTTTATGGTGTCGAGTTGGACCATTTCTTCAGTTTTTACAAGCAGAGCGTTTCTTTATGTTGTTATACTCATTTTTCCGAAAAAGAAATCGAATGTATATTTTGTGTAAGTGCAAACATTATCTCAAAGGAAGACAGGAGGCCCATGCATGCGACTACGGTGTATATACTGTAAGAAATTCTAACTACAGCACCTAACTTCGACTACAAAAACAGTATCCAAATTTCAAAATCCAAAAAATCGGGTCAAAAAATCGACAGCTAGATTTCAAGGGCAAAAATCGGGACAGTTGGTAGCCCTGTATTCATTGGTGAATTGAATACTAATGATATAACAGGATAGAATATTATATAATATCAATGATTAAAAAGTATGACAGGTACTTAATACTTTTCCAGAATGCAACCTTGAATGCAATCCAATTAATTTCTGATAGCCCCTGTTTGGTATTCATGTGAATGTGTCTTAAATGTTCTCTAAAGCCGTTGTAATCAGCCTCTCTCACCTGTTGAAATGCCAGCTCCAGCCATGGTTATAATGGACTTTGCCTTACCATCTTCGATGAATTTCACAATACCTATAATGTTCAAAATTGTTATACAGAACGTGCTCATCTTGCAACAATACATCAGACATCTAGAAAAAAAACAATATTCTCAATATTCTTACCATCGAGATCAAGGCTTGTCAATAGTTGTTCCTTTCCAGAGGAGTCTCCTGACGATGCAACACTGAGGCTGTTTAGCATGGAAGCCAAGATGTCATCATGAGACTTTTCAGGCACGTTAGTTCCATCATCTCCAGATGCTCCTGGAAAGGTGGCATTTCTTATGTAACATCAATACTGTGATAGATGTCACAATACTAACCTGACATGATGCACTTGAAACAATTTCGCAATAAGGTTTGTAACGAAGAAAACAATAAACCTTCTTTTGTGAATATTTTCTGAAAATGGTAATTTTTGTTGATGATTAGTGAGCATTTTATTCAAAAGACAATGTGATATATAGAGTACATAGATGATTCAGATAGGTAACGCAGCGCTTTATCAGCGTGAAAGTCGCACATAAAGATTTTGAATATAAGTAGTTTCATTCTGTCAGCTATTGAGAGCTCATTGGGCGCTCGAAGGAAAGTAATAATAGGTCCCAAAATCGTATAAATCAGAAGTCCTCAGCCTCCCCCACCTAAATGCTGCAATATCTTCTATCTTAGTTTCGTAAATCAGAAAGAAAATGCAACATACAAATCATATTATCTGAAACAATGCTCCGCTGTGATGAGATGTAGCGTCCCATTTGTAAAAGTGAACTTCAAGCGTCCCAAAACACGTAACAACTCATATTCAAGTATTCAGGAAATGTCTTCCGGTTGATGATGACACGATGGAAGCCACAATTAATCAAGTGCTTGTTATTCAAAAGTCGTGACACCCATGACACTTAAATTTTGTAAAGTTAATATTTGTCGAGTAAATGTGGCTTTGACTGCATCATGTATAGAAAACCCCGATATTCCAATATCAGGTATAGCTTCGATTTCACTGCAATATTTTGATATTAACTAATGTGGACTTGGATTGGTTTTAGGTGAAAAATAGTCAATTTTAAAGCATCGCTCTAGTTAATTCACAATAACTTGACTACCTATGCTTAGTTTGACCTAAATGGCAAAATGTTTTACGCAGAAAAGGTCACACTGCTTCATGTGATAGCAATAATCTGAATTAAATTCAGGAGGCGTCCCAACTTTTTGAAACCAGTCCCAATATTAACAAACCTTTGATCTAATGAACGAATTAGCAACATGACAGTCTTGTGAAAATGAGCACGGGGAGGATTGCATTAATTTAAAAACTCGACTCGAACTAAAAGACAACCCGAACCCCGAGGTAGGGTTGAGTCCAGATAATTCACCCGAATCCGATAAAATTAGAGTCCGACCCGACCAGATTATATTCAAAACCATTCATGACATGAAGATAATACCGGTATGACTCAGTAATAATTTTTCTTAATTTTGGGGTCAAGTGAGACATTAGTAAAATGCCCACGACTGATGTTGATTAAATTAAAAGGGTGTGAAAACAACACAATCTGGCATTCCACACCAACTCGATACTATAACCTCCACTAGCCGACTTGACTGATGCATATATTCGGAATGATCTGTTAGCAATTACAATTCTTTGATTCAAATTCGACATGAAATCGAAATTGCCTATCTATTCATGCTTTCGAGATATGCATTATTCTATACTTTTACAAATGATTCCATACCGGATTTCAACAATGGTAAGGCTTTTGGTCCTGGACAATTGGTTAACACATTTACTTTAAAATAGGATGGTTACTGAATCTGTTTACGCATGAAAAGACCAGCAAATCTAAACAGAAAATTTGTAAGAGGTTGATAAAGAATACGGCATCAACGTTTCAAATTTTAGGTGAAGACCTGCAGTTCTACAGTTGAGCACTCAGAAATGAAAAACCTACACAGTCAACACAAGCAGGAACATAATGTTCATTTGAAAATATGTTACATGTACATCAGACATTCGTTATACTCATCCATCAGCTACACTTACTAATGTGCAATGTACATAATTATGCGCAGTACTGACAAAATCAATTTTTTGAAGCTGTTGATCTAGAAATTTAACATGTATTCAATTATTAAGCGAATATTTTGAAAGAACTCTGTAAGGTTTGATATCACTAATTGACAACGGTTTAATGATTACGAAATAAAATCTTTCTCAATCAATATTGATTAAAATACATGATTGCAGCTTGAAAAAAGAATTTGGAAGCATAATATATTCATAATTTAAATCTGGCAGTACAAACTTTCTGATGCACAATTTCCATATCAAAACATAAAATTATTGAGTATACAAAGCATAATAGAGAGACGCATAATTTGCGTTCCCGATATTAATCGGTTTTAAATCTGACAGAATTGTTCCAAATACTACTGAATAACGAACCACATTGGGACGCTTCGAGTTTGTGCACATATGGTCTCAACATATTCCAGAAATTCATGTGAGAATTCAATAAACGGAGAAGAATATCACCGCCTAATCACCATTACCAAGAATACGAAAAAATGCTCAAAATATTCAAATTGGCTATCTCCCAAGCATTAGCCGTTAACATCGAGTTTTATGAATGAGCTTTGCTCATCCTCACTGCTACTGTCAGAATGACATTCTTTTACAGCTTCCTGATGTTCCACCAACTGTTTCTTAGTCAAATGAAGGGGTCCGTTCTGCAGAAAAAGAGAAAATCATGAATTAAAATGTGTGAGTAAAAAGAGTGCTCGGGAGATATGAAGCAAGACATCCCTACGAAAGTTGTAATTTTGCTTTCTTTGTAGCAATTCCGATTAACGTTTGCAACTCATTATTTCTTTATTTTAAAATTATTTATGCAGGTGTAAAATATAACGCTCATGCTTGAAATAACCTTCAATAACGCTCAGATCTGTCATGTGATGGAGCTTTGCTCATGCCTTTCGTCATCAGGTCCCCAGAGTAGTATAGATATACTTGAACGTATTCGGCGGAAGGAAGTTCGTCTCATAAAATCATTGAACATTGAATATCCAGTGTTCTCCTTCGAAGAGTGCACAGTGATTCGCCCACGTAAGAGTCATTACATTCATTGCATTCAATCAAACATGCGACATTTTTCAGCAGCAATTTTTTTGACATGGCAGATTATCTTCAACTTTTAATTGTTGCGATAATAGTCTTAGGCCGACTAATGTTGGAATGATGTTGACAATCGTCAACCTCTTCAATTCGTTACGGTTGAATTGGCTACAGTTGTTTTTCGTGTTATTTAGAATTTTTCGTCTGGTAGGTTAATCAGAATTGATATATTCAAAAACATTATGTGTATATTCGTAGAAAGAATCCTGAGAAGTCAAAAGTTCAGCTTTTTCAAGTACGCCCACAGCTTAGTGTTATCCAGATCGTTGAGGCTGCAGGATTAGACAGTTGAGCAGGACGTGTCTTGGGGTTTGCTGACCAGTGCGGCAACTGCACTCCGCCGAGTTGACAATACCCCATTTTTCTGGGGTGAACCTGAAACGCCCTACAACGGTTCGGAGGCGGTTAAGTTGTATCCATTCGTGACGGGGCAGCTTGCAGTCCGGAGGGTGTGTGGACCAGTGATGAAGGTAGGGAGTGAGTTGGTGCGGTACTGGAGGCTTTGCAGGTTGCTGGTTGGCGGGTGCATCTTGAAGGTGCTGTCGCGAATATAGTCTGCGGATGGGCTTTCGAGCATGCAGCACTTCATGGAGTAGGTGAGTTGCTTTAGCTGATTTCGTGTTCAGCTTAACCATTATTTCTGCGCGACGGCTCTCAGTCGGTAAGATGCCACACAGGAAGGGAAGACAATTTACTGCAGTGCATCTGATGCATCCAGAAATGGCTCGCATCGCCTAGTTCACAAGAATGTCCGACATTATATTATTTTTATATTATACATACATACATATATATATATATATATGTACGTATATATAAATAGATAATAGAAAATGGAAATAAATACCAGTATGTAATCACACCCAGATGCTATAAAGAAAAACAAAGCAAGTAAATAAGGCAGCCCGACCGGTTTCTGCCTGTTGCAGGCTTCTCAAGGGCATAGAATGATTTATTATACAATTCGTATATCATCAAACTGAATTAAAATCATAGCATTCAAAATCCATGTAAGTATGATATCGAAATACCAAAGAAAGATAATGATATCTCTATTACCTCTAAGCTGAAAAAGGAAAAATTATAACAAACTAAGTATCCCTACTTAAGGAGGCATCAATCCTTTCTGATAAAAAACTTTTCTTTCTCTTCCCTATACAATTTTGTGCAGGTAGGTAGTAATTTTAAAATCGGCATGACATAGAATAATGGGTTGGAGTTGTGTGCACAGTTGAATATATGATCACTAGTATAGAGGGAGCGATAGTTCTCATCCCTTATTTGTTGACGGTGCACTCGAACTCTTGCGCGCAAAGAATCTCCTGTTTGGCCGATGTAAGTGGCTCTACATCCTGCACATTGCAGGGCATAAATTATGTTTCTGGAATTACAGTTCATATTGGATTTGATTTGAAATAGTTTTTGTTCTCCATTTTTCTCATAATTGAATATTTTTTCGATTAACAGAGATTTACAGCACTCACATCGTTTATCATGACATTTCTGCACACCATTCATCTCCATTCGATTACGTCTTGCTATTAAATTCAATAAAGATCTCAGTTGTTGATGGCAAGGTCTTAATTTGCACTTTTTGAATTTTGAGGTTAGTTTCAAGCTTGAGAAGGATGGAGTAATAATTTCTTTAAAAACGTCAGGATTATTTGGATTGAAAGTTTTCACATACAAAATCACGTTATCATCAATAGTTCGGTGCTCGTTAGGACGTGTTATCCTAGATTTAGAGATAGCATCACTTAATAACTTATTTGGATAACCTAGGTTTTTGAGTCTTATGCGCAATTCTTCAAATCTTTCTTGTTTAACATTTTCGCTTGATACTATTCTGATTATCCGATTCGCCAGCACATACGGAATGTTCCGTAAGACATGTCTTGGATGACCAGAATTGAACGGCACGTAGTTATGACTGTCAGTCGGCTTTGAGTACATATCTTTCTCGATCTTATTTCCATCCTTGTAAACTAATACATCTAAAAAGTTGAGTCTTTCTGAATTGATCTCTGAAGTGAATTTAATTTTTGAATCTAAAGTGTTCAGGAAAGAAAGAAACTCATTGACATCACCAAACGATTCATACCAAATGATAAAGCAATCGTCTAAACCGCAGCCAAGAAGAAAGAAACAGTTCATAACATTTAGCAGGCAAAAGTTCTTGAATGAAAGTATACATTTTCTCTTCAATATATCCTAAGGCTAGCGAAGCACAGGTTGGGCCACTTTAGTGCCCATAGCCGTACCTGACGTCTGCAGATAAACCTGTGATTCGAATGTAAAGTAACTATTAGTTAATATTATATTTATTGCTTCTAAAATAAATGCAACAGGAAAACGTTCGTGAATCATGCTCCTTTTTTCATAACCCAAAATTCTATAGCAGACATGCCTAATACATTGTCAATATTTGTATAGAGAGAGACACCACGTCGAAGGACACAAAACTTGCTTCCGCTGATATTGATTGAGGTAATTTAGCAATGAAATCATATGAATCTTTGCAGTAGCTATTCAAAGTAACGACTAGTGGTTTCAAAAGTTCATCTATGAAGTTACTTAGATGACTTGTTGGACTATTGACACTGGAAATGATGGGTCGAAACTTTAACTCCGTAGGTTAAAACTTTAACTTGCACATAACCATACTGATCTATCTGTGAAGCAGATAAATATGTTCCTAATTTATGCACCTCTGGCAAACCATAAAAATGCGGCATGGTAGCATCAAATTTGTATAAATAATCACTTTCTTTCTTGGTAAGACATCTGTTGTATTTATTGCAAAACTTTTTGATGATGTTCACAGTAGTTGCTACACTATAGTTTCCAATTGAAGTATACGTTGTTTCATCACTCAAATGTTCATTAAGTATATTGAAGTACATTGCTTGTAATCATCATAATCGACAATTACAAAAGAGCCACCCTTATCAGCATTTATAATGCACAGATGTTCAGCTTCTCTTAGCTTCTTCAAGTCATATAAATGTTATGAACTGTTTCTTTCTTCTTGGCTACGGTACTTAGACGATTGCTTTATCATTTGGTATGAATCGTTTGGTGATGTCAATGAGTTTCTTTCTTTCCTGAACACTTTAGATTCAAAAATTAAATTCACTTCAGAGATCAATTCAGAAAGACTCAACTTTTTAGATGTATTAGTTTACAAGGATGGAAATATGATCGAGAAAGATATATACTCAAAGCCGAATGACAGTCATAACTATGTGCCGTTCAATTCTGGTCATCCAAGACATGTTTTGCGGAACATTCCGTATAACTGGCGAATCGGATAATCAGAATAGTATCAAGCGAAAATGTTAAACAAGAAAGATTTGAAGAATTGCGCATAAGACTCAAAAACCTAGGTTATCCAAATAAGTTATTAAGTGATGCTATCTCTAAATCTAGGATAACACGTCTTAACGAGCACCGAACTATTGATGATAACGTGATTTCGTATGTGAAAACTTTCAATCCAAATAATCCTGACGTTTTTAAAGAAATTATTACTCCATCCTTCTCAAGCTTGAAACTAACCTCAAAATTCAAAAAGTACAAATTAAGACCTTGCCATCAACAACTGAGATCTTTACTGAATTTAATAGCAAGACGTAATCGAATGGAGATGAATGGTGTGCAGAAATGTCATGATAAACGATGTGAGTGCAGTAAATCTCTGTTAATCGAAAAAATATTCAATTATGAGAAAAATGGAGAACAAAAACTATTTTAAATCAAATCCAATATGAACTGTAATTCCAGAAACATAATTTATGCCCTGCAATGTGCAGGATGTAGAGCCACTTACATCGGCCAAACAGGAGATTCTTTGCGCGCAAGAGTTCGAGTGCACCGTCAACAAATAAGGGATGAGAACTATCGCTCCCTCTATACTAGTGATCATATAGTCAACTGTGCACACAACTCCAACCCATTATTCTATGTCATGCCGATTTTAAAATTACTACCTACCTGCACAAAATTGTATAGGGAAGAGAAAGAAAAGTTTTTTATCAGAAAGGATTGATGCCTCCTTAAGTAGGGGTACTTAGTTTGTTATAATTTTTCCTTTTTCAGCTTAGAGGTAATAGAGATATCATTATCTTTCTTTGGTATTTCGATATCATACTTACATGGATTTTGAATGCTATGATTTTAATTCAGTTTGATGATATACGAATTGTATAATAAATCATTCTATGCCCTTGAGAAGCCTGCAACAGGCAGAAACCGGTCGGGCTGTCTTATTTACTTGCTTCGTTTTTCTTTATAACATCTGGGTGTGATAACATACTGGTATATATATATATATATATATATATATATATATTCAGACATAACGTGCATTTGAACAACATATTTTGAAAAGAAAAAACTTCTATTTTCTATCAACCGAACTTGTTTCGGAATGTAATCATTTCATCATCAGCTGTACATACATCCGATAAATAAAAACAATAGGAGTAAGCTTATATACAGATCAGCGTTGCATGCAAGAATATGATACAAATAAAAATATGAAAAATATAACTTTGATGGCTATGTACAGGCGAAAAAAATTCCATGGAAAATCAAATTCAATGTGCTAAGCACACTGAGCCATTCATATTTTTACAAGAATTTTAGATCAAGCTATCTAGAATAAGAGGATACTCAAGATAAGAGATAGGCTGATGCACGATTAATAGAGATAGTTTTCAGCTTTAGGATGGAGCTCATGTAAAGGATTGCAGTGGCTTTCGGGCTCGCTGATTCAAATGCTCGCTGATTCGAGTGGCTAAGTGGCGCTGGGTTGCCCAATGTATCGCATTGGACAGCGATCACAAGTAACAAAAATATGTAACATCGATTTCAAGCCAAACGAAATGCGATCTTTGTTATTGATATGGTTTATAAAAATTTTTTTTTTTGAAAGCCAAGGAAATTTTTACTTTCTGCGTCTTTTCATTCAACTAGTTTATGCGTTATGTTTGTATCTTATGAAGTAGATCTATGAAGGGATGGCCAGTATCCTTATCCTGGTTAGTGTGGTTTTTTTATTTTGTCTTCTTTTTAACTTGGTTACATTTTTTTTTTCTAATGTCTTTTTGATGCCCGCCGTTTTTATTTGAAATTGATTTTAGAAACATCCATTTTTGATGCGTTCAAATTCTATTCTCTAATTATTATTTTGGAGCAAATTCGCGATGCTGAAGAAAATAGGGAACGCATTGCAGCAAAGTAGAGGGTAGACGAAAGAACCATGAAAGAGGCAGGTATGTAGATTTTAATATTGGTTTCTTTAATGAGATGCCAATATGAACTAAGAATCAAGTAATGCTTGTCAACAGTGTCAAGAATGGCCCTAATTCCATCGTAAATTTTAAATTTTCCCAAACCGAATGAGGAACTCGAAAAAATGCATACAATCCTTTTCCAGTGCGAAAGATCGCAAGCAGTCATCTACATAATCTAGTGTATAAAAGGGGAAGATGAGTAAGTTCAAAAAAACGCTTTCTACAAGATTCATGGCTAAAGCCCGCCATGTGGGAGCCAGCGAGCCGAGCCCATTGGCATGCCATGTTAAATGTAAAACAGTTTCTCATTAAAATAAAATAAAATGTTAGTACATGCCTATTTCCTAATAAACTTTTCAAAGCTGGTTTAGGAAGACAGAACCAGTGCTCAAAATCCAATTATCGACAAAATGTATCAATCGCTTTGTTGACAGGAATCCGACGTAAGTTAGATTCGATACATCAAAGCTAACAAATTGCAATTTTTCAAGCCGAATATTGAGGTGCTTTTAACTTTTCAACAAACTGAAAAGTTCTCAGTAACAACGATATTGCCTAGGGATGAAGGGCTTCACAGCAAATTATCCAACTAAAACAACCAACCCGACAATTGGAGAGATAAGATACGGATTCATATTTAGAATAATGGATACGGAGGAATGTTATGATATTTTTGTGGACGTTCGGGAAGTCCCGTACAACCTCGCGGGTCAGAATCAACAGACTTATTTTATCAATGATATCATTGTTTAAAAGCTTCTTTGACTTCAAACTATCTTCAGAAGACGGAACTCTGTCCTTCTTCAAAGAATGTAGGGGGGTTTTTTTTCGGGAACGTTTATCATACTTGTAGGGTTTGAATTTGGAATTGTCGTCCTAAAATTCTATCAATCTTTTCGACGTAAGAAACGATCTTCACCAATGAACACCATTGCCTTTGTCAAAGCGACAGACAACAATTCGTTTTTATTTGGAACAGCGTTACGTAGAGATTTGAAATGTTTGACCATTTCATCGAAAACGTTGTCGAGAAGTAATTTTTGAAAGTTTGAAAAAATTACAAGATGAATGAAATGGGTAAACCAAGTTGAAAATTCGCAAAATGCCTCAACACTACTGATGTGGATAAGGTGTACTGGTCCATCCCTTAAATAGATAGCAAACATAAGCAACTTAAAAGACAGCATAAACTAGTTTCAAAAGAAATGCAGAATAGTGAAAATTTACTTGGCTTTCAAAACCAATTTGGTTGTGGAGAACCATTTCAAGAACAAAGATCGCATTTCGTTTGGCTTGAAAGCGAACATTACATATTTGTATACTATTGTACGCTGTCCAATCGATACATTGGTGCAAACCAAGCGCCACCTTAGCCACTCGAAATCAGAGCAGCAAATTGAAAGCCGACCCGTAGCTACTGAAATCTCTTTAATGAGCACCATCCTAAAGCTGAAAATTTCCTCTATTAAACCTGCATCAGCCTATCCTCTTATCTTGGATGGCTCAGCTTCTGAAGAAAATATCGATAGGCATCTAAATGAAAGGAATGGCTCCAGTGCCCTTGCACTTGAATTTGTGATTTTCATGACGTCATTTTTTTCCAGCCTGTACATAGCATCATAGTTTTTACACGTCATATCTGTTGTTTTATCGGAATTTGCATTTTACGCTGATCTGTAATATAAGCTTACTCCTGTTGTATTATCGATTCCTGTACCGCTGAAGATGGAATACAAATATATATATATATATATATATATATATATAAAAGATAGAATGGCCACTAGATTTCAAGTAAATGTAGTATATTCTGCCGATCGATTTCTGCCAAATATCTTGGCTTTTCAAGGCAAACTGAATACAAATAATGTAGATATACAACGAAATTACTTAAAAATCAAACATCATTAAATGATTTTTGATTTTTAAGTAATTTCGTATTTAATAATTCGTAATAAGTATTTAAGTAATTAAATAATGTATAACTATTATTAAGTCATAATAAGATCTTATTTATTGGCCTTGTCTTTCTTTTCATTTATATATATATATATATATATATATATATATATATATATATATATTAAACAAATGCCATAAAATATCATCGACACGTACATATCATGGATTTGAGTGATTTCATCGAAACGGAATTTTCGTCGAGAGGTCGTTTCAGCTGTGTCTATATCAAGAGTCAGAATTATTCTTGAATAATCTATCTAAACGATATCATCTTGATAGCTTCGGTCCAGATTGAGAGCACTGAAGTAAATCACCTTTTATTTTGATTAAACCTAGCGCATCTGTTTTAAGTGAAACAGCACAGTAAACAGCAGCTTTAAGTTGATGCTACGGCGGGCAAATTTCACGCGAAAAATGTTCATCCACGATTGTATTTTTTTCCTAACTCATTTCGATGGTGCCCAATTTAACAATATTGTGAAAGAAATTGCAGAGTGGCTGGTCTAAGAATCAAGACTATCATGATTCTGTTATTCTTATTTACTTAATGCACATGCAATTCAGCAGTATAATAAGGCAAAATTCGTAATAATTTCAATCTGGTAGATGATTAGTTGCCATGCTTCCACACTTATCATTATCGACGGTCTGTAATTTGAAAACGAAGACTAAGAATAACGCATGGAGGTGGCGGATAGGTATCGAATGCATGGCCCTTTTAATTCATTAACTTTTAAATGCTTTAAGGGCCGAAATTCATACATGACGCTATGCAGTGGTCACGAAAATCACCCTCAACGTTGAATTCGCTCATTTTAACATCAACTGAGTACAGATCACATTTAAAGCAACGACTCGAACAGATTATCAATTGATCAATAATCAGAAAAATAACTCGAAAATACTTGTTAAATGGAAAGAATTCTAACTCGCATGATTTAAGCATTACTTTTACTGGATTTTTGAACTTTGTCTCCGCAAGAGTAATACAACAAATAAAAGCTTTTAAACTACCTTCTTCGGTACTGACCCGTGACTTAACCATCAAGAAATAAAAGCTATCCCGGGAATTAATTTTCTCATCGGCTTTCACATCGACATCAACCAAGCCCATGCATGACACCAAACCCGCAATATGAAACTTACCTGGCGCTTCTGCACAATGCCAAGAATTATTGTTATGACTGCACACGCAACTAAGTTCAATAGTACAAAGACGATAACAAATTTCCATTTCCTCAGGACCTCAATTCGAGGTTGAACTTCTTTATCATTACCCAAAATGGTTCCAACAATGGCATTACAGGCACCAATGGAAATCATTTGGATACATGAGATGAGGCCTAGGGCGGATCCAATTATGGAGTCACTTACTACCATTGAAACCGATGACCACATTACTGCCTGTAAAGAATAAAGACTAAAATATCATAATTATTTTCTAGCAGCATTATCACCAAAATGATTATTAAAACAATTGACTAAAAATCAGAGGATACATAATAACTGCAGTTTGGGGTAAACAGTATAATATAGTCAATTACTTCCGGAAAACAACAGGGGTACAACAGAGACAATGGAGTATGTATTAGTGATGTACGGAAGCCATCATTTTCTCATTTCTCCGAACAATTTTTCTTGAAATAGTGTACTGTTCTTATTTGTCTTTTAGAGTAACATGAATTTCCTTGATTTTTGATATCCGGTTAAAATTCATTTATCGATGATATGTTCTCATGCCGTCTTGTCTGATAGTATCTATTCCACGCACTCCAGTATTGTCTTGTCTGGCAGTGACCAAGGTGAGCTGTAAGCCACTGAAACGTTTGCCGATAATAAAAACATCGTCTGATACAGTTGGAGAGTTTCCGGAAGCAATCGACTATATTATAAAATTGATAAAAAAGCCAGACGCTGCAATTTTTTGCAATTATGATTTCCGATATTTCGGCTTCACAGCCTGCGTCAGGGATACGAGTACAAAAGGGAGAGAAAATCTAGGAAGACATGGAATTATAAAATCCCAAAGCTCTTCACTTTCGCCTCTTGAGTTCAATGCTGGACATAGATTTTGTATAAAAATGGCTTGTCTTAAGTTGACAGTGTCTGAATCAGTGGCAAGGATCTTTGTTCGTATTGTCTTACATATTCGTAGATGGCGGTATGCAGACGATTCGGGACGAGTGATGTGTTCTTTCATCCTTTGGTGTCGTCTAACTGCTTTTCCACATACATAGGCAGCTCCACCAGACCTCTACACCAAAGGATAAAAGAACACATCACTCGTCCCGAACCGTCTGTATACCGCCATCATCATCATCATCATCATTTTATTAGCCATGGCAAATATATGCCGTTGGAAAGATGTACAACTACAAGACTGCTTGGATACACCAGCACAGCGCGAATGCACGTGTTAAATAATGTTGAAAATAGTACTGATAGGAAGTACTTATCAACATACAAAGACTATACGGTTCACACATTACATTATTGAGCAAAGACAGTGGATACACACACAGAGTTAAGACTGATTCGGAAAATTACACAAAACATGTGAGGCAAGGGATTTCAGGTGGGTTTGAAACAAATGCAACAAGAACGAAGATCCTTGCCACAGATTCAGACACTGCCAACTTAAGAGTAAGAAGAGCCATTTATATACAAAACATTTTTGTACAGAAAGATTTTGTCACATGGAATGTATTGTATACTGTATACATGTACGGACAGACATTTCAATTGAGTGTTAATTCGGCTGTGGATTGACGAACAGTTTGTACAGATTGCCACGGTAGGATTCAATCAAACATAATTGTGATGTATGATAAAAGCTCGACAATCACAAAACAAGCGTTCAGTGAAATTTGTGATTATTTCAGCTGGGATTGCATGTAGTTGATTTTTTTCATTTCCAAACGACTCGACTGGTGAATAGTAAGGTCTCGTCACCATTGAATGCTGTATTTCTCGTTTTACGAACCTGTGCACCAAAACTCAGGAAAGCCTGCTTTTGCTTTACATCTTCCTAAGATACCAAGGATCGCCTGGATCGTGATTCCTATTCAACCATTGCCAAACGCTAGCTTACGCTATCCATCAGGTTTTCCCTCAGTGCAATTAATTTTGAGATCATATGTTCCGATAGTCAGTGAGTAAACAAACCTATTATACGGCAAATCAAATTGAAATACTTGTGAGTCCTGAGAAGTGAGTATCACCACAGGTACCAGTACATAATAATCATCAACTTTCATTTGCGACCAATCAAAACTATTGCCGGAAAGTAATAATGATTTGAAAGGGTTAAAAATGATTGCCTGTTATACATGAATTAACAGAAATGACTCAACTTTTGCTATAAGCAGATGAACATCTTAACAGGGATGGAAATAGTGCGGAAGTTCTGCATTAGAAAACTATCGTGGATATTTTTTAGATTTAAAATTTAATCATTTTAACCTAAAAATGTAAAATCATGATGCCTAAAATATATAAATGAAATGATAAGATCATTAAAAGCTGATTACAATCCATGTCTCCAAATTATCCCTGTGAAGGAAAATCAAAATTAAATATAACTCAGGGGTTGCATTACAAGAAATACGGTGTTTTGACACGAAATGCAACAATCTCATGGTAACAATCTATCAAAATATTTGTGAGAGAATGAATGCAGCTCTATATCATATCATGTTGTTAATTCCCCCCTACTGTTCAAATAGCATTTACAGTAGTATGACTTTCACGGATTCTATGCATGCATTCAGTGTTAAAAAAGATTATGCAAATAATAACGCTGGCGAAAAGCATACAAAAGGCAGCTGACGCCATTCGAAATATTGCTTTATCATCTGATTTAGGTATCCATACTTACAGCAAATATTGAGTAAGCGAATCCGAAGATCAATAAAGGAACAAGTGGATGAATGTAAGTGAATGCCAATATCATGAACATGGGAATGGAAAGGATAGCACAACCGCCACAGATCCACACCTGATAGCCAATGCTGTCCTGCAAAGATAAAATCACGATTTAATAACTTGTTAAGAATCGACAAATCTAAGTCGTTATCTTTTATTGAATCCGACATAACTCACAGTAAAACGACCAAAAGGCAGATTTCTTGAAGGAAAGTTTTCGTTCATTCAGTAATAAAACTCCATGACACAATAACCCGGCGCATGTGAAAATGTTCAACAAAGTGTAAAAATGATTCGTTGAATGCCCTGTTAATTTCGTGGATCTCCGCCGCGTTTGCGAATTTCAATGATTGCTTTTGCATCTGTATTTTCATTAATGTGAATCAGTGAACATTGATCACAAAAGTCTGTCATCAGAAATTTATTACAAGCTTCGTTGTAATTTCAAATCTAGCATTCGCTACCCTCTCTCGTAAATAATTTGTAGATTATCTCTCAGCTATTACTCTAGATAACAGAGAAACATTTAGCTTGTTGACATTGTTTGAGAGAATTCAGAGCTATGAAAACACAGAGATTGCTTAATCACTCACTATTATTCTTCCAAGTAAAGGAGAAAATGCCAGTGACATGCTGTAAACTGCTCCAGCCATAATGCCAGACATCCGTTCGTCGATATTGTATTTTACGTGGATAAATTTACTGAAAATAGACAGTTTATCATTGAGCTGATGATGAAGATGATGGTTTAACGTCATAACTCCACTTTACTGGGGGCTTGGACGGCCCTGATACATAAGTCAGACTTTAATCTGTATCAGTTTGCGTTATTTAAAGGACTACTGTACTATACGTAGTGGTAGCATAGGGAATTATTGTCATCAGCACTGATTGCAACTAAGCTGTTGTCTTTTCAGAAACTGTGTTTTGCATTCTAAAATCTGTGTGAATAGTGAAATGTGAATAGAGCAAACTAATTACGGAAGCTTTTTGTGTTATTAAATGATGGCAATATGACCTTTTTAGTAATATGGTAATATTGCCTTATTTCATCGAAAATTGACGTTCTATAATCTAAATGTGTAATAACGGTCTAATACTACATCTATCCGTCTACATGTCGCACAATGTAAAATAACATACATAAAAACTGGTTAAACTACATCCACCTAGGTATACAGAGGTTATGTCACCCAAACATAAATGGCTTTCGAAAACCACGTATAGGCTCCCCTATCGATGCTCGGGCGATGATGACATTTTAGCACAAAATTAGAGCAGTATACAAATAATCCAGAAGAAAGATTTGAAAGAAAAGTTGGCATATAAATCTCACATATCTTCATGCGGTTGGATTCCTTCATGCGTAGCCTACTTTATGTATTTATAGGCTGATTGCAACTTTGTTCATTACGTGATGAAACATTCTCAACAAGGTATCGAGCACCATGTAGCACTCACGCAGATGATGCCTATGTCGCATCACTTGCCTTCATACTGAGATATTCATTGCGAGCGGAACATGGCTTGCGCATTCGAATGAAAATGTTTGCGCCATCATATTGCTCAATCAATCATTAGTTAATGCTTTTGAAAATTCTAAAGAAGATCAATCTCAAGCTTAGTGGCACCTTTTAAAGGTCAAAGTTGGATTGTGCTATTGTCTCATCACCGATTCAAATAATGTCCATGGGCCACTTTGGATGATAATCAGTGGCGGGCCAACCAACATGGTTCGGCGGCTCGCCAAGTGGCCCGCGGGCCACGCGTTGCCAACCACTGGTCCAGTGTCTGATAGAATGTCCAATAGCAGCAATGTCTAGGGATCAAATTTCATAGGTGTTTTTGTCCCAAAAAACCTGTTATGTTTCATGCTCACAAATTTTCGTACTAAGCAGCAACGGAATTCATCTAACGCAAGTTTCTGATTTTCTTTTACATAGCGTAAGTAGTGAGGCATCCAGGTGATTTAACCACGTGAGGAGGCGGATGAGCCGCGATGGACTTGAATTCGCATATTTGCAAAATAAATCTCCTGACAAACTGTTTGCTCTTTTTGGTTTAACTTGTTCGTTGAAATTTGAGGACGCAAATCTTGAAGTCCATAAAATTCGAAGGTCAAATTTCTAAGGGATGTAAATAATCTTATTATTCAAAAGCTTCAATAGGAACTCTCCACATTTGAAATTTCTAGTATTTTAGAATTAGTTTTGGTACTGTGGGTATTTCTTAGATATCACAAATCGTCAAATGTGAATGCAGAAGAAATCTATCGAACTTAATTGAAAAAATTCAATTGGCTAATATATCATCATCATCATCATCATCAGCCTGTATCTGCCCACTGCAGGACGAAGGCCTCAGTCTGACACTTGCACCACCTACTGTCTCCGGCTAGTTATGGCCAGTTAATCGTGTTGCAGAACAGCACAGTTTCTTCATGTCACTTTCTTGGCGGTCTTCCTCTACGTTTTCCTTCACATTGTCTCAATGTTGTTAACCTTTGGTTCATCTACTGTCTTCCATTCGGGAAATGTGTCCTGCCCACTGTCACTTTTTTGCCTTCACCATTTGTAGTGCGTCCCTGGCCTTTGTCATTCTTCGTACCCATTCGTTCGTCTTCCTGTCTATGAAGTGTGTATCTTCAAGATTCTTCTCTCCATCTTCATTTGTGTAGCTCTGATCTTCTGTTCCGTCTTCTTTGTCATTGTCCAAGTTTCGGCGACGTAGATTAATGCTCGTATTACACATGACTCGAGTACCTTCCGCTTTAGAGAGATAGGCAGACTGCTGGTGAAAATGTCTCGATGTTTGTGATTGTGTCTCGATTTGTTTGTGGGGATAAAGCGTCCCACGCTATACCTATCCTCCTCGATACTGCCTTCTCTTAGTTCTTTTCATTGAGGCTGAGTCGCTGTCCGAGATATATGTAGTCCTTGGTTTCCTCGATCTCTTTCCCATTTATTTTTATTTCGGCTAATATATAAGACTATAATATATATAAGTAGGACTTGATTACATCATTGATCAATTGCAAAAAGTTCAATTTCCAATAAAAATCTGAAGACAAACTTATTGCATTTTCTGGATTTCTGGAGTGTTGGTGTAGCTTGTCTATTAATTTCATAAAATTCCTCTGCTCTGTTTTGTAGAGAAATATTGCGTCGTTTAACTTCCTGTAATTTGAGGATTAGAAATTTTCATAAAACACATTTCGGGGTTAAAACTGTTTTATCTCACAGGTGAAAACCATGATATTAAAGCTTTCTTTAGATGGCTTTTAAATACTTAACTTTCGCCTGAAACATCATCCGAATCATCACTTGTATAAAAATGCCTCCAATAATCAACAACAACAACTAATACATACAGTTGTGCAGTGACGAAGCTTTACATGTTGTCGACAATGCTGACGACAATAACGACGAAAGGTCATGAAATTACTTGGTTTCAAAATATCGATGTACAATATCCTTGTACAAGTCCTAAATACCCTTAAATCCTTCACAAAACATGGATTTGAGGTTGGTCGAGTGAAGGAAATGATTGTTTAAAAAATCATGAGATAGTTTGTTTTGAAGCATCAAAAACGTGATTTTTAAAATCTTTTTAGAAACCTCCTTACCTTGCATCTGCTACGAATGGATAGAGACAGTTATAGAAGAATATGATGGACAAAGCGACCAACCAGAGGCTTACGGAGAAATGTCGAATGTCGCTGATACGAACACGTTCCCCGGCTTCCTGCAAACTTTCTTTCAATCCCAACTGTTTTACACCATGCGAGTCCATCGAAATAACCACTACTGCAGTAAGGAGACTCAGCACACAGAGGAACACTCCGAACCAAAGCGTCCACTGAATACCGATGGCCTCGTAGATGCTGGGAGTGATGAAAAAGTTAAGGACTGATCCAAGGCGGGAGAAGGCCAATGTCGCTCCAAACGCCATGGCTATCTCCTTGTTTCTAAACCAGAATACCGTGATTCTATCCTGAGCGACTGAAAATGATAGACAAAAATCATTACTGAGACGTAGTAGTGATGAGGTGTTCAAATAGCTCTGCAGATTAAGAGAGTGGTTATTTAAATTTTCAAATGAACTTTACTTAAACACCCCTCTACCCCCTACACATACGTGTGTTTTAATGTTGCAGAACTATTATTTTTTACTTCTTGATTCAACCCATTTTTAATGACCAATTCCGACGTTATCGGTTTTCTCCCATGGGAACATCACCATTTGACCTTGATTTTTGAAAATCAAGCATTCTTGTCAATTTACACAAAATTCATTCATCTTGAAAAAAATGAAGCTTTTACGTCACTACTCCCCATACTTGGGGCTTGGACGGTGCTGACATAGTCAGACTTATGGAGCGTTTTAGTACTTTTAGTCCGGATGCCCTTCCTGCCGACTTCCAGTGACACCTTCGGGACTCGACCTCTGGACCAAAAGATCCATAGGCCAAGCACTTAACCACTGTGCCACGGAGACCACAATTAATTAATTAAGACCACAAGCATCTTAATCAATTCAAATTACTTTAAGACCATTGGCAAGCTACAAGTTGTCATCAACATTTTCATTCATCCACGAATGCATTACTGTAATTGTTTTATGAATGATAGCAATAATTATATCGGCATGATCATTTTAAGTATCACATAAGCATACGCAGCAGAAGTAACAATGCTAGTTTTATGACGTATATGATCTCAAGTACAAAAAATGGACAGATTTTCATGGCTTTGTTTTCGTTCGTGTTCATGAATTGTGACGCATTTGTTAATTTGAAATTGCCGTTATTGCATCTTTTTCTGCTCATTATTTGACTGAGATTCCAGCAGACTATTGATAATCTACGTACACATGTATATGTTCAGAAATCTTGCAATGAGCATGACTTAGCTAAAAAGGTAAATGAAATAAATGTTCCTTTGTTGCTGTGAAATAAATCTTGGTTCACAGCACAGACACAGAGTTCTGCACCTAGGCTACTGAATAACTTAACAGTAGTATGATTTTTCATTATATTTTCTTTAGACTATATAACAGAGAATGGGGTTGTGTGAATCTGATTCTGATTGCTCTATGTTTTACACTAACATAAGTAATTTAGTACAGCACTTATTTGACATATGAGTTCGTTGAGACGATTTGATGAAAGCAATGAAATTTCTAATCAATCGTGCCATGATGTCTTCATAATCAATAAAGAATTTATCACAAGTTTTCATAAGCTTATCATTTTTTAAAATCTTTGTTGAACATGAAATCCATGTACTCATCAATAAGTCGAGCTATGATGTACAATTTGAATGAATCACTCACTTGATAATGATCCGGTACCAGCTCCGAAAACAATTCTTCCCAAAAGCATTACTGGCAGCATCGCCTCCGATCCGTACAAGTAGGAGCCGATAGCAAAGATGACTGATCCAATCACGCACAGTAATGAGAACAAGATAATCATCACTGCAAATAAGTTAAGGTAAGCACTCAACATGTTGTAGAAAATCAAATTTGAAAGAATAAATAGAACATTTCAGAAGGAAATGGAACTAATTGACAATGTAATAAAATACCAGCAGCAACATCTTCCCTTTGACATAATTCTATCTCGAGATAAGTAACTTGATTTATTATGTTATGAGAACTTTACTGAGTTTCCAAACTGAGTTCACTCTACGCGTTTCGTATTTTGTGCTCCAACATTCCCTATTGTAAAGATCTCCTTATTCAACTATACAAGACATACATTCGGCCACACCTGGAATATGGATCCCTCGCCTTCGCTGGAATTGGCAAAGTACTGTCCGACAGGCTTGAATCTCTACAAAACAGAGCCATCAGATATATTTTGCGCTTGCCTCTCCGTACCCATCTCGGTCGGACTCATTATGATGAGGTTAAGCTCGAGCTGCTGTCTGTTCGTCGTGCTCGTATCATTGCAAGCACAGCCTATAAAATGATTAACGATACTTGTCCCCGTGCTTTTCTCTTATATAAACCCCTACAACGTCAGCTCAATTACAACCTCAGACAAACCTACTATGAGCTACCTAAAAATATGCAGCCCACTAATCCGCCATCCGAGCGCTTTCGGCGGGCACCTTTATCCCTCACAAGTGGCATTATAAACATTCTTCCTCACTCATCCCTACAATCATGTTCCCTGTCAGCTCTTCAAACACACCTGAAATCCCTTGCCTCACATGTTTTGTGTAATTTTCCGAATCAGTCTTAACTCTGTGTGTGTATCCAGCGTCTTTGCTCAATAATGTAATGTGTGAGCCGCATAGTCTTTGCATGTTGATAAGTACTTCCTATCAGTACTATTTTCAACATTATTTAACACGTGCTTGTAGTTGTATATCTTTCCAAGTGCATGTGTTTGCCATGGCTAATAAAATGTTGATGATGAAACATGTTTCATTCGATGTGACCATGATCATTGGCAAATTAACAGTATTGACACTGAAGTTATGAACATGATCTCAAATTTTAAACTGAATTTCTAGCTATACAGTACTTAATATAGATATTGAATGACTTAGCATTCTAACAACCATAATGATCACAATTAATAAGAAAAACTAGCTGCAAAATGGTGAAAATTTTCGCTATATTTTTTTGACTACCCATCTAAACGGTGCTAATTGTTTCACTAAAACGAATGATACGGTCATGGAAATTCAATGATTGAAGAAGATTTGCAGTAGGTTTAATTGTGATCTTCATAGTTGTTAGAAAACTAGGTTATTCAATATTTCTATCAAGCACTGTATATAGCTAATAATTGAGTTTAAAATTTGAGACTATATTCATAAGCTCACTGTTAATTTGCCACTGATGATGGTCACATCGACTTATGTTTGGAAACTCAAAATGTTCTCAATAATGAAATCTCTTCGTCTATTATCTTTAATAACTTGATTTGACTGAAAATTGTATGATGTCTACTGATGTCGAATCCGTAGACGTTGATAAACAAAATCTTCAACCAAGCGGTTAAAACTCTGCGCTTTCTGAGGATATTTGATTGAATATACAAAATAACATTGGATTCTACGAAATGTTTAGAAAAGGCAGTTCATCTTCTCACAAGTTTCCTCCAGTGGAATACACCGTGGTTTGAGTCAGAGGTTAGAAAGAACGTGCGAAGGAGAGTAGATATGAGGCGTGTTCAAATGAACCCCGTTCGCTATACTGTATTTGCAGAATAGTAAGCAGACAAAGTAAAAGCACAATCAATTAGTAACAACTGTATAGGCACCGACAATTTAGGTTAATCATGATTTTTTCCCTAAATTACGGATATTTTGTAGAAACACCTAAATCACCCAAATATTGTCATTACGAAAAAAGCTTGCTGTTTGATTAACTCATCTACATGTACTCACATTGGAAAACATTGGGAAAATCGTGGTAACGAATTGCTTTTATAATCGGAATAATGAAGATATTGATGAGTGATTTCATTGGGTAGTGCCACATGTTTCTGGTCATAGTTTCCAATTCTTTTATGCACTTATAGAGTTTTTATAGAGTTTATATTGCATTTGAAATACGAGAAATTTTCATCTGATTGACACATACACAATTGTACAATTGAATTGTCAATATACATTTTGAAACATATATGCATAGTTGTTAATTCATGTTTGATCTGCGCAGTTGTTATAGCTTGAAATAAAATCGCACCGGATCGCGATTAAATCTGGGACTTCCTTGTCATTTTCTTTTCTCTAATTCTTTTTTTAAACTTATACGTAGATTATTGTCACGGCATTTGTTTACAAATTAATTACCGAGAAAAGCACAATTCATGAAAATAAACAGAACAATACCATGGCTCTCAATGAATCTAGATATTTTAATGGATTTTTGATTGACCTATATGAACAACCTAAATTAGTAAAATAATTCACCTATAAAAACCGAAAATGACAAAAATATTCACCTAAGATGTCGCTGCCTATTTATAAGTGATGCAACATTTCACGAACCATTTTCATTAATTAGTTATACAATTATCTCAACACATTTACTGCGTAACGAAACAACTGGGTCTGATTGGCTGATGCAGCAACCTGTGTTGAGCACAGTTCTGCTGGTGGTAAATACTTAGTATCTATATCGACGAAGCTTAGTCACATAAAAGGAAAGACAATACATCCTAAAGTAAGTGGGGAGTCATGCCACTCTCACAATGTTTTAAATTAATGCAAAGATCAATCACAAATATGAAATTCTCATTGCAATTTCTCAAATTAGTGACAGATATTGTGAGGCCATCAATAGAAATCCTCGTAAAGGCATGTAGCTAGAATGACATCAGTTGAGTGTGAGCACACCTTAAAACAGTAAGGCACACAAAAGTGTTTAAGTAAATGTATTCATTTCGATGTACAAGAGTGACAGGTGCTCCCATAGCAGTGCGAGGTTAGCAGCTAATAGGTATAGTACGGGGAGTAGCTATGTCTCGGCAGTCGGCACAAATCAAAGAGGAAGCTGTCGAGATACGCCTCATGAAAAGTAAAGCCAGACAATCAGGGCAAGAGTATTTCCACATAGAGACTTGTAAATCAGGCCAGCACCAATTTAGGGTAGGTCTACTACCGATATCATAAAGTTTACTCCACAAACATGTTCATAGACAATAAACACTGCCAAAATTGAGTACTTACATCGACCTCCAGATTTATCGAGCAGGAAGCCGGCTATCAATAAAATGATTGCATCCCTGCGGTAAGAAAAAAATCAATCATCGATAGATAGCATTGAATTTGGTAAGTACTTACGGCCATGCACAAACCGCATACAAAAAGTTGTAATTTGCTTCAGTCATATCGAGGCAGTCGCAGCACGATGAGGCAGAACTATCTGAACAGTTTCTTGGTCTCTGAAATAATACCAAAAATGTCATTATTCATGATCATAACAATGTTGATAAACTCTATTTTAGTCTATTTTAGTTTCCATGTGACTGCTTGCATGATCATATGAATTTCGAAAATTTGTCTTGTATGCGATTTTACTGCTTTCACCGTATTTTAGATCAAGACAATGACTGCCTTTGATTCGCGTGATTCGTGTAAGACACAGATGGAATGTATGCATGTCGCAACATCACGTATTCCACGGATCACCATTACCACAGAAAATACGGAAAATCAGGAGAAACCGAGGCTTCAATACATAAATTTGAAATATTTGTATTAGACTGTTTTCCGGAAACTTGTGATCCCTGCTAGCTGTGCTCACCAAAGATCGGCAATGATAAAATGATATCATTTTATTCCAAAGAAAAATGTCATCATTTTATTTTTCAAAAATGATATAAAATGACATCAAAAATTTTTGTTCCACTACATTTTCTAATGATAGATTCTTCGCATTTTGTATTCAATCAAATTTTGTCTCTTTCGTTTGTTCTACCCATGTCTTTCTCCACTGGTTGATTCATGTAACGAAAAGCGACAGGCTGTTGTCTGTCAGTCTGTCTATCACACAGGTTGTCAAACAATGCTAGTTTAAAAACACTAGTTTGAGTTTTTTCTGACTTGTCTTATTTCTATGATACGAGCATGATATAAGCTTATGAATAAATTATTAGTAATGTACGAGGCTTTGAAATTTGGAAATACGAGTACAGTCAAAGCTCGACATTTCGGACTTGGATAATTAAGATTCTGGTTAATATACGCCGTTTTCTGGGATAAGCTTTACGTGTACAGTGTATATCTCATACCTTGCTGGCTACTTCAGACTTCCACTAGGCCTATGGTTGTGCATTGTTCTCATTAAAAACTTTCTTATGTTTTTGAAGTTGTGACTGTAATCTAAATATTTTTAGCCTTTTTTCGTACTTTAGACACTGTTGTCCTAACCAACTGCATATTGTAGGCATATTTGTAATTCGAGTGTATAAAGCTTAAATCAAAACTTGCAATGTTCAATGGATAGGCCACAGGCCCTACATAAGTTTTGATATACAAAAAGATTTGTATGACTAAACTGATTTCTTCAGCCTTCCATTATTTAGAATTTATCGATGCTGCGTGCAATCTAATTTTAACTTCATTGCTAAGAGCAGTAAAAGTAGCATGGTAGCAGTGCAAATCGAAAACTTTGTATGGCTAGATCTCTTTACGGTGTAGGCCTGCGTATATTTCACTAAAAAATGGTATATTTTCATTATGCAGTGCTCACAGTGCACCCCTTATTCACGGTATAAATATAAGGTAACAGTATTCCTTAACAAAACTGAGTTTATGTGTCGTGAGTTATCGGCTCTGATCACAGGTTACAGACGTTCCTCTCCCCATAAAAGAGCGTGATCGGGTTATACTTAATCTGTGGTACTAGCTGTTCACGTACTATATTTTCCCGACGGTATCTGAAACTTTGATTGGATTTTCCAATTAGCTAAGGATCCTAATCGATCAAGTGGTTGTCTCGTTTTCCGCTAGTTTCGATTTTCCAACGCACATTGACTTCTCAAAAGTTGTTTATTGCCAAAAAATGTTTGGACAAACATGAAAGAGATAAACATGACAAACTTCCAACATGTTAACATATGAAAAAAACGAAATTCACACATCAACAGGAAGGCAAGGTGGCGAATAGAAGATTTCATAAACTGAACATTTTCAGAGATTTGTTAGAATGTAATTACATCTTTGCACGATGCACAATTATTCTCGGATCAGTGTTCAAACCCTAACATACAGTACATTCATCATCGGAAGTACAATCTAACTTAGCTGTCCCATGTCCTAAAAGTCTTTCTAATTGTTAAGTATTGGGATTAGTATTATTATTGCGATTATCTCGCTGTATCATCATGACCTTTATCTATCGATCAATCTCTCCGCTATCTTTCGTCATTTATTTCTTCCAATGTCCCACACCTTGTATTCTTGCATTTTCAATGCAATAATCAGGTAAAATGGCACACTATGTCACAGCATTAAGTTTGCAATGTGGTCTTACTATTTTTTTATACTTTTATTTAGTTCAGTCGTATTTTGAAAATTCTGAGTATAACGAATAATGAGAAATCATATTGCAGGTTAATGAACCGTGATGATATTCTACAGTCACTCTTAAATATCTATGTCATATTCTGTAGAGATAGCGCGCATGCAACAATGAAGAGTGTTCACTAGTCAGTGACATTCGACGAACGGATACAAAAGTCATTCATTTTCTATTCAAGACATGCTACCATCAGTGGAATATCAAAGTGTCATTCGATTCTTGTTTCTTCGGAATTTTGACCGTTAAGAAATTTTGAATGAGCTGTCTGCTGCTTATGGCGATGATGCACCATGTCGAGCAACAGCTTACAATTGGATAAGAGAATTTCAGAATGGACGAACGGATGCTATGGATCGCAAGTCGACCGGGAGACCAACTGAACTTGGTGATGATCGAGAGAAATTGCGCAAAATCGTCCTTAATAATCGCCGTATCAGCAAGACAGAGTTGGCAGAACACTTAAACGTGTCTTTTGGCAATGCCGCGAACATGCTTTCTGAAATGGATATTAGAAAACTGTGCTCAAGATTCATTCCGCATTTTTTAACAACTGAAATGTGCGAACGTCGTCTTCAATGCTGCAACCAACTGCTGGAGCTTTATCGGAGTGTGGGTGATGCTTTTTTAAGCAATATCATCACAGAAGACGAGACACCATTGTCGCTTTCCCTACCAGAGGACAATCTTCAAAAGAGTTCAAATTCCCTGGTGAATCGGTAAATCGCAAGTTGCGTTGCGGAACAAGCCATTGAAGATGTGCGTTGCGGAAGAAGCCATTGAAGATGTTTGCTGCTCACCATCTTTTGGAACAGTCACGGAGTTGTGCACATGGACTTTGCTGATAGACAACGTCGTCTGAAGAATACTGAGCGCAAACAACTTCGAGCTGCACGGCAAGGTGTTCGCAAGCCTCGAAGCCAGAACCTCTACTAGCTCCACGAGAAGCGCTCCTATTCATGCCGCAACGGTCACTGATGCTGCAGTCAGAGACCTACGAAGTTCTCTCTATAGCCCGGACTTGGCCCCAAGTGACTTTTACTTGTCTCGACATTTAAAACATCACCTCAGAGGCGAACGTTTTAAGAATAGTGCCACTGTCGAAACCACTGTTGTGGAATTTTTCAATTCCAAAAGTCAGGAGTTCTTCCGTGAGCCATTTCGTAAGCTGCCCAACAGGTGGGCCAATTGTGTGGGGAATGACGCGGATACATCGAAAAGAGATGATTACTTTCTTGTATTGCTGAAAAATAAATATTTTTTTCACTGGGCGAAGAAGCACGTCAGTAGCATTACGCCTTGTAGTCGAGTCTAAATTATTTTTGATCTCACCACGTAGTTTATGCGAAGAACTTTCTGGTGAAAGTCTCTGCAAAAATGCTGCACACAGAAAAATCTTGAATGATTTAAAGAACACATCCTCTACGCTATTCTAATAGCTAGCAAGTCTATCTCATGAATCGACGGAGCAAATTCAATTCAGATAAATCTATATTGCATAGACGATGGATTGGAAGCTATCCAATAAAAATGCTTTGAATATAGATAAGCTCAGAGAAAGCTGTCACACTTGCGGATCAACAACTTAGTCACAAACTTACCGTGAAAGTAGTTTGCAACACACTGGGCATGTCATAACAGAAGTATGATCCGAACGAAAGCAGACAGCTGAAGGCGAGGAGTATCAATCGAAAAGATGCTGAAAATTAAGTTACGATATGCAAATATAAAGATGTACATCTAAATTCTTTTTGAAGTCAACTTACTTTTATTGGGATCCATCTAATGTATGTGACCTGCAAGGATGGATTATTGACAAGATTAATAACAGCGCTCAACAAACGAACGACTGCAATCATGCAAGAGAAAAGGCAAATGACATCATTCATGCTGTCAATCAATGAATACCTCGGACTTAAACATTGATTTTCTGTGTACTACTCGTAGATAAATGTGCAGCTAACAACGAATGTTGATGAAAAATTGAGACAAATTAAAACCTGGATATACTACTCATCCCTGCCTTATCCAAGGCACAAATCCATGCTAGCAAGATAGGGGTGGATCAGCCTTTACGCACTCTCAACTCTCACCAGGATAGTGTTAGTAACCTTTGTGAAGGTGGTGGTACCTCCCGAGGCGGACAGATTCGAGTCCCAGCTTTTCAACCCCAAAAATATCAAGCAGAATGACGGTACTGGTGTAAATTATTCCAACTTTTTTCTTATAGCCATCGCCAATAAGCAAGTTCTCCACACATACTTTTTCCCAGAAGTTCGACGACTTACAGCCCATCTCTCTGTAGCTTTCCTATATGTCATGTATTCATGAACTACATCATGGCCTGCATTCGGGTTATTGTGAATTACCGCCAACATAGCTCTCATTTTGCGAAAAAGATATGGGAAATTCAACCTGTTTGGCACATATTTCTACAAGTGTTGCGGGATGACTCGCAAGAAGATGTCATGCGGAAGATGGGCATGCGTGAATATGTATAATAACATACAACACGCACGATGCAAATTAGAAGTGTATAGCATTGAAAGATTCTTGACTCACATAATGCAGAATGAGCTGAAAATTATCAATATTGAAAAATTGAAAGTAAGATTCTTCAAGATATGAGAATGCTGAGATAGAAGATCACCAGACAGAAAAAGGAATGAGGAGTTGAGAGAAGAATTGATGAGATTGGTCACAAATGCTATTCGTCGGAGTTGGTCGCGTTGGTTTGGGCATGCTGTTTGAGAGAAGATATCTGAGAAGATGAAGGCATGCGCACCGAGGGCGGCAAATATTCCCTCTGCGACAAATCGGTGAAAATTACACGGATCATCAAAATGATACCGTCTTACCCTCTAACCCTTGGAAGAAGACAAGCAAGTTAACGTGTGGCACAGAAATACATACACAATGCAGATAAACACTCACTAAAGTAACAATTTTGGAGCACAAACATCGTTAGATCTCAAGTCAATATTTTCATAGGACAATTGAGACATGAAAATTGTGCTGTTGCTGATAAGGCTGTTCAAATTAAAATATTTTGAAAGACAATGTGATTTACCGTTTGTCATCGCTTGCTTAGATCAGTGAAGTTGTTATTCGATTCTTTTTCAAAACCAAGTAGTCACATGAAACGCCTCGTAAAGTGCCCGGTCTCACTCTTCTTACTTTCACTGATCTCAGTTTCGGGAAGTGTAATGTAGCTTAGAATTTCTGCGGAGAAAAAAATCGCAATTTTTGGAAGCTGACTCTTAGTTTCCATGTCATTCAATTTCTCCCTCATTACATTGAAAATGTTAAATGTATTAAGTTTGCACTAACATCTCTACTAAGATCTAGACTGATTTAAAGATCTACGCTGTGGCTCCTAGAAGAATCTGCTTCCCTCTCTTTCTCGTGGGATATTAAGTAATGGTGGTTTTCTGATACACTTTTTCAGGTCAGCAGATTAGATTGGGGAAAAAGGCGTCACAACACCGGTATTTGTCATCATCCTCAATTTCTCAGGAGGTTTCAATTGTGCTCCGCAGAGGGTGTACAGTCGACAGAAAACATGACATTTTCACCGATTAAAATGATGATAAGCCGGATATTGAGCGAGTATTATACCGTTACATGATTTGCAACAATTGAAAATGTGCAACATCAAATATGAGCCTGTACTTCCCTCTATAATTTATACAAGATTAGTTATATTAATAATTAGTACAATATACTCTCTCTATGTTGAAATTCTCAGCACTTGATTTGACAAAACCTCATCAAAATTTACTGTCAAACCTGTAAAAACTGGTGTCCATTACAGGCGGGTTTCCCTGTAATGTAGTTGACTTTTCGTAATCATTGAAATATGCAGAATCAAATTCAAGCACATAATTTCCTTTCCATTTGTACAGGACAATTATGCTGCTTGCGCATATTTACTTACTTCCATGTTTTTCGTCCCTGTCCACGGTGAACAGGGTCAGACGTTTGTTGCTTTTTGATTGCGCGCCACCACTCCCGTGGATCACAGACCATTGCTGGATTCAGGTCCAGAGCGTTATGATCCTAAGAGACGTTTGCGATCCTGTTTTCCTTATTCTTCCTCTCGGCCTTTTGCCTTCGACCTCCAGCTGGAAAAATCTTTTCGTCTTCTCAGACTGACCATACCATCGCAGGGTTCTTCTTCTCAGAACATCGGAAATACATTACAGGTTCATCTTCCATCTTAGGTCTTCACTTCTGTCTCGGTCAGCCTCACACCGCACATTCTTCTCACCATTGCCTTTTCAGTTCTTTCCACGGCCCACGTCACACTCCAGTACATCATAGCACTACGGACACAACCAGAATACATCTGGCCCTCCATTTTCAAACTAATGGCTTTGGATGTCAGGAAAGGTGCAAGTTCATGGAACTTCTTCCATCCACCTCTCGAAGTCAATGCTAGGTCGGATCCACCTATGGCACTCAACTTATCACCACGGTAACAGAGGGACTTAACTGAGCTAAAATGGTCACCACTCACACTCAACTCACTCGGAGTCTCTACCTCAGGTCGTCCCGAATACCTCGGGCACACAAAATCAGACGCAGTTGTACTTGAAGTTCACGTCACACCACTGTGGATCCAGTGGTCGCACACGCCGCACTACTATATCTGATCGTACTTCACGTGACGAAACCTGTCTCATTTCAATTTCATGCTGACTTCTTTTTACTGTAACATCCTTGATAAGCAATCAACATGTTTTATGACATCAACAAATAATGACACCGCATCTAATCAGATCGACATGTATATCAGATAATGGACAATGGATTAACAGATTTAATGAGCTATTGCCATGTTACATCAACTGGCATATTCAATGCACTGCTTCATTTTCACATATTTTCATTCACATCTTCTTAGTCAAACACATTCTAAATTTTACTGATAACTTTCGCATCATGCAGAGTATCGAGCAGAATACCTCTGAATTCACCAACATCATCAGATATACGGCATTTTATTGGAGTGCACTGAAGAAATGAAGAGTATATGAGTAGCATCAATGGCCGATGGACTGCGTATGAAGAGATAATTATAACAGTTTTTACAAATCCTTGGATGCTTATCAATCCCGTTTACCACTGATGATTGCAATATTTGACTTTTTTAATTACAAGTCATTAACAGCTGTCACAGCTATTTCCCATCCTAAATGTACAAATAAGGAAGAAAATGCATCAATATGGGGGACTAATTGGCCAAAAACGATTCAAACAACTAAAAATGCGAAAAGAAATTGTGTGATTTTGCAGTGAACACACCTTCCTGAAGATGCATGTCCCGAAACTGTCCACCTAGCATCATCCAGGTTCCAAGGTTCGTAGTTGCAAGTTCGATTGACTACAAGGTCTAACATGACTCTGATATTACCTCTAGTCTGGTATATCGGTCGATTCCGGGGAAGTCATTTTTATGCGTCTCCGACTAACGGAGGTGAATCCGTTTTCGAATCCTTGGTTTCTAAATTTATTGCCGATGGAATATACTGGGTGTCCGTAAAGTCGCGCAAGTTTTGAAATGTCTCCAAGTAAGAGGCAAAGCGTCGTGTTAAAAAAGGAGTCTATAATCAAGCAATATATCAACTGAGGTTTTAGATGCACATTCGCACAAGACCATAACTAGTACTGAACACATGATACTGGATCAATAAAGTTCGACTGATATTGCAGCTTCACTATAACTTATGTTCAATAGGTCACTATCACAATCAATTGTCATTTGCAATCTTTGCACTTCTGCTCTTCTGTTGCGATGTCAGAGAAGATAACGTTTATCATTTTGACGGAGTTTCTGCCGCGTTTTTGGCCTGCTTTTAACCGGACTTTAGACAATAAACCAAATGCTAAAGATAATATAATCCTGATTTTTCGTGACATAAAGGAATGACGAAATATGCCGGCTGACTTGTGCTGAGTCATCAAACATGCCAGTTTGATTGATTTGTCACTTAAGCGTTATCATTCCAGAATGGATCTGCAGACGCGCACTGAAATCGTGAAATGTCATTATTCGTGTGGAATGAGTGTAGCTGGGGCTTTGAGACTTTTTAAAAGCCAGTAGGCCTACTGCCTTGTGAAGGATCCTTTTACCCTATCATCTGTGATGCCACTGATGAAGAAGTTCAAATAGACTGGAGTGTCATAGACTTGGCACGTAGTGGTCGTCCTTCCATTGATTATCATGATATTCAGAAAGATTCGCAGGCTGAGACGCATTTGTCGAAATGTTCAACTCTAGCCTCAACTTCTGCACATTGCACTTCTGCTGAAGTTGATGTCAGCAAAACCACGACACACAAAATCTTATGTTGTCACCGTCAACCATTTTCTTACAAGCTGCAGCTACTGCAATCACTGTTGGCGAGACAGACAACAACGTCTATCATTTGCAAATTGACTTCTGTCTCAGACAAGATCCCCGACCTTTGGTCCGACGAAGCCAATCAAAGCCTCAAAGGCCAAGTCAATTCTCATAACTGTCGCATCTGGTCGTCAGCAAAGAACGAAGTTCCTGCATTCTCCAAAGCTGTGCGTTTTGATATGTTTTTCTTCAAAGTTTGTTCTCCACCCATCTTTCTTTGAAGAGAGTGTTGATTCTGAAAGATGCTGCGAACACGTGAGCCAGCAACTGACTTGCAGACGCAAGCTGTTAACGATCATGTTCATGCAAGATGCCGCACTACCGCATTTCGCCAACAATGTCTGCAAATTTCTATGCAGAACTTTTACTGATGAATTAAGTTATCAGTCGCGGCTGCGCACATGTGAAGGTCAACGAGATCATCCGACCTCAATCCCTCGATTTCTGGTCTGGGGCGGAAAAAATTGGAAAAAATCATAGTATGATCATACTATGAACTCAAATAAATTTCATGCGTATGCAAGTTTCATACCCTAACATATGTATATTATCATACGTATGAAATTTATTAGTATGATCATATATATGAAATTTAATTGATAACATACGTATGAAATATCATATATATGATCATACACATGAACATATGTATGAGGTTTGAGAAATTTTAAATTACACGTCTAACACATTGTTAAATTTATTGAATACACATATTTAATCGTATCTGTCTCATTTACATGATGACAACCTGCTATATTGTATACTGTTGATGAAACCATGCTACTTAGTATTGTTGATGAAATCATTTAGAGGCTTACTATTATTGAACCTATACATTTGGTGTCATCATACATAAAGTTATTTTCTTTTCAGGACATTGTTAAACGATCTGTTGTTCTTGTTTGAAGTTCAGTTCTATGATTTCTTTGTTACATCGACGACATCAGATACATTTTAACATGCTCACGTAAATCCTGTGGTCTACATTTTTATTTTGAAGTTAAATATTCATATGTAGATGGAGATTGGGGAGGCTTATAATTGGATAAAATACAAATTTCACTCATTATAAGATATGTGGTCAGAATTGTTAATGAAGTTGCGTACAAATGTCACTATCAAATTTGTGCATTTTTGTTTTCAGAAATCGAAGTAAAATACATCGCCACTGCTTTTGATTGATTTGAAGGCTTGCCATATTATACGTATATTTCCTCGATGTTTATATACTAAGATGTCTCTGCAGAATTTGATCCATGGATCTCAAATGCATCTCGAAACTTATTCCTAACTACTGTATTTTTAACCATTATGTCGATAGACGAGGAAATATATGTTGGAAAATATCGTGTATTATTTTTCATTTAATAGATAAACTTCGATTACAGCTGCCTTCTCCATTTTCACTCATGTAATTAATGGGATAGGAATGGTGTCAGATGTAACAGGTCGATGATCTGTAACTGATATTAAATGAGAAATGCATACCAAGTATACGATATCTTTTTGTAATGTGATGGTTGCGTTCCACTTATTCCAAATTAGCTCAGTTACATCAATCATCATTCTTAAAAGAAATTGTTTGAAATTCCCGAAGTGCAAAGTCAGTTCATAAAGAAAATTTCAAAATTATGGTAGGTTAGCATTTCAGTCAAGACAGATCTCATTCTGGTGACATGAAATTGATTAGAAGATGCAATGATACATCAGTGATTAATGTTTATTATATAAAGATGAATTATATTATATTACATGTAATTACTCAATTGAGACGAGTACATGTATATCAATTAATTGATAGATGTAATGGTAGTAGACCAATTGGAATTAATGGGGGATTATTCATAGTAGATAAGATAAGATCTCCAATTTTCTCCAGAAAATATAGAATGTTTTATTTTTCAACATCAGCAAATTGGGGATCTTCTTATTTTCATCTGTATAATGGTAGTCCTAGAATTGATTTCATTCAGAATTGATTGAATTGGTTTCAGGAAATAAAATTAAACGATGTATCTTTTACTTTTTGTCTGATGCCACAAAATTAGCAGGTGTATTTCACAGAATTATGTATTTTGCTACAGTTGCGTTGTGGTCTAGATGCATGCATATTTTTCATTTGAATTCATTATTTTCACTTGGACTTTTCATTCAGAATAATTCAGGATTAGAATATCATCTTAAGATTTATTCTGGGTTTCTATAATACATCCACATCCCTGCTAAAAAATGTGCAAGAATTTTTGAAATCTGACTACTGATTTGGAATCAGCACGTCAGATTTACATAGAAACAATAGTAAATGCTTGTTAAAAATATTTTATTTAGGTAGCTTTACATGTACAAATAGCACATGTACATGCATGAAAATATAAAAACATTGTATCTCTAGAGAAATACTTCAAACCTTTGAAATCTAAATGCAGAGTAGAAGCAACATGTCAAATTTGTTAAGAATGAATGGAAAATACATGTTAGACATATTTTTATGGATGGGCATACTTATACAGAAATTTTTGATATATTACTATTAAAGTCGTAAATAAGTAGTAGTATGTATTACATGTCAAAGAAGGCTATTTTGTGATTTCTACGGTGCATGCCACTGCATATCATCTTTTCATGTTTATTAGATTCCTATTTACACTTTCTAGTGTAAATGAAGTGTGTGCTAAAACATCATTTCATTTTAAACAAAATTATTGAAATGTATGAGAGTCGTGACAGAATTCATAACTTTCAAAATATGCCATCCATGTGACCTTCCCATGAATCAAATGCAACCAAATTTGGTGAAAATTTTGGAAATACACTGAAACTAAAAGTCACGAAAGCCTAAAGCGATCAGTTTAGTTTTAGGAGTTCCACAGAAATATTGCGGAGGGGGTAGAATCGGCGCCCCCCCCCCCGGTATGGATAGGGTTAAAACAAATCTATTTTAGCAGTAAGATAACACCCTCACAAATATAACAAGAATCTCACAGTCATTAGATAATAGCAGCAGAAAAGTTTGCAAAAGCCTAAACTTCTATTATCCTGTTAATTTGATTTATTAGAACTGTTCTGTAACTTGTGGCTGTTTGAAACAATGAATTCTAATCGAGTTTGACAATACGCACCCACTATGATATTTACTTACAGTGATGGATTCCAAATTCAAAGCGAATGAATGTCGAAAACGAAAAGTCTTGCGCTCGGATATCGATAATCCAAAACAACATAACAAGACGCCCATTTCATCCTCAAGATCGGAGAGAACAGTAGCATCGAAGATGAGATGACCGCCGACCATGTATCACAGGAGAACAGTAGCATCGAAGATGAGATGACCGCCGCATTTAGAACTCATGCACCCCGTCGAGTTATTGATAATGTTCCACTTTATGAAGCATCTGACCTTTCTACTCAAGAAAGTGCGATTCTCATTTTGTCGTTTATCTTTGAATCTGGACTGAAAAAAGAAAGTATAGACGCACTTTTAAAGCTGATCTCGATTCATTGTCCTTCGCCAAACAGATGCATCTCTTCGAAATGTCGGTTGTTCAAATACATAGAATGCCCCAATTTTGTAACATACCACCGATTTTGCATAGAATGTAATTTCTATATTGGAGCGTTTGACAACCAAACGATAAATCAGTCAACGTGCTCTGCCTGTAATGCAACACTTAACACGAACTCAATCGATACCGGTACTTTCATAGAATTTGATATTGAATGCCAGTTTCGCGATTTGATTGCTCGACATCCTTATTTGCATAACCATGGTAACTCGACTGCTTTACGATATGGATTCATTAATTCACCTCGATATATTGACTTAATAAATGACCCTTCCTTTGGATGTTATGATTTGTCTTACAGTTGGGGCTTGGATGGGTTTTCCTTTTTTAAAACATAAAATTTCCAAGTAACCCCTTTGTATCTTTCCATCAATGAACTTCCTCGGAATGTTGTTATGAATGAAGTTTTATGCGCAGGGATTTGGTACGGTCATCAACGAGCTGTTTCATCGATATTTCAGAGACCCCTTATCGAACGTTTGAATGAATATCGAAGTAATGGCATACTAATTGAGGATAAACGTGTGCATTTGCATCCACTGGTATGATGCGTAGATGCAGTTCAGAAAGCCGAGGTGCAAAAGATAAACCAATTCAATGGTGAATTCGGATGTGGTACATGTTACCATCCTGGTCAACGTGTTGCCAAAGGGAGAGGTTATGTCAACGTGTATCCTTATTCACCGAACGGTCACCAAATAAGGTTGATGAAAGAAACTACAACTTATGGTCGTATTGTTGAGGAAAGTGATATTAGACATATAAATGGTGTACTCAGTGTTAGTATACTTTCGACTCTGGATGGATTTAATTACATTGATGATCTTCCGCCTGATCCTCTTCACCAAGTGTATTTGGGAGTCGTAAAGAGTTTGTTCGCATTGTGGTTTGATGCAGAAAATTGTCGATCAGCATGGTAAATCGGCAAAAAAATCAATGAAATTGATTTTGTAGTTTCGACTTTCGAAGTTCCTTACTTGATCTCACGAAACCCGAGAAGTCTCAAAGAGAGAAAACATTTTCGCGCCCATGAATACGAAAATTGGCTTCTGTATTACGGACCAGTTGCTCTCAAAGGAATTTTGAAGAAAAAGTACTATCACCACTTCCTACTATTGTCTTCTGCAATTCACAAGCTTAATGAAGAAAATATTAGTGCCAGTCAGATGGAATCAGCTGCATCAACATTAATATTGTTTGAGAAACTGCATCAAAAATTGTATGGAATTTCGCACATGACATACAACATTCATCAGACATCTAGTCAAAGCTGATCAAAGGTACGGACCTCTGTTCTTATTTTCGACCTCACCGTTTGAAAATCAGCATTTCAGATTGAAGACAAATGTGAAAGGCACACAGAGGGTACCAATGCAGGTGTCCAATCACATACGAGATAACTGTTTGTTACATGCCAAACAGAATCTGATACCGGACCAGTTATTGAATTACACAAAGATCAAAAACAGCATCCCACAATCCTCATTATCTATCAAGGGATGCGTACTGTATGGACCGAGTAGAACTCTATCCGACCATTACCAAAGATATATTTGCGAACAATATGATGGCAACTTCTTACAATTTCAACGGTTGAAAACCAATACTGGAATCTGGTGTCAATCCGAAGATTATGGTCATTTTGGGCAAAAACGGTACAATGGATTCATTGATGTATACACATCTGATGATAGCTCTGAAGAAACAGAGAAAGCGGCACTAGAAGTGCAAAGGATAGTAGTATATACTACCTGTGAATGTCATGAAGGTCAAGAATGTCAGGAACATAGCAAGATTCTATTGATATGTAAGGAAATAGTTGTGAGACTGTATCGTCGGACTCCAGCCTCAAAACTTAGAGTATCTCAACCTGACAGTTACCTACCCCTACATCATATAATGAAAAAATTACGTTATAAAGAGAACTACGTTGTCGTAGATGCTTCCTCTATTCGAAGTTGCTTAGTTGGACTTGGTTGCTTCATCGCGTTCGTTCCTTAATGAAATGAACTCATTACAGATGAATGAACACACAGTTGTTAAGGCGAATCAAATTATCCGTAAAATAGACGATAAATCTTGGATTGTCAAAACAAGCAAAAATACAAAAGGTTCCTCATATGCGGCGGAGCCGGTTCAGACGTTTCAGAATGCTCGTGACGCCCTCGCACTCGCACAAAACCTTGGGAGTGAACCAGCAGGAGAAACGGTAAGAATATCCTTATTTCTAGTTTCTCATAATTTAGCTAATTTTCTCATTTGGGTAAAGTAGCACATTCTGGGGATCTAGAAAACAAGTAAATTTGTATCGCTAACTGTTCACTACACAAAGTATACATGCACAATTATACATGCGAGTATGTCTTCATTCTTTCCGTGTACTACTGTAGGCCTATTTGCCTAGTAAGAAAAATCATTATTATATTTATATCATAGCCTCCGCATGTGTTTAATTTCATAGATATTTGATTGTGTATGAGAAATGCTCAATATTTTATCATTGTTCAAACTATAGCTCGATTTCAGCCTCATATCATTTTCACCAGAAATCCAAATTTGTAGGCTAACCGACTCCACTGATTTAGTGAAATTAAAATATTGATATATTTTACAGATGTAGGATTATACTATAGTATATCGCCGTATCATATATTCAAACGTTACAGGTTTCACAACTAACACAATCAGGTATGTATCTTGAATACAATGTTGAGACGCCGTTTCCTTGATAAGATACTTTATTGGAATAGGTTTTCTGATCAGCAAATTTAAAACCATGTTTAATGGAACTAAACTGCATTTTGTAGTTTTCAATTTTTGGGATTGTCGTGATTGACAATTTAATATCTTATCATGTGTTCTCAAGATGCGTCCATTTGCTTAGTTGAAAATAAGATGTTTGATAGTTCCGTTTGCTTGTTTGTTTTCAGCCAATAGATATGTACAGGAACTGCAAATAGTTGCACTTAATTATAAAGATTACAAAGTGCCAGTTCGCCGTGGCATATTGCATAGAATATTGTCTTCAGACTTGGACTTAATTATTCAGATATTCAGAATTCAACTTATTTAGTTAAAATGACAAACGTGTTTGGATTAATATATAACTGAGGGTTGTTAAATGATTCAGTATTGGACTAAATATACCAACAATTTTGGTTCAACAATAATCAGGGGTCTCACTCGGCAAAAAAAATCAAAAAATAATAAAAAATTTAAGAGTGTGGCATAAAATAGCAAAAAAGTAACAAATGGCAAAAAGTGGCAAAAAATCTGGGATTTTTACTAGCTTCAGTAGTAATTTTTTTGCTACTTATGTTTCTGTGGTCTTAAATGTCTTAATAATCTTAAATGGTATGGTGGAAATTGCTAGCAATCAAAAATTCAGCACGTAATTTTGCTGTATGCTTTCATTTCAGTCACTGATTAATTTAATCAAGAATAGGGGGAAGTGGGGCACGTTCACCCAAAATTCATAAAAATAAGTTCTTGACTTCTACTTATTAAAATGTTGTATTTAAAGTATCATAACATCTAGAGAACTTGTATTTATATATAAAATACGTATAGTTCGACCAAGCCAAAAACATTTTCTAGTCCAGGAATTCAAACATTGTAAAAGCATTTCATTGGCCGAATAAGGAAGGTTGGCCCACTGTAAGTGATGTTATGGAAACTACTACTTTCATGGAAGAAATAAAAACTGAAAATAATCAACAAATTAAACATATTACATCGTAAACTGCAGAGATGTAGCGGAGATTTGATACAGATAGCAGAAATTAATACTAAATTAGGACCTTAAACACGTTTTATCCTCTAATGTTTTGTTCCTTATAAAAATACATGATCTAATGTACCCCATGGGTGAAAGTGCCCCACCCCTTCGTGGGTGAACCTGCCGCACGTCACTTTTCATAATCAAATGTCATTTTGATCGAACAAAAAATCAAACCGGTTGCAACGAGCGATTGTTTGTTTTAAGGACATGCAGCAGTGCTGGAATGCCAAGAATTAGAAAATTTCGCTTCAGTTTTCAATGAGTAGCACCAAAACAAAAATTTTCGAAAAATTTCAAAAAAGCAAAAAGGTTTTTGTCTGTTAATCAGTCTCGAATGATATACATCTAAGAATTACGTAATAGTCAATTATTCTAATAAGCGTATAATATACTTCGAAGCTACATCGGAGATGTAGCCGGTCGCCGGTCCGGTCTGATGTGAGGAAGAATCCATCATGTGGAATCCATCATATCAATCATTTTGATCAAGCAACATTGTAGAAAGAAATATAGTATCAAAGTAGAAAGGTAAGCCGAATGTTTCTATAAATAATGTGACTAACATAACTGCCTAAGCTTTCGCCAACCGATCTTCTTAAAGGATATCAAATAAGTATTTGTTATCTTGGTTGTTGTAACATCCATATCTGACGGTGCTAGAGTCATGCTAGGGAGACGATCGGGAGTTGCTGCGCGTCTCTTGGTTCAGTTTGTAAAACTATTTGTGTGCCACTGTCTTAACCATCGCCTCGAGTTAGCTGTCGGAGACTCAGTTGATGACGTGACTGCAGTGAATCACTCCAAATCCTTCATGGATTGTTTGTATAGTTTATACAGTCACTCATATCGAAATAAGCGCGATCTACATCTTGCTAGCATTGATCTTAATTCTCAACTATGAAAATACACTGTATATCTAATAATTATGGTATTTGAAAACCCCTAAAAACGTTTATACGCATGTATATGGCCTATGCTTAGTCTACAGGCCTACAGCCTAGGCTCGCACATTAGAACTTGGCCTTTAGGCTATAGCTCCTGCTCCTGTACGCCTCCATACTTAAGTAGCATACCTCACGATAGACCTATTCGCTAAGTTATAGGCAACATGTTTAGCTCTATAGGCCGATTCATCGAAAGATCCGGTCGCCGGTCCGGACCGGTTACATCTCTGAATACATATTCTCATAAACCCGTATGACCGAGTGTGCCTCATGGATGAAACTGCCCCACTTCCCCCTGTATACATTGAACAATTTGAACAATTCATGTCTTTTTTACTTTCACTTGTGTTTTTCCATACTTTTGTAGAACGTGTTTTAAACGATGGTGTTATTTTTGTTATGTATTCAATATAAATAAACAAGTTGAAGAGGGAAAAAACAATTCATGTCTTGCATTTAACTTCCGTAGCTAGGTCAAGACTAAGAGGTTACTGAGAAAATAACTTGCAATTAAGGAATATGATATTGTTTAACCTAAGACGAATGTTTTCAGTGGACGATAGGAAATTCGTATCGGTAATGCTACATATATGGTGAAAAAAGTACCATATAAGGACTGTATCCTGAAAAGAAAAGGTTCGATTGTATCGTGGTGAATGGGCATCGCTCAATTCATTTAGTTTTCTCATTTATAGAAGAAAAATGAGGGGCAAAAAAATTTTTGCTACCCAAGCAAAAAAGTGACAAAAAATCTAAAATTTTAGAGCGAGACCCCTGAATAATATTATTGTTTCGAGTTTGTTTTGCTATTAAGCGCCTTCTGTTTTCCGCTTGTTGAAGACGTGCTTGTTGAATTTCGACTAGCAACCTTATGATAAATTAACGTATTTTCTTTTTTCACAGGTGAATGCTTGGATTGTATCAATACAAAGTTGCATTTGGATGAATTAAAGCAAGAAATAGAATCGTTGCGCGTCGAGAGAGATGTGATGAAGGACAAAATGGAGAAGTACAAAAAAATATCATGACATATGTTGTAAGTACAAGTCGAATCAAATAATTCCTTTGTATTAAGACATTACAGGCACCTAACTAAATTCAGATAAGTATATGATATCTACCTGATTCTAGGAGTTAACCAGTGATGATCTACGAGTCGGAGCGCAGCGAAGACGAGTAGATTTCATGGTTTAACTCCGTAAATCAGGTAGATATCTTATTTAAACCACTGATATCTACTAAGATTTCCAAAATGGCTTAGGGTTAGATGTCATTATGGTATTAAGATATAATATATATTAAGATTAAGGTATCAGTTCATAGATAGTGATTGCAGGAGGTTAAATGCAGGAGTTAAACGCTGATAACCTCCTACCGATTATATATTACAAAGATATAGACACCTACTGATGTCAGTGGTTTAAATAAGTACGTTCTACTAGTTAGAAATATCCGGACATACATTTCATGAACTAGAATTAGCTCTTAATAGTAGCTATTACTATTTCACTTCAGTCTACTTGATTAATCTTTTGTCAATGATAAAGTAAATTGCTGTACTCTCATTCCTCATAGAAAAGTTCATATTTGGCTGTATGAAATATCATTGATATTTACCTGATCAGATACCTGATTAGATATTTACTCCTTTATAGATCTTGGCACGTTAATCGAACGATTGGAAACGTGCATAAATTCTCCACCACCTCAACCTGCGCCACAGCCAACCACATCAAGTGACCAATCACAGGCTCAACCTCGGGTGCAATTGGTATTCAATGGTATAGATTTTTCAATGGCGTGCAGAAAATCGTGCGCCAACTTGAGACCGAAGAAAGTTGCAAGGAAATGCCTCAATGAGCTCTTCAGCCAAGAAGAGCTTCGCCGAACAAACCCCATCAGAGGGTGGACAGCGGCAGAAGCTATGTCCAAAAAAATGCAGGCAATTCAAGGTAAAATGTTTTTACATGTTTGAGCCACTATAATCAACATTATTCTCGTTTGGCAGAATTCACAAAAGACGTCAGTGGCCGTTCAATCAGCTGGGCAGAAGTGGCGGGTAAATCAATCAAGAAATGAGACGAAAGATTCAGGAATCGGGGAAAAGAACCCCTCGACCCCTGAGAGATGACGATGAGAATACTGTCTGACGGAGAACATGAGCGTAGTGTTGTGTTGTTGACTTGATGGAATGTAGGTTGATAGAAGTATTTTTTAATATTCAGATTTGGTACATTTGGGGCAATAAAATGTATGCACAAATGACGATCCTTCTTTTCATGAATGGGCTTATTGAGATTCAGTTTTAGTAGACCGTCTACCGTCTAGATATTTGGCCGACCGTCTACGAGAGACAGCACAAAAAAACAAGATAAGAAATTAAAACATGAGGAGAGGACAAAGACAAAAAGAAAAGACATCGATTCATAACAGTCACAAAGTCTGCTGCTGTCGTTCACCAGCCACCCTCAAGGCAGCCCGCCAAGAGGAACGGTCCTCCTAGTAGATAAATAGATGTACAACTAGTTACAAATCTAATGGAAAATTCATTGTAGATTTTCAGTAATTCATGATTTTACATTAACGCTAGACAGAATGTCAACTATGTAAATTTTATAGCTGTCATCGTAATGAAATAACTGCTCAGAAAATTTAATGAAAAACATAGTTAAAGATAAATAAATGTGTATTATGTTATTGCTTCTCATACGTATGATCATACTATGTAATGTAGAATATTTCCTACGTATGTTTTTTATTACAATACATGTGTATGTTTTTTTGTTTTCATAGGTATGAACATACGTATGTTTTTTACTACATTTCATACGTATGATCATATCTATGAAAAGGTATGATTTTTCCTTAAAGCGTCTTAATTGAAAATAATTTCATACTGTATAATCATACGTATGAAATTTCCCATTTTGCGTTATTTGATATTTCATACGTATGATCATATGTATGATTTTAGAAGATTTCATATGTATGATCATACGCATGAATGATACTTTTTACATACGTATGAACATACGGTCATTTTTTCCGCACGGGGTTCAAAGCAAAAGTGTACCGCGCAGGAGCTCCTTCAAAATAACAAACGTTATCTTCTCGAAGCTGGCGTGTCCAACATTGTGCAAAGATTGTAAATGACAATTGATTGTGATAGTGACCCATTGAAAATAAGCTATAGTGAAGCTGTAATATCCGTCGAACTTTATTAATCCGCTATTATGTGTTCAGTAGTAGTTATGGTCTTGTGCGAATGTGTATCCAAAACCTCAGTTAATATATTGCTTGAATATTGTCTACTTTTTTTAATACGACGTTTTGCTTCTTACTTGCAGACATTTCAAAACTTGCGAGACTTTACGAACACGCTGTACTGCTTCTCTAATTCGCATTATTCATTATAATTCATTCTTCAATAATGAAAGGAGTAATCTGAATGAAGCGCGTCACTAAAACTTTCAATTCTACGCATAATGAATGAAAAGAATATTAATATCGGTAACGTAATTCTTACATATACGAGTACTATACTGCCAAAATTCCCATTAGGTTGGATCATTCTACGACCACTGATCGAATGGTCGCTCCTTTGAGGAGAATATGCAACATTGGTTCTCTTTCATGAGGTCACCTACAATGATCCACTGTTTTCTCATCAGTGTGGCAAGACTGATAGAGGGTAGCCGCTACCGTCCACTGTGCATCTATGACCAACTCCTTAGTCACATACGGTGCCGGGTGGTCACAAAAAAATCTTGAGTGAAACACTGTCTACACGTTTTAGCACGCTTTTATAATATTCAAGTTATGAACAATACATTTGTTATTTTTGAAGTGACCGCGGAGAAAGATTTACAAACAACATGAAGCAAGAACACCTACATGTGACTATTTTTTTACACTTGGAACTAATGACTGATAATCGATCATCCATTGCTATGAGTGACTGCTTTATAACTTAGGGTCTTGAACGGTGATCGGAACGAAAGGCTCTGTGGGAGCAGTGATGAAATTATCGAACGAGCGGTGAAAAAGGGAATGTTCTAATGACCTTACAGTAATGAACATTATGAACAATAAATATGACATGACAGCAGAGTACTCACGGTTTAAATGGAACGCGGTCAACTGATGTTGAAAGACCAACTGTTTGACTGCTTTATTGAAATATCGAAATCATTTTCGGAAGCGGAAATCAAAGCACTTGATAACACTTTTATCGATTGAATGAATGTTCATGTTCTAGATTTCTCAATTATATTCTGACAGCGAAATCTCAACAATGTAATGACATGACGCGTAAAGCGATTGGCAGATGCAGCATACCATTATTATTGTTTTGGCATCAGCAGTTAAGACATACTGCTTATTAAAGTCTCATGGTTATTAAACAGGTAATTGTTTCACAGGCAAAGGAAGAGGACCAGCCATGATACAATATTAGTTAAATGATATAAGCAATGTAGAGTTAAACAATATGGAGTTAAATAATATAATTTGATAACATTGAAGGTGAATATCTCCTTGGTGTTTGACCTAAAGAATATAACATTTTCAATGAATTTAACAGAATGAATGATCAGCCAGGTTCGTTCATGAAGTCGTTAATCGATGAATTGAAAGCTTCAGATGCAAAAGAAAATAATGAAATCGGTGATGTACCTGGTCCTATAAAATCTGAAAATAGTGCTCCCTAATCCCCGTACGTGAAAATTTCCAAACTGGATCTTATGAACATCGTCTTTCGAAAATCTAAAACGAGACTGTAAGTCATCATCGTCCATTTCCATCGGATTATATCGTAGTCGAAATCGTGGTAGCATTAGAAACATGGGTCATAAATGTCATTCATCACCGAAGTCAAATCACGAAAATCAATAATTAACTTTCACAGCTGTGGACGATGTCATAGCGAATGTTAAGTTACGGTCAACGGTGATGTGCATGCAGTTTTAGCTGTGGTTTGGACGAGGCAATCAAATCTATTGTTCAAATTTCATTTTGACATGTTCATACGATTGACATGGATTTAACTATGGATTGAATTATTGATTAACTCCTAACTATGAGATATGTATTCCACCCCTAAGCTGGCATACAGAGTAAGCCAGAAGCCATAAGCTGTCGCCCGGATGAGAATCCTTGGGCTATGATCTTCAATAGAACCGACATAATAATAATACCACGCGTAATTCTTATGATCTTACAAAAATTAGAAACTTTATTTGTTTACTTCTTCTGCCTGCTTGTATTATCTGTCATGATAAAATTTTTGTCATAATGACTTATGGCTTGTGACTTATATAGGATCGTAACGCGACTTGCAAACGATGACTTGACTTAAGGTCCATTCACATCGTACGCGCCGCGCCCATGAAAATGCCTGCTCTCACCTAGCCGCGTGGTGAGTGGCGGAACTACATATGTAACTACAGATACCATATAATTGCGGACACTTCTTATTGCTAAATAATTAACATATTCGAATTCCTTCTGTTGCATGCAATCGAATGAGCCCAAGCAAGACATCATTATATGACATTTTCCGGAGATGATTAAATGACATACCATGGTTTTCAGAATTTGCATGAAATCAGATATGACACTTCATGCAATATGACTAGACTCGAAATCGATGTCTAAAAAAACACATTTTTGAGGAAATACAAAACCATAATTGCATTTGATTAACAAATGTGAACGATGTGTGATCATCTGTGATGTAATCAGGTTCCTAGATCTGCGAGTTTCATCCGACAAGAACAGTTCGCTATATGATGAATAATTGAAGTGTTTGTTGGGGGCAGTCTATTTTAGAACAATATCTGAATAATTGCATGATGAGTTTTGGTCGACCAACGGTCTAGAATATAAGGTCAATCTGATAAGGCTATTGAGGTCAGCATGATTTATAAGGCGATTAAAAGGAATTCCGTCTTGTCAATTTTCGTTAAGTAAATCCGAATCTACAGAAATTGTTCTCTTGAGTATCAAAATCCATAAGTTGTAGCTGTCGTATGATTGAGGGAATATCGGATCAGATATTTATTTCACTACAATCATTTATCAAACTTTCAACACAAATATAAACTAATCGGCTGCTGTCACGCACTGAGCGATACGTGCGAGCATTTTTGAGGATATTAAATTCTTACTGGTTGAAATATAAACACCACAATCATCTTCTTCGTGAAATATCCTTTTAAATGAAGTGTGATTGTCAACTAAATTGGTTTAGAATTATACGATCTGCATCAAATAAACGATGTGTATTGTCTTGATGACTTCATCGTAATGCTTGAAGGAGTGACGAACAATTAACAATTAAAGATAGATGAAAGAGACCGACATGCTAGTTTTTTCTCCTTTAACAAGTGAAGTACGGCGTACGTACTTTTGTGAGTGATTGATATTACGAATTAATCGTTAGCATATGGGGATTGCTATAAACTACATAATTTTGCAAAAACTAATCATTTGATATTTCACCTTTGTGAAGAATAGGGTTTTTACGGACATACATATCACTTACGAATTTTCATTCATAGGATGACAACAACTTTATGCGAGCAGCGATATGACGAGGCAATATGTCTGCATCCGCTTCTTGGCCCTCGCGGTCTGCAACGGCCGGTGTAAACAGTACACACGTTTGATAGTAAGTTAGCGTTCTCCCCTTTCTATCTGTGTACAGGATTCGAATGAATGATAAAAAAATAGTTGTCATAATAATAGTGTACTATATTTTTGCATATTGTAAGCGAGACTAATTCGAAAAACAAGTCTTTGTTTTTACTTTCTCGACCAAGGTTGCATGAAGTGAACTATAGATAAATACGGTTTATAAGTAGATAAACCAAACACAATGTAGATGTATTATTGCAAATAGGCCTATATGTTTAACATAAAGATTTGTAAGTGAATAAAGCTTATGTAATTAAGTCAGCTTTTGATCTCAACACTGAAACCTCGATTTATACTTCAACAGAGCACTTTTTCATACCAGTGTGGTGCATAATACCTGAATTAAAATCGACACCAAAACAAATCACAGGCCTATTTGTACAATCACTAAGGAAGAATCATTATATATCTAATACATGCAGGCCTACTAAAAGTTATTTACTAAATATTTTTGCTTAGCTACATGCACATTTTCGTGAACAATTAAAAGTCAACACATATGATAATTTCGGCTAGAATGAGAATATAGTATTCCTCAGCATGAACATTGATTCTGCATGGAAATAAAAGTATTTAGATATCGCAAAACTAAAAAAGTGATGTCAAAACCGAGGGAAAGCACCAATGAAATGTTGACCATGAGGACCAAAATCGATGAAAATAAAAATTCACTTTGGTGGTGGGGGGACAAAGGGGCTAGCTACGGCGTTGACAACAAGGCACATGTGACAGATCATGAAATAGAATTGACGCACGGATTGACTTTGCCATAACGTAGTTCACAAAACGACCTTTATTAACTTACATTGTCTATTCTATAGTAATCGCGAGTATCACTCTATTGAAGATTATTACATGACTTGAGTACAATGACGGATTTCTTATCTTCGTTTCCGATACTTGTTTTGCAGTAAATAAAATACCATTCATCTCCAAATGCATTCATGAATTCGATTTCATGGTCGACAACACAGGAAAGTGAACTGATAAGGGATTTTGATGTTCATTTGGTCAATTTGTCCTCACAGAAGGTGAGAATTGTCGGATAGCTATGTCGAAAGTCAATCATCTCTCTTTAACTAACATCTGGCAACTTGTAGTGTCAGGTTGGAGTGCGGGATGTAGAGCAAGCGGCTCGGCGCGGTTGGATTTTCCGATCTCGTAAGCAAGCCGCGTGCCATTTCATAACATTTTTCTGAAATTACTTGGACGCGTGGTCAGGCCTGTTGGAACAGACCCCATAGGTTTGTCAAGGTTCTGAACGCGTGAGACGCGCCGCACCGCACCCTGTGTGAATGGACCTTTAAAGCTGCTTTGTTCCTCCGGCCAAAAGAACGTTATAACCCTTTAACGACAAAAGGTACATTAATACAGGACGCGGGGCGTATTCACGCGTCCAGAATTTTCGCTACAAACCCTAACAGAACTGTGGGGCTGTTCACACTGAGAGTCCCACGCGTCCAAGTACATGTAATTTCAGAAAAAGTTCTGGAATGGCACGCAGATTGCTTACGAGATAGGAAAATCCAAGCCGCAACGCGTCGTGCTCTACTCCGCCCTCCTGCGTGATACCGCAGGTTGCCAGATGTTCGTGCAGAGAAGTGATTGACTTTCGACAGAGCTGTCCGACAATTCTCACGTTTTGTAAGGACAACATGATCAATTGCAAATCGAAATTCCCTAACACTGCACTGTCATACTCTATCGCATAATGACATTCGAATTCATGATTGCTCTTGGAGACAAATGGTACCTTATTCACTGCAGGACGAGCATTGGAAACGAAGACAAGGAATCTGTTATTGTTCTCAACTTATGTGATATTCTTCAATAGAATGATGCTCCCGATTACTGCAAAATAGACAATGTTAGATAATAACGGTCATTTTGTCAGCTAAGCCATGGTAGATGAAGAAGAAGATAGCGGTGTTTATTTTGCAAACAGGAACAATTTATTTTCCTCAAAAATGCTCGTTCGTATCGCTCAGTGAATGACAACAGCCGATTAGTTTATGATTGTGTTGAAAGCTTGATAAATGATTTCAGTGAAATATCTGATCCGACATTCCTTCAATCATGCGACAGCCACAACTTACAAATTTTGATGCTCAAGAGAACAATTTCTGCAGATTCGAATTTAATTAACGAAAATTGACAAGACGGAATTCCTTTTTATCGCCATGTCAGTAATATTCTCAGATTGACCTTTTATTCTAAACCGTTGGTCGACCAAAACTCATCACACAGTTATTCAGATATTGCTCTAAAATAGACTACCCCTAGCAACACTTCAATTATTCATCAAATAGCGAACTGTTCTTGTCGGATGACACTCGCAGATCTAGGAACCTGATTACATCACAGATGATCTCACAATGTTCACGCTCGTAAATCTAATGAAAAATGCATTTGTATTTCCTCAAAAATGTGTCGTTTAGATATCAATTTCGAGTCTACTCATAAAGCTTGAAATGTTACATCTGATTTCATGTAAATTCTGAAAACCATGGTATGTCATTTAACTATCTCGGGAAAATGTCATATAATGATGTCTTGCTTGGGCTCATTCGATTGCATGTAACACAAGTGATGTGAATATGTTAATTATTTAGCAATGAGGAGTGTCGGCAATTATATGGTATCTGCAATTGCATATTTCGTTATTGTGTGACATTCCCCTTCTCCCGCCCCTCGCCACGCGGCTCGGTGTAAACAGACGTTTAGATTGGACACGACGCACCGCGTCCGGTGTAAATGACAGTGTGATCAACAGTGATTCTCAGAATTACCTTTTCATTCATGGATTCCTTTATTCCTTTATCCATGTTTCATTTCATCAGTTACATTCATTAAACTGATTCATTTTAAAAGGCTAGCTTCATTAACTTTTATTTTTCTGTATCTGCATTAAATTGCATGGTATGTTCAACGGTGAATTCAAAATTTAGGAAAAGCGCTTATATTGAACATAGTTCTTATTCGTATCTTTAGATATCACTGTCATTTGTTCACTGAACATTTGATGTCTTTCATTTCGTAAAATAGCCATCTTAGAGTCACTGCAAAATATTGAAATCAAAATTATCACGTCAGACATCTTGCATTTCATGACATCTCCGACATCAAATCTTATTTGATTACTTGTCGTCAATAATATAAGCCACGAAAAAATAATAATCGGTTACATAAATCATCATTATGCAAGCCTTACCATGATTAGCTAAGTATCTCCACGTTTGATTATCGTTCGGGATCGGTGCAAGATTGTGGATGAAGAATTGGTGCAGTGGAAGATGAAATTATTCACCGCTACAACCATCAAATTTGGACCTGCTCTATATATCTTCATGTTGACAAAAAGTGGATCTGAAAGGTTGGAGAGGGATGTTTCATCAGCGTGCAAAGGAAAGCTTTGAAATCAGAATATAGCACATGCTAAGGAGATATTTAACTAAATTCTGAAAAGTAAAATATTTGCTATACTTTCAGCGGGCAGTCACACTCGTACCTCTAAAACAAGAATCATGTTTCAAAATAGGACACCGATTAATTACGGCAGGGAGCATAAATCAATAGATCAAAGGTTAACAGAATCAAAAAAGTTGCATGAAATGTTTATCATTATTTCACTGAAAATTCATCACGCCAGTCTCATACAGAAAAGGAAATTCAATACATTATTTGTGATGAAATAGAATCTTCAACATATAAAGCATGAAATTAAAAAAGCACCGGATTTTAGTGCATCTTTCCTAATTTGATTTCATAAAGGATATAACCTAGGAGTTGACCTCTACTGGCTGGACTCTGTCCTTCTTTCAAATGCCTGAGGTTCATTTCAGTCAATAGTGACTCTATTTTTTTTGATAGATGCTAATCTTTCCCTATTATAAATATAACTTTTGAGGCGCTTGGTCGGGTTTGAGCGTCCAGGATGAAGCGGTCGAAACGCGATCGTCCTGACCAAGTTCCTGTTGATGACCTCATTAAAAATAGTCAAATAATTTGTATGCATATTTTGTAGAATTTTATTTCACGTTTTAGCTTAAGGAACTAACATTAATTCTCTTACACACCTGGTAGATTTTAGATAGCGTAATCCCGCTGTGTTAGCTAGATCTGGTATTTTGATTGGAAACAGACCTGTCCTCTTATCATCTGAATGGGCAGACTGTTAAATAGGATCTTTTCAATATATAAGTGATAAACATAATTTTGAACAGAACGACTTACTCACCAATTCATTACATATGAGGAGAGGAGAAGCGTTGTTTGTCCTTCTAGTAAGCATTTTTTAAAATTTTTAGACATTTTAGGATATAAAAATTTTCTTTTAAATCATATTTTGTACCTATTGAAAATTAACTAGTCATTAGCTTGTTTTGTTTTTTTAATTTTGTTACCTTGACGCACTTTGCTACGTTGAACTATTATCATTTAAACAAACTACGCTGCAGCATCAACTTATTCTTCAATTTTTGATGGGATAGCTTTGAAGTGCGTCCATGAGGACGCATATTCATATATTTCAAGTGGTGGTTTTAATTCGCGTAGAGAACGAATTCGTCCTTCTGTAGGAACGGTGAATTTAGAAGTCTCTGTGACTTTCGTGTATAAATCCAACAATCTTTGGTTCAAATATCGGAACTCCTGTAAAATGATCAACAAATCACATTCGATAATATGACGAGTATTCAATATTGATTCCTATATCCTCTTCAATGTATCCAAAAAAACATGATGTTTGTTGCTAAGTGAAGAGGCCTCGGGTCATTTTCTGAATATAAAAGTTAGGAACCCAAGGATTTGTAAAACGTTTTTTTGCTGTTATAAACCTTTCTATATTTCGACCAGCTCTTTGATCATCGTCAGAAGAAATACAATACTTTTCATTCTGACGATGACCAAAGAGCTGGTCGAAATATACAAAGGCTCATAACAACAAAAAATTGGGTTCCTAACTTAAGATGAAAAATCGCCTCTGGCTTTCCCCCGAATAGAAAAGCTTTAGAGTTGCCCAACGTATGGAATACTTTTAATAGGGTAACTGAAATATTAATGCAATGCTGATACAAATATCTAAGAATGAACTATGCGCATGTTGCAAGAGATTTCTTGGAAGAACAGACTGAACATGAAGAGAATAGAAATCATGACACGTAATGGATGTAGAACAAGAGTTAATAGACATATAAAATATGAAATACGAGTACATATACACCGGTGAATAAACCCCTTTCAAAAATTGGAATTCAAAAGTGCAGAAGTCTCCAAATTATTGACTACAGATGGCCGACGTATACAGCTCCGAAGTCTGATGTCACATAAGCTATAACAACACCACCACACAGACTGCAGCTAGCTATTGACAGGCTCAGTGGTATCATTCTTTGTTCCTGGCTCCTGCTAGTGATCAGCTGCTGGAAGTAATCAAAAAGGGAAACTTATTAGTTGAAAAGAAATTCTTCTGTGTGGCGGTGGTAATATAACCTATGTAAAATGTTTTCTGCAAATTTCTTTGTCTATCTACCTAGCTAACCTCAGCATCTGGGGAGGGTGGTGGGACCCGGATGGAGGAAATGCTATCAAAGCGCTGAGGCAGCCACACTGTGAGAAGGAAAACTCGAAACCAACAGCTTTCTCCAACAGCTGTCTACAAAGTTGGAGTTGATGTTAGGAAGGGCATCCAACCGTAAAACCCTGCTTCTATTCAATGAAAATGTTGGTCAATGAATGTACGATGCAGAGGGGCCACCTCCGGACCCTCGGATGGCGAACAGGAGGGCGCATCAGCAGCCCCGGACTGATGTGACAGAGGCGATCAGGGGTCTATTCCAGCAGCCTTGGACTGGAATGCGAAATACGAGCAGAGGACATTTGAAAGATAAGGGAATGCGTAAATTTCGTTTTGCTTCCTTGAACGTTGGCACTCTACGGGGTAGAGCTGGAGAAGTAGTAGAAACGCTGACTCGAAGAGCTATTGACATCTGCTGTGTTCAAGAGACGCGTAGGAGAGGGGAATCGGCAGGACTTGTCACGGGAAAAAGCAGCAAGTACAAGTGCTTTTGGAAGGGCAATGAGGACGGTTTTGGTGGTGTTGGCGTCTTAGTTTCTGAGGAGTGGATTGACAAAGTTTTGTCAGTCACGAGGATCAATGGGAGAATTCTGTGGATGAGATTCTTAAACGATCGTCAGATAATCAATGTCTTCAGTGTGTATGCTCCTCAAGTTGGACGACCGCAGGATGAAAAGGATTCGTTCTACGATACCCTGTTAAATCATCTACCAACGGTCCCTGAAAGTGAGATGCTCATTATCTGCGGAGATTTTAACTGCCATGTTGGAGACTCAACGATTGGTTTCGCGGACATCCTCCGTAATTATGGATTCGGTTCCAGAAACGTTGAAGGTACAAGGCTGCTCTATCTGTGTGCTGCTTTAAATCTCTCTGTGACCAACTCATTCTTTAAGAAAACTGCATCTCGCTTGGTCACGTATAAATCAGGTGCAACATCGACCCAAGTCAACTACATATTGGTAAGAAGATCTGACCTCAAGTTTGTTAGAAATGTGAAGTAATTGGAAGCGAAGAGTGTGTTTCTCAGCATAAGCTCCTTGTGTGTGATATGAACATCTATGTCAAAACACAAGTAAAGAAAAGCAGAAATCCGGCATTGCGCATTTGGAAGCTCAAATCGGCTACAAGCCATGCAGTTTTCGAAAACCGGGTAGCTGAGAAGCTTCACACCGTGGAGGCGAGTGATAAAGTCAGCAAAATTTGGGAGACTTTGGTTTCGTCCTTAAAGAGTGTGAGTGAAACAACATGTGGCTATTCGAAAGCGGGTCCGGTCAAGCGTAGAGAGACGTGGTGGTGGAATGAGGAGGTTGACGCAGCTATAAAGCGTAAGCGGAAACTCTGGAAAGAGTGGCAGAGGGGAGGCGACAAAGAGGCCTATCAAGCTGCGAAGCGTGATGCCAAGTCCACTGTCTACTTCGCTAAAAAGAGAGCTCAAAAAGAGAGGTTCACCAATCTTGATGTGGTTGACAAGAAAAATCACTTATTTAAAATCGCCCGGAAAATGAAGGTCGAAAACGCGGATGTCATAGGTGAAAAGTGCATCAGACGTGATGATGGGAGTCTGGCTTTTTCAGACGAAGATAAGGTTGAAGCCTGGAGATCACATCATCAAAAGCTGCTCAATATGGAGTTTCCCTGGGATCCGTCCACCCTGAGTGAAGTGTACCCGAAAGTCGGCCCGGCTCCTTTCATAACTTTTGATATGGTAGAGCGGGCAGTTAGGAAAATGAAAGATGGCATGGTTGCTGGTCCTTCAGGTATCGTTGTGGAAATTGTACGTGCGGGTGATGCTGTGGTCACAGACTGCATCGTGAAGCTCTGCAATGACATAATCAGAGAGCAGAAGGTGCCCGAGGAGTGGAGCAAGTCAACCATCATCAGCTGCTATGAAGGCAAATGAGACGCTCTTGAAACAACAAATTACAGAGGCCTAAAACTCCAAGATCACATCATGAAGGTTATGGAACGCGTGTTAGAGCCCCTCATCAGACAGCAAGTCGACATCGATTCGATGCAGTTTGGTTTCATCCCCGGTCGTGGAACATCGGACGCAATATTCACCTTGCGCCAGATTCAAGAAAAGTTCCTTGCAAAGAAAAAAGACGTTCACTTCATGTTCGTTGACCTTGAAAAGGCGTTTGACCGCATACCAAGGAGGGTCCTATGGTGGGCTATGCGTTTGGCTGGCATCGAGGAGCGGATTGTTCAAGTCGTCCAAGCAATGTACATGAACTCGACGTCCAACATTCGAGTCAATGGGTGTTACAGCAGCAGTTTCGATGTCACAGTGGGAGTACACCAGGGTTCAGTACTCAGTCCACTCCTTTTTATAATCGTTATGGAGGCGCTATCTTGCAACTTTCGACACGGTTACCCATGGGAAATCCTGTATGCGGATGACCTGGTTCTCGTTGCGGATAGCCTTGTGGATTTGGAGTCGCGTTTCGCCATGTGGAAAGATAGCCTTGAATCTCGTGGGCTTCGTGTAAATGTGAGGAAGACCTAAGTTATGCACAGCACCTACCAGGACAGCAGAGCTCCAAAACCTGTCGGTAAATTTCCATGCGGCGTCTGTAGACGGTGTAGGACGCAATTCTATCTTGTGCTCCTGTGGCAAACACTGGGTACATCACAAGTGCTCGGGGATCCGTGGACAGCTTAAAGATGACCCCAACTACAAGTGCAAAGTGTGCCGAGGTGAAATTGCTAATCTCGCACAAACGACTCCTACCAATGTGAAAGTCAACGACGAGGAGTATGAAGTTGTTCCAGCTTTCTGTTACCTTGGTGACATGATCGGGCAGTCAGGTGGTTGTAAGGATGGAGTGGCGATGAGAGTGCGTTCCGCTTAAAAAAATTTCAGAGAGCTTCTCCCCGTCCTTACTGACAAAGGTATTCCCTTCAGAACGCGTGGGTACGTGTACAACATGTGTGTCCGCAGCATATTGCTCTACGCCAGCGAAACTTGGCCACTCACCACAGGTGGATATCTTCAAAGCGACTTGCGACCGCGTTCCCATGGACGATCTGCGCGTGAGACTCGGCATTCGCAGAATTGAAGATGTGATACGTACAAGAAGACTGCGCTGGTATGGTCACGTTCAGCGATTGGATGACAACTCGTAGCCTAAGAAAATCCTGTCCCTTGAGGTTCCTGGACCTAACCCACGAGGTCGCCCCAAGAAGAGATGGCTTGACAACATCAAGGAGGATATGCGAAAGCTTGATCTTCTCAACATCAGCCCACAAGATCGAACATCGTGGAGAAATACCATGAATGGACCAACATTCGACGGCGTCCAACCATCGCAATACGGTGAAAAGAAGACGTTAAACGTGGAGTGAAGTGAGTGAGAGTATCTATGATCAGAATACATGTGAGGTGTAAATCAAGCATGAACAGACAAAATTTAACATGCAATGAATAACATCGAAAATCTGCTGCTTCTCTAAAGACGCCATTTTTCACGTTCGGCAGTTGCGAGTAGGATGCCTTCAAAAGAAAAAATATCTCTACATGACTATCATTGATCTAGGAAAGACTTTCGCCAGGGTTCCGCGGTCAGTAGTTCAATGGGCTCTGACATGCGCAGGAGTAGAAGAATGGCTGGTGAACGCGGTGATGAGGCTGCTCAAAAATCCCCAATCCATCGATAGATGGGGATCATTTTCTGGCGATCTCTTCAGCGCTACGGAAATAGTCCGTCAAGGTCCAGTGTTCACTCTACTACTTTTCGAAGTCACACTGGATGTTGTGACGAAGAACATCGGATATCGAGAAGTTCTCTAAGCTGATGACCACGTCTAGATTTAGGAAACGAGAGAGCAGCTATCAGCCAAGATTACTTTATGGAAATATACCCTTCCCGAGGTGGGCTAATTGTTAATGTAGAGGAATTTCACGTCAAGCGATCCAGCTCCCAGTACAAGCTTTCATGATGCCAGCCTTCAGTCCAATACCATTTGCCATCTTGGTTTCAGCATTATCTCATTCATGCGCTCCTTCTGAGGTGGTTGGATGCACAATCAGTGCAATAATACGACTGTCAGTTTGAGAGCTGCCGTAAAATGTGTGTGGACGATATCGTGTCGGGGCAGCGTGCTACAACTGACGTCTAATTCGGACAATTCTCAGTTGGAGGTCAATCGGTTTTGCTATCTTGACACGCTGGACAAAGGTGAAGGTGCTGTCGGTACATTGCAGGCTCGCATTAGAATCGGGTGGAGCACATTCCGAGAATTTGCCGCTTAGTGACAATCAAAGCACCGGCTTTGTGAACGAAGACGAAGATCTACGATGCGTTCATTGGAAATACCATGATGTGTGGCAGCGAAACGTGGGTCATGATTAATGCATCTTTGCGGCAACTTCAGAATGGCTCGTTGGATGTGTGGCATCTCTCCTCAACATCCGGTCTCTTATCAAGAAATACAAAGACTCGGATTAGAGGAAATTGGCGACGTCGTGCGAAGAAGGAGCTTGCAATGGTTCGGGCGCATGGCTAGAATGGATGACAGCTGTCGGACAAAGCGAGCACAATCAATGAGCGTCTCACGGCGAAGACCAGCTGACTGAAGAAGCCATGCGTCGACTAAAATCATGTGAAATATGACATGTTATAATAAATTTTGCATCATATATCAGGGTAAGATGCTAAATTGACATTTTCAAATTGCTTCGCTAGATTTCCTATTCATTTTGTGAATCATCATCAGCCTGTGAATACATGCTCCAAATTGAAATTGAGAACATAGGCTTAAAATTTTCAGGTTTTATTATGAGAAATCAAAAAAAAAATTGAAAGAGACTGCAAAATCATTTTAATACAAAAGCACTGATTTGGGAATGTACAAAATATGGGAGGAAATGATCCGGGTACATGATACAAATCTATCATTGGCAATCAGATTTCAGATGTGTTTCTCAATTCCATTAATGATTACTTTTATTCAAATTGCACTTTAGAACCAAATACTTTGTTAATGAGTGATGTGTGAGCTTATTCAAATAATCCATTTCCGATCGCTTTACGCATTGATGCTATCATGTCTATTGGTTATTAAGGCTTGATCATCATCATCCTCGTAGCTGCTATCCGAATTCTGTTCATCAGGCACCGACTCAAGAGATCGCTGCCGCTCCGCCAACTGATCTTTGTTCATATTCAAAGGACCATGCTGTAAAGAAGATGAACATGTGTTACTCTCGATCTGAACAAAATATTCATTTGTAATCAAGTTGTAAAAAACTGTTATAAAAATATTGGTGGGAACCCAATAGGTTTGATATTCAGCTCAATATGTATATTTGCCCAAGACCTTTCGCAATACACCGCTAAACATTCTCACGGGTGTGCCATGCCACTTGAGAGTGTCCACATGTCAAGCCCTTGAGAATGTTATACGGTGTATTGCGAAAGATCGCCTGCAAATATACATATTGAGCTGAACATCAAAGCCTTCGGGCTCCCACAAAATTAGAAGAATCTCTAACCGATCATTATTTTCAAAAAGAATCTGATTGTGTTTGGAGGTGATGTGGCATGCAATTTATTTAATAATTGCAATCACTTGCTCCATTTATATTCCCACTAATGCTTTCATGATTCATACATGTATGGCGAATAGGTAGCTCGTTATACAGTAGGATCTGCTTTGTGTTGTATCTAACCCTATCTCTTTTCTTTTGTGCATTTTGTCCTGACAAGAAGCTATAACCCGATTGCTTCTTCTGAGATCTACATAATGTATGGATCTAGCTCACCACATTGTGACGTTTGGTGCTTTAACTAAATAAAATACTTTTGAAAATTTGAAGGCATGCTCTGTTTATACAATGCGTTCATAAAGTCAATGTGCACCACTTCTGAACTATGCTTTGCCAGAGCAAACAGTCGTAAGCTTACAATTGTAGATATCTAGCACATGCACAGAGCCACTGTCTCGTTTGAGAAGCGCAATTGAATGGCCTGTGACATTCAACACGATTTAGAATTTGAATTTAGCTTCATATCCGTCAGCTACTACCTCGTTAAAGATCAGTACGTTGCATTTCGAAGCTAAGCATGGTGCTGTCAATACGAGAGAGAGAATCTTCTTTGTGGAACATGCTTTCCGCGCCAATGAGGAATATACTAATGAAGTGAAGAATGAGTTTTTAGAAAGACTTCCTGCAACTGATTTGCCTCATCGAAATGATGTTTGATTCCAAACAATGAGTTCAGAGAAACTGACTCGGCGCACGATGCATCACGCTCAGATCGACCATCAATCTTAACTGAGCAGGTCAACGTTTTTTCTGAAGCTATGCCAAAACAAGTCGATGCAACGCTTATCCCAAGAAGTGGGTCTATCTCTCGGGGCGGCTCATCCTGCTGTAAGAAAGAACATATGGTCTATATCCGTACTGCCTCTCTTGCCAACATGAATTGAAGAATGCTGATCATGACAAGCGTCTTCATTGCTGGCTTTGGTTCAAGGAAAATCTAAATGAAAGTGATGTGCTCAATAAGACTTTTTTCTTCTGAAGCTTGATTTCATCTATCAGAGTATGCCAGTAGCCAGAATTCCCGAAAATTGTCTGGTGAAGACCCACAATATTTGTTAAGAAGCCATTACATTCTCTTAAAGTTGGGACTATGGTGCGCCATGTCAAGACGGCGAATGTTTGGATCGATATTCACTTCTTATTGCAAAAATTATTTGACCAAAATGTTGTTTCGTTCGTCGACGAATTAAGTGACAATGAAAATTTGACGGCTTATTTCCAACAAGATGAAGCAACTGCGCATGCCGTCAATTCCTCACTTCGATATTTGAATTGAATATTCCAAACAAGAGTTGTCTCTAGAGGAATTTGGCATCCGAGATCCCTGAACTGGAGTGTCTTGGACATTTACTGGTGGGTAGCGGTGAGGCGACGCAGAAGGTTTACTGAAACAAGTCACAGAATCTACTAGAGTTAAGAGAAAATAACCGACAGCAAATTGACACGAGGAAGTTCACTGAGTGTTTGAGAACATGAGACGTCGAATTGATTTTTGTATTCGTGAACAATGTGGACATTTTCAACAGTTTTTGTAAGATGTAAATAGATATTTGTAATCACGTAGCCCTGGCAATCTTTTTCTAGGCGACAAAATACTGTGCATGCATTGAATTATTAGGTGCACAGTGACTTTATGAACTCACTGTACATCATTATACCTGGTAAATATGAGAAGGCATTGGTTGCTATCAGCTTGTTAATCGTAGTTACTGCATGTAAATTCCAACAACTTCACGTAACCGTTTGACAAGGCGAGGTTGAGAAAAAGACCATCATGGCGGTCAATTAGAGGTTTTAGGGCAAGGAATAGGCTGTGAGAGTCATGTAACTGCACAAATATTTTAGAGCTGCCAAACGGAAAGATTTGGGGAAAAATAATTCGAAGTAAGGAATTAATCGTCGGCAGAAATGCACGAGATTTGAACTCACCTGACGCTTTTGTATTAAGTTCAGTATCAGTGTAACAACGACACATGCAATTAGGTTTGCCAGCAGAAAGATCATCACATATTTCCATCTCATTAGATGATCACTCAAAGGCTTATTATCCTTATCCTGTCCCAAAATGGCTCCAACAACAAGGTTACAGATGCCAATTCCGACCATTTGAATACTGGTTGTGATTCCTAGAGCGGATCCCACAGTTGCTTGGCTGACAACCATCGGAATTGATGACCACATCACGGCCTGTAAGGAAACAAGAAATATCAATATTATACATGACAATCTTCTACTTATTCGATTATTTATCTATTCACTTCATGCGTCGCTCAACTTTCTCTTGTATCAAAAACATCAAAATCGCCGAAAGTGTTGCACATTTCACACCTCCCATTTCTCACTTTCTCTCACACATGTATTTCCTATGGTGGGACAATGAAAACAAAATGAAGCTTTTACGTCACTACTCCCCATATTTGGGGCTTGGACGGTGCTGACACAGTCAGACTTACGGAGCGTTGTAGTACTTTTTGTCCGGATGCCCTTCCTGCCGACTTCCAATGACACATTCGGGGCTCGATCTCTGTACCAAAAGATCGCTAGGTCAAGCACTTAGCCACTGTGCCACGGAGACCACAATAAGGAGAGAAATTGTATGCAAACGCATCACAGGAAACTTGCACTTCGATTACGCATGCAGTTTATCAACTATTGAAAAATGATTCGAAAGTACGAATATTGTTCAATTTGTGTGAATACCACTATGTGTCAACATTGGATTACAACATATTTCTGAAGAATTTCAGATAATACGAGTATAAGATGCGCGGCGCATTCACGACCTTGCTTTCATTTTGGCTGATGTTATTCAGATTTACCGTTAACACTACTGTCCGGTCTACTATTTCTTGCTATCTGTTGTTGATACGTTTGTTTGTCTTTTATTTTTGGCAATAAACTTATGACTTATGAAGTTATGACCTGTATCTTAAGAATTTGATGCCTGTCAGCTAAACTGGTCAATTGATCATCAACGTGGATAGATCGATAGTTAAATTCTTTTCAATCTTCGTTGAATTCTCAGTATCATTACCAATACATGTAGTACAGGGTTGTGCATTAAAATTGCATCACGTGATCAAAGACTTTGAAATCAATTTCTATGTAAGCTTGTGTATCAGTGGCAGATTGATTATTGCTTTGCACCGATTTCTAGGCTGTGGATGACTTCTATTGCCATAAAATGCAAGTCTTCATCTATTATAAATGTTTGAGTTCAAACTTTCAAATTTGAATGAACATACATCGGTTCTGCTTGTTTGCCACTATTCAGTGCATACTGAGAATTCTACGATGACTGACACGCCAAATGAAGTCAGGGCATCTTGACCTGGCCCGGTAACTCACCCGATCTTTCGCCGATTGAAAACATGTGGGCAATAGTGAAGCAGAGACTAAAGAAAAAGATGATTCGCTTCAAGGTTGAACTTATCAACGAGTTTCTCACCATTTGGGCGAGGTCGGATGAACTAAAACCCATTTGTCAGGCACTTTATGCTTCAATGCCTCGCCGTGTATCAGCGTGCATAAAAGCCCGCGGTGGGCCTATAGATTACTAATTGTATCACCTCACGATTCGTATGTTCATTGAAATAGAAGTTTCTTAGATGAAAAATTGATTTTTACTTCAAAAGTTGTATAAAGGGAAGAATAGGATAATGTCCTTCTTTTTATCAGGTGATGCAATTTTAATGCACAACCCTGTATGTAACTGTCATCTTTCAAAAATTATGTTATAAAACTATGATGACTCTATGAGGAATAATGTAAGATTATGTACTCAAGTTTTTAGATATAGAAAACCAATAATCAAATGAGCTTAATAATGCTATGGCGTTAGGACAATTGGTCTAAGCACAACTGGTCGAAACACAATTGGTCTAACGGACAATTGTTCGAAACACAGATGGTCTAACGTACGATTGGTCTAAGTTTAATGTGATTATTCTTGTAATCAAATTATTATAACAATTTCTTGACTGTAAATCGGGTGGTGTGCGAATGTTAGCAATTGACTTTAAACAAGCTTTTGATAAGTTGAGTTATAATTCCATCATAAACTCACTTTTATCTTTCAAATTACCTAGACAAGCTGTCAGTTTCATTCTCAATTTTTTACATGAGCGTAAGCAACGTGTTCGTATTGAGGATTTCTTTTCCGAGTGGTCTCCTGTTACTAGCGGTGTCCCCCAAGGGAGTATAGTCGGACCAATATTATTTGCAATGGTAATGGACTCATATTCACCTGTTTGTGATAATTCTAAATGCATAAAATATGCCGATGATGTGACGATACTTCATTTTGTTCGGACTGAAGCTGATAATTTCTTGCAAGAAGAATGGCGTCACATGGAGTCCTGGTCCCACTCAGTTGGTTTGTATTTGAACTGCAGTAAAAGCAAAATTATGGACTGCATCACTAAGAAGTCTCTTGTTCTGCAACCTGTTGTCAGTAGTGATGGTTCTTCCTTGTCAACGGTCTCGACTCTGAAACTTTTGGGTGTTACCTTTTCATCCGATCTTACGTGGAATGCCCATGTGAATGATATTGTTAAGAAATGCTATCGTCGATTTTATATATTACGTAACTTAAAACGCGCCAATTGTTCGGCTAAGATTATACATATGTGTTACGTTGTTTTTATTAGATCGGTACTTTTATATTGTTATCCGTGTATATGTAATATGCCCTCCTATTTACATAAGCAACTTCTTCGAGTTGAGTCAAGGGCAGCAAATTATTTCAAATCTTTCACATATAATGATATTATATCTGTTGCTGACAAGGCTTGTATCCAACTATTTCAGATTGTTGCTAATCATAGCGACCACCCTTTACGTGTTATGTTTCAAGACAGGCTATCAACTCCAAGAAATTCATGTGTCTTAAAAGCGCCTTTTGCAAGATCGTCTCGTTTTGCAAAGAGCTTTGTAAGATTTTGTAACTGCTGATTATGTGAACAGTTCATCTTTAACTTTTATTATTTCTTAACTTTGTATTTGACTTCTGTAATGTATTCACAGCATCACTGTGAGGCAATAAAGACATTCTATTTCTATTTCTATTATACGGTACATTTTCCCACTCCCAAATAAATCTGTTTTCCAAGTTGTCTGATGATGCAATTCGATATGTCAGGTTAATGAATTAAACATGAAATTTCACTGTATAGGTGTCGACAGCTGAGATAGGTGGCCAGAACTTGTTTTACGGTGGCTATGTATACACCAAAAACTTAAGTTTACCGGTTTTGCGAAAGGAGAAGATATTGTAAAGCCCACATGACAACAGATTTTGAGTTCCATGCGAATGGTGAAAGCTTTATGATATAATAATTTGATAATAAAAATAATCACAAACCTTTTAAAAATTTAGACGTTCGTGGGACCGGTTGTGTTTAAACCTATTGTCCGTTAGACCAATTGTGAGTCGACCAGCTGTGTTTAGACCAATCGTCCGATCACCAATGCTACAGCTCATAACAACAAGCCAAAGTTGCTAAGTTGTCGATTCACAGATGCTACAATGATAATTGCTTATCTGATGCGTACTGCATGTTCTTAGGCCTATATGAAATTTCATCCTTACGTTACTAAATTGCTATGAAATTTGACAAAAACAAAGTGACGGAAAATAAATATCCTTTATCAAACTCAAGGAGTTTCCTGGTCAATATGTCTGTTGGATTATCCCCATGTACGAGATAGGGGATTTCACATTACATCTCACTGGGCTAACTGGCACATACTAATTTCAAGGTCTAAAAATATTGCAAGTTTTATCCAACGACACAGAGGCTATGGACTGCCAATAGTGTTCTGTCATCAAATCAACGATTGTGGAGTGACCGTTGGGGTGACTATGAAGAATGATTTATGTAGGCCTAGTCCATCGACTACTTAACTGGCCAATGAATCCGAAACAAGGATGTCCTACGACGTTGCATCAACATGACATTGTATCACTATAATATACTTACAGCAGCAAATGAGTACGTAAATCCGAACCATAAAGTCGCAACCAAAGGATATACTTTAGTAAATGCCAAAATGCCGAAGACAGGAATAGTAAGAACAGCACATCCACAGCTGATCCATGCCCGATATCCGATACTGTCCTGAAATAATGCGTTTCACATTGAACACTTATGACATGCGATTGCACTCTTAAGCAAATACAACATTAATAATGATGTCCACGAAGCATGCTTTAAACAGTGAACAGTTGGAATTGGATTTTTAATCATTTCAAAGTCATTTTCTGGAATGGGTGACTCCTGTTTCATATTACAAGTACCATCACAGACGGATAATCAGTGACAACAATGGATTTAGTAGTGATTTTGAAAAAAGATACAAATATTCAATTATACATATCAAGTGTAATGATCAGTGGTTCTTTTCATGGACTTTCTTTAAATTTCTTTGTTTCATTTTTTTTAAATTCATAAATCTAATGTGATAGGATCAGTGCTGGGCGCGATTATGATTTCCAATAATCAATTAATCTTGCAGACTTTTTTATAGTGACCAATAGTGAAGGTATAGTGATTACTGAAGAATGGATTTCATAATCGATTAATCGCACCCACCACACAATAGGACCCTACTTCACCATCAGAATATAATAACATGAATTTCATGGTAATTCTTCAACATCAGACTGTTGCCCAGGGTTGGTCGGCAAAAAAACCCACCCGGGGTTTTATCGGGTTATATCCGGGCGGGTTTTTTCGGGTTTTTTATACCAGGTTTAATCGGGTTTTTCGGGTTTAATCTCGTTACTTCGATTTTCTTGAAATTAAGAGGTAATCTCTTATTTCATAATTATCATTTTATTGAAAAATCAAACTACATTGCACACATCAGTGTAATGTAAACCATGATTAAAATACAATATCATGAGAAAATATCGGTGAGTACTTAATATAGGTTACTGTATTTTAGCCGTACCAAATATTCAGATAATTACAGGCTATCTAAATAAGGAATCATATAAAGTTATTCTCTCACCTACATTTACGAATAGTATACTTTACACAAGATTGGCTGTTATCTAAAATTTATAAGTTTTTTCTACTATTGTATTATCAGAGAGAAAACACATGTGTACAGTAGAAGCTATAAATTGAACTTTATATTAAAATATATGGTCAAAACGGGGAAGATCTAATGAGTCATCTGAACATCGATCACCAAATATCTGTTTGTTATACCGGTATTCAAAAAGTAAGAAAATATAGGCCCAGACAAAAATATAGGCCCAACTGTTAGCAGTATTACTGATACTAAAGCTAAATAATACGCAGATCGTTTCGTCGAACTTTCATATCATAATTTCGATTCATTTTATTTATTTATTTTTTTTGATTACCTGAGGATGGTCGTTTGGTGTGGTCGAAAGACCTCGTCCTAATATGTGAAATGGAGGACGCACGCTCTTTCTTATGGTCCGAAGTGTCCGTCGCAGACTTGCAACCTGCTGCGGTATCAGTAATGACGCGCGCGCACCACGCACGCGCCACCCCGAACTCCCCATCATTTCCGAGTGTCTTTTGTATGCGATAATAACATTAATGATCAGACTTGTGGGCAGTGGCTTTAAATCATTGTTTGCCAATATCGATCTTATCTTACGCACTTTAGACTGCACCAGCAACCCACAGACATGCGACCAGCAGCGTCAACCAAAATGCGTGCGCTCTCCCGAATTCCCCATCATCTCACGAATGCATCACTACAGTCCGCTGTTGACAAATCCAGGCTGGCTGATGTCCGGCGAGTCACGGATGGACAATGGGCATCATATCAGCATAGGCGCTAAGTTTCTTGCGCAATGAAAACATCGGACGTTGACATATTATTCGGTTTTCCTTTTCCTTTTCAATATTTAGTGTTGTAGTAAGAAACATGTAGATTACGGAATTGTATACATTCCATACGATGATTTTTGAGAAGAGGCAGAGTCAATAAATCAGAAAAATGAATTGGCATTACTGTATTTTAATTAGAAGCATCGAAAAAATAACATAATATGGAAAAATCCATTTCACCCGATTTCACCCGCCCGCTTTCGCCCGCCGGGCGGGTGAAATCGGGTTTTTTTCTGACCGGGTGGGTTTTAACCAACCCTGCTGTTGCCTATGCACCTTCTGACGTTAATGACGCCATGTTTTGCCAATAGAACAAAATCGACTTACGATCGCTCTTCCAAGGAAAGGAGACAAAATCAACGACACGTCGTAAACAGCGCCTGCCAAAATACTTGACGTCCACTTATCAAAATCGTATTTCACTTGAATGAATTTGCTGAAATCATGTGATAAAAGTCAATGTCTAATGCTTGAGATCATTTTTACTATGAAGTCTTACCTTGCATCAGCAACGAATGGGAAAACACCGTTGTAGAAGAACATAATTGTCAAAACGACAAGCCAGAAACTGCTTGAGAAATGTCGGATATCACTGATGCGCACACGTCTGCCAGCCTGCTGCAAACTATCTGCCAATCCCAACTTCTTTACACCATACACGTCCAGTGCGCTGACGACGAATGCAGCAAGGAAACCCAGTACACAGAGGAACGCTCCAAACCACAACGTCCACTGCAGACCAATTGACTTGGAGAGAATCGGAGTTAGGAAGAAGTTTAGGACAGACCCAAGACGAGAACAAGCCAAAGTTGTGCCAAACGCCATAGCCAATTCCTTGTTTCTAAACCAAAAGGCGGAAATCCGACCTTGAACAACTGGAAAACATTAGAAAATGCGCATTATGGAACCAGGGCGCATGCATGCACTACATGAAGATATTTATCTAGTGTGTTGAATAAATTAAACCCTCAAACCTGGGGAGAGGCACTAAACGAGGAGTAAGAGTAAGCAAGTAAATTAGGAGTTCACGGAGTTAAGTTATTATAATTAATGTATTTTCGGTGATGCCGTCATTTACTGTTTTTTTAATTATCATATAGTCAAGTTGTTGGAATTAAGAATGATTAATTATATATTTGTAATCTATCATGAAAGTCATTATATTCGATCTTAGCAATATAGCCTACAGTAGACATTCCTTGACTAGATCAGATGTACATACACGTATATCAAATTTATTTCCATCTCGTGATCAGGAGTCAGATATTCAGAGCTGAAGGACATTTCTGAAAGGCCTCTTGGGACGAGTAGTTGACCATGACGTGCAACTTGCTTATGCAGAATGTCGTGCCGGGGAAATTAATAGAGTGATCATCGAAAATGTTTCATGACTCCAACAAATTAACAATACCGATTCGTCGAATGATTCGATAGTTATAACTTGAATAAACTTTCAAGAGGAAACAAAATGATTATTACTTCATCAAGTGATCTAAGTGAACACTCAGATCAAGTGTTCAGACTGTAGGTTGTGGGTTCAAAACCGGTGTTTGGCCGTGATACGTGAAGACACAAATTTCAAGTACCGACGATGTAGGGGAGAGCTTCCCGTGTCTCAAGACTCCATTGAAATGGTTGATGACTTCTGTTATCTGGTCGATAGACTAGGCAATTCCGGAGGTTGTGTGGCTAGAACAGCTCGTGCAAGAAGCGCCTGGAAGAATTTCAACGACCTTTCGCCTATCCATAACAACAAGAACATCTCGCTGAAGCGCAGGAGTCAACTATACAATGCCTATATCAGGGCCATGTCGTGCGGCATGTGTCGGAGACATGGCCCATAAAACTTGAAGTCCTCATTCGCCTGGCAAGAAATGAATTAGATGTATTCCATCAAACTTCGTGAGCACCGCTCCATGCGCGAACTGAGAGGCATGCTCTATCTATATGACCTGAAATCAGTCCTGCGGCAAAATCGCTTGCGCTGGTTTGGTCACCTGGAGCGGCTGCCGGACTGGAAGTGCGGAAAGAGAATCTCAAGCTATGAAGTGACTGAGCCGAACATCAGAGGTGGACAGAGGAAGAGATGGTGTCGCAATGTCAAAAGAGATCTTGAGCTCCTGCATCTGGACCCTCAATTGACGCAAGACTGACCAGAAAGGAGAGGACGCTTCCATTCCAACAACAACCGACACAACCCCAGCGTCCGACTCTCTAACCTGGGGAAGAGGAAACAATAAACAAGGACGAAGAGTAAGTTAGTTCATCTCTATACGTTCCGGGAAATCGACAAGGGATTTGGGTAAACATGTTAGCGCGTATTGTAACTTCCCAAATGATCGAGTTACCTGATAAACACGACACTTCTGCCATATATTCTTGTCATTGGTATCTGACTCTGGACTTTTCTTAGCACGAACAATCACGAAATTTCGCATTTTTTGCTACAATTACATACTTAGTGGTGTAATTCATACTACGATAAATTGTTAATGAAAGCGACATGTCACTACGGGAATATGATATCTCTCCACAGCAATAATATTAATGATTTCGACTGTCGATTTATTGACTCACATTAATGGGCTGTACCATAAATCTGCCGAAAGACCTAGCACTTCAATTCTGAAATCATATTTATATGAAGCAAAAATGAGTGCTATAATTTTGAGCATGGCAGGGCTCGTAAATCCAGATAGAAGAAAAGACGGAACATTCCAAGCACATTCGCCCACGCGTGTGTGCTATAGTAGGCCGAAATTAAATTGAATGAAAAAATGGAATATATGGTATATAAAATGGCATATATGATAAAACATGGCATAGTAGGCCTAAATTAAAATGAATAACTTCCATAAATCTAGTAATAAAGTTTAATTGGAGATTTCATGATCTTCAAAACCGAATATCAACCACAAGCAAATTTAATTGCTAAATTTATGTAAATTTCTTGACAATAGATAAAAAGCAACGCAAGATTTGTGATACATGCACTGGGATACAGATGCCTGATAGAAAGGAAAAGGACGGACGATGTGCAAAACATGATTGAATAGATGGAAAACCCTTCTTCATTCATGGTCATCAATCGAGAAATTGAAGTAATAGATGTTTTAATTCTTAGCTACTCTTTCACACAAATTTCATAATTCTGTTTCACTTCGTTCCTCGTCGTAATATTAGGAATAGAAATCCTGTCCAAATTTAAAGGCTACGTCATTGCACGCCCTCTTATTGAGATGCGAGAATCTTGAACTCAGCGCACTCATTGGCTTTTAAGCTCACGCACTTCTTGGGCGTCAACGGAAACACTATAACCTAAGAGCCAGAACCAGATTCACCGGAACCTTTGAGTTCGGGCAATTTGAGACTTTACTTCAGCAGATTATTCAGGGGAGAAAAAATTCCTTAGCTTAAAAAATTGGAAAAGAAGCAATCAAATTGGGTTAAGGTGAAATTGAAATATTATGTTAAAAATGAGAACCACATTTAAGATTTTCCGAAAAATTGAGGGGAAAATGCATGAGAAGGTAGAAAATTACATCAAATATTGTTATTAAGGCTCATCGCACAAAAACTCAAAACTTCTGAAATCGAAGTATTTCGAGGCAGGAATGTTTGCAATAGTCAATAGGACAATCAATAAACTAAAATTCAGGTTCAATCGTGTCTCACTTGTCAAGGATCCATTGCCAGCTCCGAATAGAATTCGTCCCAAAAGCATTAAAGGCAACAATGCTTTTGTTCCAGACAGCAGGGAACCGACGGCAAAGATGGAAGACCCCAGAACGCAGAGAAAGGAGAATAGGAAAATCCCCACTGGAAATGAATTATGCACACAATCAAATATTCCATAGTGACAATATGCATGATATGGTAGAGGGTGGGAGGCCTATAATTCAGTAAAGAATGCAGAAACGCCATTCTCTCCTGATACATACCAAGAGAACGTAAAATCAGAGCTGCCAACAGAAGAAAGTCATTTTGGCGGAATTTTTTTGTACTTCAAAAGGTCGAGTAGTAGGTTAAATTGTAAATCTTGAGGGTCTTAGCATATTCCCAGAATAGTCTTAAGTCAATTCTCATATCCTCAACACTAACTGGGTTGAACATTCATAATACAGAATGCATCCATATATCCATATAATACACCATTCATGCCGAATGACTTATCCATATCCGTGAACATCGCTGTATCAGTACACGCACTCGAGCAAACTAAGAAAAAGTGTTCTTTTTTGTCACCATCTCTGGTCAATTATAATTAGAACCCTTACTCTATGGTAAGAACAACTCGTAAGCATACCAATCCATGATTGAATAAATAACAAAAAAGTAACAATTGATCATTTCAACGTAGGCTTAATAGAATTGCAAGTAAAACAAAGTAACAATTTGAAAATAAAATCTGTCAAAGTACAATATTGTTCAAAAATATGCGTGTCCACAATACAGAAAATCTTCTGAAAACCAATGCAGACTATATAGTCAAGTATCACGCAAACTATGTTTTCGACACTGCCTTTGTGCCAAAAAAGTCAAAGCATTATCTCGTGATTTATTCGCTTCTTTTTCCATCAATACAGAAGCCCTCGTGCTTTTTTGGTGGAGAGTAACGCAGGCGTGTATTGCCACTCAGTCTCCTGTCTCCTTTTGAGAAGACGAACTTGTGCGCCTTTTGATTTATAAACAGATGCTGCCGATCTGATCGCAACACAAATGTCTTTATCCAGAGGTGAATAAAGTGGTTTTGTTCTCTTAAAGTAGTTCATAGACGTCAAGTTTCGAGCCCCTCTTCAAATCTGATTCCCGAAAGTAAAATATTCCTTAAATTGAATGCAAGGCCTTCAATTCTCCACGTTGTAGCAAAACATTGCCACTCATTCGACAGCTCGGTTGGTTTCCTGTAGCGCTGCCCTTGTGAGTCTTACTATAAGCGTCCATTATTATGCTAGCACAAGCGTGTATGACTTATTCTTGTCATAATCACGGAATTAATGCCAATATCTCCAATGTTCAAGTTTATTAGCCACAGAAATAATGCTAGGTTTGTAGTAATCATTAATATACTAAGTTAAGGTGACCATACAATTTTTTTGTCCAACCGGGACACGTCACGATGCATCAATTTCTCAAATTTGTCATCGAAGCTGAACGACATTCATTGCCCAAATTTTCCATTATTGGGTAGCTCTTGCTTCATCGACATGTACTATTCATTATTGTCATCACATCATGCAGGTCATTAGTATTGCATCGGTGATTGAGTTTGTCAAAAATAATTGTTCACAATCAAGGATGTACACTAAGAAATTGAATTTCTAAAATTACAGCAGAGAGACTCTATCTCAGTGTTTCTCAAACTTTTTCTCATCGCGTACCACTTGACAGCCGGAGTCTGTGCCGCGTACCATTATACATAATACTTAAGACATCAATAGCAATAATTTTGATACTGATGACCGTTTAGTTAAGATATTGAAAATTGGTGCTGTAGGGAAATTATAAAGCTTGGGGTATGGGCATATACATTTAGTTCATAAAGTCACTGTGCACCTAATAATTCAATGCATGCACAGTATTTTGTCGCCTAGAAAAAGATTGCCAGGGCTACGTGATTACAAATATCTATTTACATCTTACAAAAACTGTTGAAAATGTCCACATTGTTCACGAATACAAAAATCAATTCGACGTCTCATGTTCTCAAACACTCACTGAACTTTCTCGTGTCAATTTGCTGTCGGTCGTTTTCTCTTAACTCTAGTAGATTCTGTGACTTGTTTCAGTAAACCTTCTGCCTCACCGCTACCCACCAGTAAAAGTCTAAGACACTCCAGTTCAGGGATCTCGGATGCCAAATTCCTCTAGAGACAACTCTTGTTTGGAATATTTCATTCAAATATCGAAGTGAGGAATTGACGGCATGCGCAGTTGCTCCATCTTGTTGGAAATAAGCCGTCAAATTTTCATTGTCACTTAATTCGTCGACGAACGAAGCAACATTTTGGTCAAATAATTTTTGCATTAAGAAGTGAATATCGGTCCAAACATTCGCCGTCTTGACATGGCGCACCATAGCCCCAACTTTAAGAGAATGTAATGGCTTCTTAACAAATATTGTGGATCTTCACCAGACAAGTTTCGGGAATTCTGGCTACTGGCATACTCTGATAGATGAAATCAAGCTTCATAAGAAAAAAATCTTATTGAGCACATCACTTTCATTTAGATTTTCCTTGAAACAAAGCCAGCAATGAAGACGCTTGTCATGATCAGCATTCTTCAATTCATGTTGGCAAGAGAGGCAGTACGGATATAGACCATATGTTCTTTCTTACAGCAGGATGAGCCGCCCCGAGAGATAAACCCACTTCTTGGGATAAGCGTTGCATCGACTTGTTTGGGCCATGAGTCATAGCTTCAGAAATAACGTTGACCAGCTCAGTTAAGATTGATGGTCGATCTGAGCGTGATGCATCGTGCACCGAGCCAGTTTCTCTGAACTCATAGTTTGGAATCAGAACATCATTTCGATGAGGCAAATCAGTTGTAGGAAGTCTTTCTAAAAACTCATTCTTCACTTTATTAGTATATTCCTCATTGGCGCGGAAAGCATGTTCCACCAAGAAGATTCTCTCTCGTATTGACAGCACCATGCTTAGCTTCGAAATACAACGTACTGATCTTTAACGAGGTAGTAGCTGACGGACATGAAGCTAAATTCAAATTCTAAATCGTGTTGAATGTCACAGGCCATTCAATTGCGCTTCTCAAACGAGACAGTGGCTCTGTGCATGTGCTAGATATCTACAATTGTAAGATTACGACTGTTTGCTCTGGCAAAGCATAGTTCAGAAGGGGTGCACATTGACTTTATGAACGCATTGTACTTAGAAGCTGCCATAACAAAATCAAAAGCTGACAACTATAATGTTCAACTACTCTTTAAAGCTAGATAATTATTTCTATCATAAGCAGTTTGACTGATTATGAAAGATTAATGCTTAATTTACATCTGCTATATATTACTATATTTGAAAAGTTTGTATATATTTGATTGGCGCTAGCTGCCACCTAACTGATTCGAGATACGACGTTAGTATGTCTCTTCACGGCTTGCGCTGACTGCTATTAGGATGAGTCGGAAACGTAGATATTTCACGATTCACTGCCAAAAACTGCTTAATTGAACTTTCAATTTTCCAAACAGCAGAAAGTGATTTGGATAGTGGATAGTAGTAAATTTACGAATAATTGCCTCGAAAGGAAAGTCACCCGTACCACCTGAAACGCCTCCGCGTACCACAGTTTGAGAAACACTGCTCTATTCCCAAAATTATCATTTTCTGAACCAGTCATATTTTTCACTGGATATAGCAGCTTTTAAGAGTTTCTTGGATTCTTTTGACTCTTCATGAAATTCACAGCAACTGTCTGGAAAGCTGATTTTCACGATCAAAAATGCCTTCAATGCTTTTACTATCAGCTGGGACTCTTCTTTGGCCGATAATTTATTCACAACGGAAAAAATTCTTTCTATTGGTGCATTTGTACCGGGTGGACAAAAGGGAACAGCTCAATTATAAGATGGTCTGGAAAGCTCAACATATGGGTCTCGAGACGGTCAATGGGTCAATCCAGCGTTCATCAGGCATCATCCGCTTCTCCTTCTCTTCTACTATGCCTTCTTTCTCTGTGTAATGGCGCAGAGCTGTCACCTCATCAAATAATTTATTTGAATCAGCAGAATGGAACGGCTCTAAACCATCCTCTATATGGATTCTTGTGGGTAGTAAGTTCAATAAACTCCGAGAAAATGGAGCAGATTCGAGTGACAAGTCCACTTTTTAGGAATAAAACACTCATGTTTCAAAATACTGATCAATAAAAACAAGGAAGTTGCTTTATGTATAAGATCCATCCAGTTGCAAGTTAAGAACTTATCTTTCACAACTTATACATGATGACTAAGTACCTCTTTTTGATCATGTTAATTAGTATCCTGTCTTGAATTTTATGTAAGGCCCAGACGAATCTTAAACCGAGACGCATTTGCTCAACGATGATGTCGTTTCGGGACGTACGGTCTCCCCAAACTAACTTTGCGAAAATTCGGCTTCAAATCTTGAGAATTTATATAATAGCGCAGCTAACTTGCCGATTTTTTGTTTTTAATAATTATTCGGCATATTTCAGTTTGTCTACTAATGTAATATTTCTATGGCCTTAATGAACTGACGTCTGATTACTGTCAAGTCCGTCAATTATCCGTCTGATTACTGTCAATTACGTCTGATCAACGTCATTCAGCACTGAGGATGCAGTCAGTGTGTCTGCGAAATATCGGCTGCTGCAATTTCATAAAATACTTTACCACCTCGTCGACAAAACTTCTTGTTTGGATAACAGTGGCTTAATATGAATTTTCTTATCAAAATCCTACGTTTCGAAAGAAAACCTATAACTAATATAAAGCTTGTTTGTGAGTCCACTTACATTTCTGTCCATGTCTTGCGAGCAGAAGCGATGCAAGTTGCTCGAAATGTAATGATGAATTGGGAGCATAGAGATCAGATATCTATGCTATTGTCGTCTCTTGCCTAGAGAGAACAATAAATGACTTGGATGACACCAGTCTGGACTCTGACAGCGGGTCTAGTTCTGTGAGCCTTCTGTGTCTTTAATTTGAGATAACTTCTCATGTAAATGCCGTATAACCTACATTTTTCACATAGAGTAAGACCCAAATGAGGTATATCACCTGTTTGAATAAAAATAAATTACACCGTTAACAAAGCCTGTAGACGACGTGAAAGAAAATTATAAAAATTGATCTTGCAACCACAGACTTATGATTCATGTTTCCGTTTATTACTCGATTGATCTTCATAATCCATTACAAACGATCCTGAGCAGAGTGCTTCCAGACGATTCTATAGGCGATTTTTTGATTTCATCTTTTTTGTTCGGCCATGTCATTGATTTTAATAAATTGATAATCGTTTCGAATGAATTATCTTTTATGCTATCAAGACAGCCAAGTCAATCTATAAAACATCCACTTGTTTAACAGTATATCAAGAATTTTCTGTTCCATTCGTCCACAATCATCACTGCAGTGACAATCATTTCAGGCACAACTCATTGATGCGATGATATAACGGCACATGATAGATGTTGCATACGTGCAAAGTAAGTAATCATGAAATATTGAAAGTTTTCCTTCTGATGGATTTACAGGCAGAATTGCAAACTACAAGCACTAAAAGACACATTCACCAATGTCTCTGCTTTCAATTCATTTTGTCTCCGTTATGAATACATGTTGGAGAGATTTCATGTCGTCTAGATAACATAGATATCCAACAATCCCACCTCTATGATTGGGAGCCTATGAGAAACAAAACAGAGATTCACTTAGAGCATCTTATCTGCTGCCTCAAATCGCTGCACTTATTATTATACAATGCTGGGCGGCACGACACACCTTGAAGATGGTTTCTTTTAATTTAAAAACTTATAACAAAATGCATGTATGCATCATGAATTGAATGATTGGCGTCCACATGCTTTTAGCATGTGAGAAAGCGTTACAGATTTATCATGGTACCGAAGACAGTTCTCATTTCATCTACGTCAATGCAACAAAAATGCTACAAATTCGAAGAAAGCAATCGGAGGGCGAATTATCCCGACGATCAAACTAACATATCGATTGATGTATATTACGACGTACCTATTGCCAAGTACAAAGTCTGTGTCTAGCAATCAATGATGATGATTTGCATAAACTCAGCTGTAGTTGAGCGAACTACAATACGTCCTCTATCATGCATGGAGGATTGTTGAAGTCACGGACATAACCAAGATTTTGTCTTCACTACAATTAAAACTTAATGTCAATGAGACGAAGATCGAGTTCCGATGTGATGATATCATTTCTCCATTGCTGATAGGAAAAATAAATGAGAAAAGTACATTGCCTATTTCCCCCAGTTTACGTCTTTGCAGAGATATGAGGCGAAATACACTTGAGGAAGAAGAAAAAGGTGGTAATTTATTATCAACACCACAAGCGTGGTATATTTTTCCGTGGAGTAAGTCTAATCAAACCTGCAATATACGGCCGGGAAAATAAATGGATGAAGGGAACGTGTAGTTCATCACCGTAATGTGTTGCAAGTAATTGCTATTGTTCTGCTTGAAATTGTATGAATTGTCATTTTTTCTAGATCAATTTTATTTTTGCCATAAGGTTCAAACACAAACATTTACTGAAAATTTGTTTTGCTGAGGAAATGATCTTCAAGTACGTGTTGTTAGTTTTTATTCAATATCAAGATTACATGGAAAATGTCTTCACGAAAATACTTATTGCCAAAATACCTAATTCTTCTAATGCGTCGAAAGAAACTGACTTTCTTCCACTAGAATCTGTTGATTCGACAGTGAAATTTGCTCAAAGATGCAGAAAACGAAAATTGTATAAATGAAATAAAATATTTCACAAATGATAAGCCAATTTAATTGACGAAAAAATTGAATGTCGAAAAGCTACCAGATGGAAGATATTCGAATTTTGTGTTTTCTTGAATTAACTGTTTGATTTTTCAGAAAGCGATCCACCGCACGATCTATACATCAAATTTATATTTTCCAAAACGAAAAACATTTTCAACGCAATATACTGTATCCTCTGTGAAGTTATTTATGTAGTTGTTTCAAGGATGAATAATCATGATTCATTCTATAGCTAAGGCAACATAAGTTGAAATGAGACTTGCTTCAAATTGTTGTGCTTTTGAATTCGTGCTACTGCTTTGTAAAACGATTTCTCTCATTTAGTTTATCAAAATCTAAATGATCAAAATGTTATCTAGATCAAGAGACATCATAATTAATATTCAATCATTTTCTTTGTTTCACTTTAAATTGTGTGGTAAGAAATATAGCCTGTTCTGGTTTGCATCAAGCATTTTAGCAAGCTCACCTGACAAACAACATCAGATAGATACAGACTGCTGTGTTCATTGCGCCTGAGCGTAACTTGTAATATAATGTAGATTCCAAGATATCCACCAACTTGAATAATTTAAGCACTGAGCGATGCATTCGCTGCGTTTCGAAACAAAGACTCATCGATGCGGCTTGGAAAAACCTAAACTAGCCTACGACACCAACATTCATTATAATAACAGAGCACATAGATGTCATAAGTTGCGCCTTATTGCACTAGCACTATCTTGTCAGTGACATGCATTATCTAGATCTATTTTTTAGTTTACGTTTCTGTGCTTGTGTACTGAACGCTTAATATTATTTGCTACCTTTACTCGCATAGTTAATTAATGACGTCTCAAATATCAATTGAAACTTACCTTGAATTCTCTGCTGACGAAGCAGTCGAAGAAGTACAGCACATCAGTATTTATATCGTGATTATTTACGATTGCGATGAATGTCGCAATACCGAATGGCATTTTACACGTACGTTGAATTAATCCTTTTCAGATGGAAGATTGTTGTTTTTATCAATAACAGCCAATCACGAGGACAGTGAGAAAGAACAAAACACTGAAGTGTAGATCAGGGTTAGGCTGGGGACATGAAGATCCGATGACTAAGAAATGACTAAAACAGTTGCAATGACAGTGTCTTATGTAAAATCGTCACGGGTGCAGAGCAATGTTGAATTTTGTGTTGAGGGTCTTTCGATTCGCGACCCAAAGAGTCATGGGAGGATTCACCCTTGGAATCAACAGCTGTTTGGATGCCGTTAACCAATTGAATCTTTGTAGTAAATGGAGCAAATTCCAATAAAGAATTCCACAGTCAATTATCTGTTTCACTTCACGCGTTATACTTTCAACTAATTGTATTGTCTTCTCTGGCAGCTGACAGACACATGGGTGTCATTGAAAAGAGCTGAGCTTAAAATCAAGATAAGTAAATCAAAAAAATCTATAATGATACTATCAAGGACATAAGCAATTGATGAATTTTATTCGAAAAGAATTTAGCCGAATGCCTAAGAAGCAAAGTGGGTAACTTTTTTTAACAAATTGTTTAAAACACGCTAAAAACATGTTTTTTGAGAAGTGATTATCAATGCAACTTTTTCAATGCTTTACCAGTGGCGCTTCGGCTTTTCGCTCAGATTCCTCCCTAAACGTTGAAAATATGCTTAGTTCCTCCCTCTAAACTAGTAGGTCCCTATTCAAGTTTAAAAAAGAAGTCAGCAGCAACACACATGTTCAAATACAGACTTTTCAGGTAAATAATCAGGAAGTACGCAAGTGCGTGTATTTAGGGTGTTATCAAGAAAGATTGTAAAATGGCTACAAAAGAAACCGAAGACAGTGACTACATTGAGGTGACTGCAGTCGCTATTCTCTATCTACGAAGAAATAAACAGATCTTGTTCATTCAAAATACTCCGTCGAACCTCATTCCTCCCAAATCCTCCTTCGATCGTCATTTTACCCATGGGTTGAATTCCTCCTCAGGTAGCCACATGGTCCCCGTTTAAGAATCATACAAGAATACAGTCATATGCCAGTTCTGTGCTATCGACCGTGAGGTGCTGGACGCCGAAGGCCGGTCTTGTAAAGCAAATTTTTCGATGAGAATATGTTTCGACTAAAATTTTCTTTACATTAGGCTACACCGAAATGGATCGCCTATCGAATTGCCAATTATATCATGCAATTATTTGAAGTGGTAGACGTCAGTTACAATTATGTGATCGAAAGACGAACGACAATGGTAGTGCAACCACAGATAGGCTAGGCCTACTTGCTGCGAATCTGCACAGACAGAAGTGACGATGACTGCCGAGCAATTGAAACTTGTTCGGAATTTTATTTTATCGCTGGTGCTGAGCCTGCTGCCTCTGAACCGCTCACCCAATGCGTTGCGGAAGCATCTCCTTCGACTTTTCGAAGGCAATGTTGATCCTGAACAAGGTAGAGGAAGCCGGAAAAAATAGGTTTTGAAACGGAACCATCTGGTATTGCCGAAGTATTATTCATTCATCTCGAAGTAGAGGCGGAAAGCTGCGTTTTCTTTGCAGACAACTGAACGGATGAACTAAAATATCTTACTGTATAACAATAACAATGGATTTATTACATCATGGTCTTGTTTTAAATTACTTAAGCATCACGTACTTTGTGATTTCTTAATAAAATACGAGGAGTCACCTAATTTACTTCATGATCAGCATTTCCATCATTTCTTAAATACATCACTTTCTTGGGATGCCAGCAGTAGGCCTATATAGTCATATTTTCTAAAGGTGTGCTATTTCTGTAATGTTTCGATAATGTAAATTCAATGTCAGTTATTGTTTAGTATTTAGCAAAGTAATACTATTTATTTAGGCTACCAACGGATCATAATACCAAAAATTATTACAATTCTCTAATTCAGTTTAAAATTGAATAAATTTCATTTCTCGAAAAATATTTCATCGAATTTTGATAAATATAAATTTATCTTTAATTGTAAATGCTAAATAACGACATCATTAATGAGTTTGCATTATTTCAATCGAATGCAAGGATAGTAGTAAAAACATTTTTATAAAACATATTTAAAACATGCTTTCTTCAATTAAACATGTTTCTTGCTCACTCTGCGAACGAAGTCGGATACAAAAATGAGACAAATGAGACCAATGACCAAGAAGGTGACTTCCGGTGGAAGGACATCTTTACACATCCGTGCAATCTTAAGTTGATAGACTTCCAGCAACACTCAACATACCTAGCTTAGTTTTTACTCATTCGATCGGTTTAGAAAAGTCAGCTCTTGCACAAAACTCACTGATGTTCGGAATATCAAGAAAACAGGCGCATCCATTCACAACAAGTCCCAAAAGCGTCCATTAGAATACATGAAAATCGAAGGTCATTATCAGCAGAAAATCGTTGTCATTACTGCTGTAGATCTGTTATTCTTGGAGTTATGGAAGCTATTTACTATACACCATTTAACAAATGGCATGTAGGGAAGATATGTCCAATTTGCGGGAAGAATAGTACCTAAATGATTTCTATTTCTGAATTAGAGATACAATTATCTGTAATTCAGTTTCAAATGAGATTTGTTAGCCGAACATCTTTAAAGATTTTGATATCAACAGCTAATTTCTAGCAGATGGTGGTCTAATGTCTTAATTGTAATTTAATTGCATTTACAAAAATGTATAAAATACATCTTCCCGCTAGTATTTCGTTATATTCAGTCATTCACTTGTCCCATTAACATCCGTGTTCTCGGCTCCGATAGGTTGGACGGATAAACTTATAATGTCGCTACTCCTACACTGAGGTCAGACATTAGATGGAGTACTGTGGTACTTTCAGTCAGGATACCCTTCCTGCCGACTTCCAATGACATTTCCAGAGCTCGATCTCTACACCAAGAGATCACAAGGCCAAGCACCTAAACACTGTGTCACGGAAACCTTTCATTCTATTCCTGTAGACAGTATAATTGATCTATAGGTCGAAGGTCCTTAAATATCACAGAAATTATCAGCCAAAATGTGAAAACTTTGATATATTTAACATCATCAACGGAAACACCCTTTCAACCGATACAAGACAGACATTTTAGAAAATCAACCCAAATTTGCAGAATAATGAATTGTCTCAAATGTGTTGCAGGTTCTTCAATCTAGAGGCTGAGGTGCTACAGGTAGACATAACATTGTTACATAAACACATGCTCCAGATAAGCGAGAATACTGATCAAACAGTTGAGAAGTTAGGAAGTTGTTTCTGGGTTAAATCACTCCGCATAAGCGTGAGGGTCCCGTTTATCTAGAATGCATTTTACATTCGTGATCTGCACATGCACATAAACTTTGTACGAAGGAGCAACCAACAGAATTTATGATTGTTGAGACCAGCACCATCGAATCATCAAATGTGAGTTTCCGATTTTCAAATTACGAAAACGCAAAGTTTAGTAATACTATCCATGCTCAAATAACGCGCTCGAGGAAAATCATCAGCGAATACATCAGGGAAAAGAATCCAATGGAAATTTGGAGATGTAATCTCAACCTAATGGTTTTCGACTTCAAATGTGTTTTTTTAATAATCACTATTTCAAACTAGAAATTGAAAAGAAAGCAATTATGCGTAAGCGGTTCATCCATCTGTGATACTTTGCCGAAAATGTACAGATGCAAAATGGACACAATTTCGATGCATTATAATTACATCAAACATTACAGAGTGTCAGTCGGTCTGGACATTGACTAGAAAGACGTCCTCAGACTTCAACCATTTCGGCATTAAATTACATCTGTAAACCCTGCATCTCATGCTACAAGAGCTCTTCTGTGCGGATAGGAATGACCGAGAATAATTTTTAGAATGGTTGAAGAACTTGAGCGACTGCAAAGCAGACTACTCTACGCTTATTTAACCAGCCTTGCGCTGACAACCATAAAAAATTACACACAGCCAGTTCGTCTGGGGCAGAAAAATAGCGGCATTTAACGTTTCTCTACCTAACATTTCACAACACAATCTCAAAACTTGTGAACAAAGAGAGATGGAAACGAGATATATTTGTTTTTTTACGCATTAGTAGGACAGTGAATGCATTAAACGAGGTATGGTATGGAAATATGGTTTACATACAGAGGTGCATTATTGCAATGAGAAAAGGATGTCTATAAAATTGCAGAAAAGTCAACCTGCCTTTTTCAGTGATTTGATTTATGCAACAAAGAGATCGCAGACAATAAGAGCAAAACAGGAACAGCCTTATCAAGCGGTATTTAGATAATGCACTCTTTGTTACCTGAAGTATTCGCAATATTCTTTCTGAATTCAGCTATTGGAGCTCAGCTCAACTAGAATGTAATCGATCTTTCGTTCATAGATCGCTTTCGTGTAGAGGAAAATGTGAGAATTAGAGAATTTGTCAGGTATCTATTATATCGCCGCGAAATGGTTGCAGAACCTACACATAATTTAATTTACCGTTGCCTCACCGTTTCATGGAGGTTATCATCTGAAATTTGCAAGATACAATTCAAAAATCATCGAAAAGGAAGACGAGGTTGACCAAATGTAAGCACGTGAGCCAAGAGCTACAGCTCTAATAAACACCGGACTGTCGCTGTATTCATTAATTATTCTCAATCTCTGTAAGTGCTATAAAATTGAATGCAAAATATGCTGTAAATTGTGAACCAAATCACAAAATCATCCAAAACATCTATTTACTGCTGACTTTTTAGCGGTTCATGTCTAAATCTACAATGTCATCAATCAAGTAAGTGTACATACATTTCACGACCACAATGTGCTAAATGATATAGTAGAATGAATAAGCATGAGTTGTTCACCAGCGCGAAAGGGTAATGCTCTGTTCCTTTCGCGCCCCTGAAGCCTAGTGGTAGTCCCCCTTTTCTCCTTGACATACTGTTGGTTTTTTACACATTTGTATTATCCATCAAATGCAGATCATTCATATGACCTAAAACTTGAAATGCGAATGGTAATGGTAGAAATCTATGCTACAGGAGTCGAAGAAAAATCTAGCAAATTCCAGTTTTCGCATGAGATACAAGTAAAACGAAGAACTTCAAGATTTCCTACTACAGAATGAGTCAATAAAAACTAGACACTGAATGAATAGGCCTTTAGTTTAATTACGTTATTATGAATATGAAAAAATGTTGGATTTTCTTAAACTGCTATCTGCGTGTTTTGATACCATACATGCCATACTTCTTCTTCTGCGTCATCCCACAGGATGAGATTGACTAGCGATTGGTGAAACCGTCTCTGCGCCGAGGCGTCATAACTTGATGGAGTTCAGACTTGCCGCCTTCGCAGCATGCTTAAAACACAAGCAAGCTCTTTGAGACATATCTTCATTAATTAAAGAAACTTAGGAATGAGCAGAGACGAAGCAAGCACCACAGTAACTTAATCTTCGACATGGAGACCATTTCTTTGGAGGCAAGTAAATGAAACGTAATTAAGGACGTAATTAAACTAAGGGCGTATTTATGCAGAGTCTAGTTTTTATTGACTCAATCTGTAGAGGGTAATAAGCAAGGATTTGCTAGATTATTAGATTCTCGAAAGACACTGGTTAATGAAAAAATACAAAATAACCTATCTATGTGGTGTTCCAAAACCAATACTCAATGGTGATTATTTTCTCATCTAAAAATCCTCATTCACAAGATGCATTGGCTTGCTTAATAATAATAGTTGAGACACATTTTAGGGAAGCAAAATGAGATAACTCACATCTATTTCCCAGTTTATCGATGAGGAATCCGGCCACCAAAACAACTCCTGCATTCCTGCGAGTAAGCAAAAATGTTATCTCTGTTGCATAGTGGGATACTATGTCAGATAAAGTATTCTAAAGGCATCATAAATTATGGCAACTTACGTCCATGCATAAACTGCGTACAATAAATTGTATTCTTCCTCAGTCATCCCCAAACAGTCGCAGCATGAGTCATTACCAGCGGAACAATTTCTTGGTGACTGTAATGATATAAATATAATTGGACCAGTCCTTCACTATATGTTTAGAATTCTTTTCAAGATTCATCATTACCGTAATTCATGATGTAACAACAATTCTAAGACGGATTAATGATGCAAATCTTCGATCACCATAAACACTGCTAGTATTATGAGCACAAAATGTTTGACATATAACTATATGGATTGGAATGTCATTCAGTATACGTTTAACATAAAAGATCTCGAAGTTTTCAGTCACAGAACGAAACATGTTAAAAACAGGACTAGTTTAAGGGTCAGTTAAAAAAGGTGGAAAGTATGTAATAGCTACATATGGTTACATGATTAGTGGTACATGATTTCGGCAATTCCTACACTTGTAAGGAGGACAAGACCTACCTTCACAGGACGCCAAGGCAGGAAACTGCAGTAGAACAGTCCGGAAGTGTTATCGATGTGTCATCCTACCATTCCTGGATTTTTTAGGTTGTGACAAGGTTGGAATTTGGTTTTGGGTAAATCTTGGCTGTTTGGTTATCTTGGAATACTCAAGATTGTTTGGGTGCTGACCAAGGTTGTGGGATAAGTTCACGAGTAGAATTGAAAATATTGAATTACGACTATACTTGTTATTAAGTTCTAGGAATTTACGATAAAAACAAATATATGATCTGCAAATTGAAAACCGAGGACCGACCGAATGCATTCTTCACCAGTTCATGGCGATTATAAGGAAATATCACAATTACTGTGCAATGTAGTTGCAGTTGAATTAAAGACATGTATTCAAACATCTCCTCCGCACCAATTTACAGTTTCACCAAAGCTATCTGCCTGATGCACGAGCTGTTCACAATAATGAACAGTTTCTTGATCATGCAAGTCATTATCTTATGCTGCAATCTAAAGCCTACATATGTGAAAAAATATAGCACGAAATAACTGGCTCTGGTCGACTAGATCCTTCGTAAAAGAAACCCCAGAAAGAAAGACGAAATCTAAATCAAATCGATTACATTCGAGGTCCTTCAATCGCTGATCACGATCATCACCAGAAAATGAGTGAGAAAGCAAAACACTCTGCTTCAAACGTTGTGAACTTTGATTTATTGAATTTCGAAGTTCACTCGCATCGTTTGCTAAATAGATTGACTTACTATCTCATTCATTTCCAATGATTTACAATCAGTGCTGCACGTGTCAGTGAAAAACAGTGTCAATTGCAGAAATCATGATTGACGTAGCGTCAGCGACAACCTATCCTGAAATTGACGGTGTCAGCGTCAACTTCATATCATGTATCAATTTTGAAATTCGAACGTTGAGTAGACATTGACGCATGCAAATACTTCTGCAGTAGAATTCGCCTATCGGCACTCCAAGGGCAGAAAAAATCGCTAGCCGATGGGCGAAGTACCGAAAATGTCGACGTCAAGCCTGTGGGTGAACTGTCGCAGCCCACAACCGATGTAAATTCTATTGCTGAATAAATATTTGAATCATTTGAGTCATCAGGACTTCAGTTATCTCAAAATGATGATTGATTGACCAATCGAAATACCACGTAAGCTTAACCCACATTTGTAGCCCTAAGCATGCCCCCAGGCCTAGATTCACAGACTCTCTCTTGGTTTTAGAGAACTCAATGGCGTGTCCTGATATTTACGTGAGGTCATGCGGAGATCGGATCTTGTGTACGCTGTGGGTTTATGTTATTGAAACTTATTATTCAGCCTGATTTCAACACACAGACTGCCTGCCTATGAACCTATCATCATTAATTTGATATGATCTTCTTGGTCGTATGAAACATATTCTACAGTACATAGAAGAAGCTCAGAATATTGCAATTGATGCATCAAATAAGTTCATTTTTCCTATCAAAAATTCTCATTTCTTAATTTTTCTTGTGGTCTGATGAAGCAGCACTAACTGTCAAGTAATCAAAGTGAAAAAGACATTGATTTGGTTGTTTAGGCTATCTTGATGATTTACCTCAATTACTTTTATCCATGATTGAATGCCTTATCTTAAATCCTTTCTCCGCTAAGAAAAGACAGATTCACAGAACTGCAGAAAAAGCAAGAATCCACTTCTATCGCAGAAACACAATTGGCAAATATTTGAAACAACGAGAAACCAGAATAAGCAGATTTCAGCTGCTGCGTTGGAGAGAAAGCAGCTAGTGGAACTTGATCAATTCAGCCATTCCTATGCAATTCTAGCGATTGGCAAAGGATTTTGTAACTGCTCAGATGAAAGCTCAAATATGAGTACTATCATTTGCAGACAGATGTGAATACATATGAACCTGCAGAAATAAAATTTTCTCAAGTACTGTAATTGCTTGCAATGCAGCATCCTTGACACGCTACTGAGACAACTATAATTCAGGCGTGCGAACTGTGTGTAGGGGGCCCGCGCGGAAAAGTTTAGGGGGGGGCCGAATCATGTCATGGAGAACTATCATGTTCTCACAGGGGCCCATTGTGTTTTCGATGTGCTGTCTTGGCCTTCACCCAATACGAAGCATATCTAAAATTAAATAAAAAAGGTTTTCTTTCTTGTTTCCTAGTTGATAACAAATCATCTGCTGCTAAAGTTGCCTTTTCTATACTACTTGTCAGACAGGGGGCCCGCGAGGGAACCGCGCGAGACGCTGAAGATTCGCACGTCTGATAATTCCACGAAGGCTCATCTCATGCACATTTCCTAGATACTTCACAATGTTTTATTTTAGTAAAATCACCAGCCAAGAGAATGACAAAATATTATATTCTAAAGACTACAATACATGAAGTAACATTAAAAAGCTATTTATCGTCCTGTCGAATTCGTAGAAATAACTAAATTTTCTAAATCACGGTTTACAAGTATTTTTTCAAAACGGCCTTGAAGGATTGAAGTTTACGTGGTTAATTTGCTTACTTTGAAATATTTATTGCAAGTATTGGCTTGTATACAATGCAAAGTATTTTGAGAACACGCGTAGGTCATTTTCAATAAATGTTGAATAACTTCGGCACTTAAATCTAAATTTTCAAGTATTTTTCGCAGGAAATCTATTCCGTTATTGTAGGCCATTCTTGTACCTAATCTTCAGGAGAGGGGTAGCCAAGAGCGATATTGATATTGGGGTGCACACTAAAATTAGATCTAGGTCTTCCGTAGGCCTATACCAAGATAAGCCCCGACCTTGCATGGTTGTGAGTATTTGTAAGTCAGAACACTATCCGGGTGATAATCTTACCTTGCAAATAGTGTAATCTGCGAGTAAAGTGTTAAGGATGATCAAATGTTAAATCTGTCCACATGATTGGTGCCACAAATGCCACACAGAATCGAATGGATGTAGATGCTAAGCAATTTCCTACAGTGGATCAAAAATAAACTTAGTAGAATTAATGAATACGCACCGTAAACGTGGATTGCAATACGCTGGGCATATCAAAACAAAAGTATGATCCAAATGTCAGAAGACAATTGAAGGCAAGGACAGTGAAGCGATAATACGCTGAAAATATAGATCAAGCGATAGAACAATATCTGGAGAGCTTTGTATTTAACTACTTACTTTGAGTGGGATCCATTTCACTGATTTAACCTGGAAAGTCAATGATAATCTCATTAGAGTAAAGCCAAATAGCCGTTTCAAAAAGTTGTGTAGGTACGATAGATGTCGCATTATACATGCATTAGATATTAGAGTATTCTCATCTGTGGTTCACAATTTCTTTGTCTGGTCAGCATTCCTATAAAAAATTGATGACATTGATTTTTGCAGCAGAAACATTGACATTGTTTACTTTGAAGACTGGATGAAAGACAGACAATTGAAATTGTGTTTAAGTGCATTAAATTTTCCTAGATAACGCATGTCAGCTTTCATGTCTTTATATATCCTTCACAAATTCATTTTACTATTAAAATATTACAATTTTGAAATTTGCGAATATATAGTTTTAAAGATGAAACATTATGTAGATGTACCCTCAGACATGTTCCCTTCATGCAAGAGGAGATAGAGTAAAGTTTCATACTGGCTTCATCAAGATGCTTGTGATGAATTTTCAATTCTAAAATAATGAAGTCAACTACACTGCTATTAAGGCCATATCCATTTGTAGGATTACATTTGATTTAAAACTACGATGAAGTATGTTCATCGGTCAGTGCTCAGTGCTTAATGAATACTTCAATTACTTCTCAAATGGAGAACAGTGCGAGGCATCGATGCACAGTCGTCATCACTATCGATAAACATGTCTTTCAAGAATTTGATCGATGATCTCTAATCGTCGACATGCGAAGTACGAGTGGTTATCAGAAAAGGCAATCCGAAGCACGAATTACCTCAAGTCTATTTCAAAATTTCTAGTACAAATGACGCTCAGAAATTGAGGAATGCTGTTAACACACTCAGCAAGCGACAGAAGAAGAATATAGTTATGTCAGGTATAATTATATAGAAGTCGCTTGAATTTCATTTTGCCTCAAGCTTTGAACTTCCGGGAATTATTACGATGTCACATTATACAATCTTGAGGAGCGTCCAAATGAACACATGCAACTTATGAATTTGAGCGTTAACTTAGATCAGCGAAATCGGCAGGCCCGCATGGCATCCCAAATAGGATGCTTCGTGACATGTGCTTATGTACTCATAGTTTTGTTCAGTCGCAGTTTGGCAGAGGGACATGTTCCATTTTGTCTCAAATTCGTTAATTTGACCCCCGTACTAAAGAGTGGAAAGCCCTTGCGTATGACTTTCGTCCAATATCAGTGCTTCCCATCTCTCAAAAGCGTTTGATGAATTAGGTCATGACTCATGAGCCAATATTAAATGAATGTGTTCGCTTTCAGCTTTGTAATCGCCTGATTACATGGATTTTAAGATATTTAACAGATTGTTTTCAGCGAGTAGAACATAATGTAGTCAGTTCTTCATGGATTCATGTGGTGAGTAGTGTACCTCATGGTAGTGCTGTCGGCACTCTTTTATGTTGGTGAGTCATGTTCACTATGGTCATTCAATTTTGCATTTTGTACATTTGGCATCTGACGACCATTTACAAGCTGATATTGACATGCTAAGCATTGGTAGTAACAATCTGAAGTTAGCGCGCCTGAAAGTTTTGTCAAGGACATTGTAACAAAACGATCGGTAAAGCCAAGTTCTGTGAATTTGTCTATAGAATTATCCTTACCACGTACTTCTGTAATGAAAATTTTAGGGCATTTTATTTTTATCCCTTTAGCTCAATAGATTGATTGGCTAACATAATCACTTAATCGCGCGCGTAGTGGGAGTGATCTATCCGACAATTTTTGTTGGACACATTTTCACGAGGTTGCCCACTTGCTGCTCTGAAATTCATGCATAGTAAATCATAAAGTTTGAGGAGTCTACTTCCTCAAGACGATGTTTGTAATAATTTTCTTCCACCTCAGATATTTGGTCTTTAGTGCTATCGTTTTACAATGTTTTATCGTTTAATAGCTTGGTGCAGCTATCAATTTCATTCAGTAGTATAGTTCTACACTTAGTAAGGAATAAGATGAAGAATAACAGGAAACAAGTAAGCAAATTGCCATACATGAAAATGGAATAAGAGCGTGTTATAGTACAAAAGTATATTAGTCTGATCAAATCGCATACAAAAGGAAAAAAATTAAAAAATGTATATAAACGCATAAAACACTGCAAAAATACATCAAAATGAGTTCTGCAGAAATACAAATTTGCTACTCAATGAAAAATTTGAGCAAACATTATAAAACAAAGGATAGAGTAAAAAAATGGGAATTTTCATTTTATCAGCATGACGGGAAGCCTATGAGAGATGTCCAATCAATTCCTGTATGACGCAACTATTTCAATGTCATCCTTCCCTATGTCTTCACAAATGTTCCTGTCACACAGCTGCCTTTGTCTTTTGCAGGAAATGCTCGTCACAGAAGCTGTCAGATCCTTTTCTAAAATGAGAGATTTGGATTCAGAAGTCTCTGCAGTTTCACTCGACAAAAACTGTCTCTTCAGCCAATCATTGTGAACTTCTGCAAACCAACCAGAAGACGCCGTGTAATTATGTGTAGAATTTGAGTCTCTCCTGATCCTCCATCGTCGCTTACAGCAGTCTCTCAGCGGAAAAGTATCCTCCTGTAAGAGGAAAGTGATTGATTTTCAAGAATTGGTTATACGAATACATTCATCAGCGAAAAGAACATGTTGTGATATTATCATTGCTGGTCAGATGTCCTCATAGGAAGACGCCGCTCGGGTCTGTGATGATGTCTGCTGAAAATTTATGCCCGTCGAGAACGTTTATTACAAGCCTTTCCAATTTTCTTACATAACTCTTATATATGAAAGTTTGTCATTTAAGTTTCTTTATTTTTCTTTCATTTTTTCGTTGCATTATTTTCACATTGTTTCCGAATCTTACAATGACGCTCTGTAATTTAGAATTCTAAAACATTTCAGCTTAATCATTTTCTGTTGGACCCATAGAAATAGATTGTTTATCTGAAGTTGACTAGAATGGAAATTGACTCAAGGTCGCGGCACATCCGGGGGAACTAAGTTGGGGCATGAATAACCAATGAAAAGTTTGTAATTGCACATGTGACTGATTCTAACCCAATGATACAGTCGTTGACAGATGCATCTAAGTGAAAATGCGTGCGATTTTTGTGCCACCATTGTGTATTGCATGAAGCTTTACTTCCATTCTAGAGGTTTTATTGTTAGTTTATTGTTGTTATTGTAGTTCTCAGTGTTACCGAACTCAGACAATCAACAAGCGACTGCAGAGGCAGTTATAGACAAGAAGGTTGAATCTTGGAGGGCATCATGTTCATTTCCAGACAAAAAGCAGATCTCTTCCGGATCTGGGCAATTTCCAGGTATTCTATGACTTAAGCATAAAATAGAAGCTCACAGTTGCTCAACATAGGAGTACTTGTGAAATGCAGGACATATAGCGACCCAGAAGGCCAGATAAAAGTAACCTCCTCTGACATCTACGATATGATGGCACTTGATCAACACAGATTTAGAAGATAACTTTACTCTAGATTTCTGCATGCAATAATGTAGTACAATACATTGTTGTTCCTTGATATTACATTGACATAGCTATCTGAACTTAAAAGATTCCACTGTAATGTTATTTATGTTATTTACAATATAAAATTTATACTGTCTGTATTGTTGAGCAGGATATATTTTTGAAAATTATATCAGGGTGCATAATCGTGAGGGGAACATCAATTTTCGGATATTTTGAGCCCAATGACCCATTACCACAGCGATATGTTCAAAGTAGGATAATAATTAATGGGTGCACATTCTCATGTCAATTCTTGATTTCTGCATTGTTTTTTTATTTTCATCTTACTACTTGTTTCGTTATTATAGCAATACGATAAAACATATTTCTCTGAAGATGCAGTGCGCGGTTGTTTCTTTCCCTCCGTTGCTTGAAGAAAGATAAAACATATACATTTAATATTTCCAGTGTCTTGGCACATGTGTAATTATAACGCTTGTACACTTGCATTTATGCAATATAATGTTTTAAAATACTCCTAAAGAATGTCTTGACTTTTAACCACTTCAGTTTAGCATGTGCATTTTATTTTCCGTACGCATTGCACGAATGAAAGCTTGTGGAACATAAAATCAATTTGCAACCTCTTTTCCCAAAAAAATGGTACAAAATTATAAATAACTTCCAAATATTTACAATTGTGATACAGCTTCGTTGTTCAATATTCTTACCAGTTCTCGAGTGGCGGAGAAGATGACTCGATGCAACGTTGGTATGTCCATAAAGAAGATAACACAGCGATGTGATAGATATCGATTGCCTGCAAATGATAGAAATACTAAATATTGTCTTTTGGTGTCTTCATGAATTCACATATCGCATTTAAATAACATTTGGATGATAAGGCTGACTATAATTAACACAGGATGTCGATATTGATTTTTCTCATTAGAATGGGTCGCCACTAATGTACATCTGTACATCTTCATTATTGAGGAGCTTCAAAGTTTGTAATCAAGTTTTCAATTTATTCATATTCAAAACAGTTTGATTTACAGGGCCAAAATTCAAAGGTACACATTTGGCATCCGTGGAATTAGGATTCTTAAGGCCGGATAGCCGCAGCGATTGTTGAAACGCACTCAGCGAGTTGAAACAACTGTTGATTACTATAGCAACGTTCAGCTGCACATAATCGTGCATACTGCGAAAACAGTGTAAAGAATCTTGCAAAGAATAGTATATATATTGCCTGGCTATTACAATTACTGTGTGATAACAAATTTGGTTGACCTCATTGGTACATCAGCTAGTGAATGAGTGCTGAATATGGCGATAAGTCCGCTCGAATGAGTGCTAATTATGCAAGCTACTGATCTACAGTGGCAGGAAATGGTACGCATCTGCTTAATGCTCACAATAATGGTGTTCATTTTGTGCAGTATAAATTATTGCAAACTTTTGTCTTGTGAACCGTTAAAAACAACTGCTCCCAGGATTTGAATCACAGATCCCAGGTACTCATACATAACGCCAACGCTGCAATAACTGAGTTCTTCTGATAGTTGACAAGAAGCGGAAAAGAGCAAGTCCACAGATTACGATACTTTTTTACGATTTCATAGAATTGGATATAGCGCGGCAATTAACACCCATCTGTTGCTTCCTATTGTGCCACAACAACTTAATTCATTAATGACAAAGTCTTGCCTTGTCTTATATGTTATTCATTAATGTAAGAGAATTTTTTATAATATGCTATTGAGACCACTAATTTTTTCATTGAAAGTAAGTACCGTAAAATGGGGGTAATTCGGACACCTTTTTGAGGGTTCTTTAATTTTTTTTGTCATTGTTGTGATTTGTAATGAGCTATAATCCTACAGAACCGCAAATGGGCTTTATTTACAATATGAATTGACCCGGTAAACCTCAAGCCCTGTAGAAATTTTCTGATAATTCTACGAGGGTAACGAGGTTTAAAGAAAAAAAAAGGGTAATTCGGACACCAACAAGTTGTATTTCAAACTTGAACAGAAACGATCTAAATCAAATGCAATTTTCAAACTGAAGTTAAAATGAGTAAAAATGACTGGGCACACTCGAAAAAGGGGATCAAAAAGGGATCGCTACTCCACCGTTGCAATCGCCACCAGAACCACTCGGTAACACATTGGATCCAGTCCTGTCCACTGGACTCATAAAGCGAGAAGAGAAAGAAGAAAAAAGAGGCGAAGACAAAAATTAAAGACAAAGACGAGAAAAGAAACGTTAGAAGAGAAAGCGACAAAAAACTGAACAACAATATTGCGCAAGTGTCGCTTCATCACTTGGTCACGTGAGTCAAACTTTGAAAATCCATGATCGCTGAACAAGTTTCAATTTGATTTCAACAAACATACTCGCGTGCGATAACAATACGACAGTAGAGAAATCGTCTCAGCAGATGAATCAGCTAATTTCAATAGCTTGCATGATGCACCCACCGGCGCAAGAAATATCCAGGAATTCGCGTCGTCTGTATTTGGTTACAACAACTGACCAGCTACAAACGAGTGACAGAATTAGTAAGGGTTTCCTAAATGGTACTTTTTACTGACAGCCCATTTCAACCTACAACAAGCTTTGTGTATGTCGATCAACCTGATGAAAAAAATAAAATTAGTATAAAATTCGACTGATTATAAACTAAAAAAAAATTGGGGGGCAAATTAGAAGCTCACTAGAAGCATCTAACAATTTTCATTAGTCGATTAAAGATAAAAAGTGACCAGGTGTCCGAATTACCCCACGGTGTCCGAATTACCCCATTTTACGGTAGTTTCATGAGACTGTAAAACTCCACATTTGGATCTTAGCGCTACTGCTAACGACCGTGTGAGGGTTAAAGTTAAGTCCGATTATGTATCGAAGCTGAAGACGTCAAGGAAAGTTGTGAAAATCGGCCTTCCGCTGCCAAGTTTTCAAAAATCCAGACCCGGACACGGTTCCTGCACTGTCCATGCAAGAATACGGTTAAATTTAATTAAAATGTCTGCATTTGCCGACATCAGCATGCTTGTTAAATCTATGTATTTGGCTTCATTGACGATATGTACAAGATCATTCAGATATGTACATGAGCAGGGCATCTGTTGAGAGGTCCGGGACTGGTGTACATTGCTAAGGAACTGGTGTCCACACAGGATGAAATATTTGTAAATAAACTACGAGAATATTCCTGTATATTTCCTATCTTCGTCTACACGTTTTATAGGTCTGCTTTCTACTATGTCCACTCTGTTGGGTTTTCATGCTCTATTGATACCAGCATGATTTGGTAAACCATAAACGTTCAAGGCATTTGAGGAAAGATATGCAATTCTCTATATCTTCAAACATAAGTAGCTAATAGGCCTACCGCCTGCTGAACAACTTGAAAAAACACATTAGAACAAAATTTATCGCTTGTGTTGTTCAAGAAATCGACCATGTCCACTTCCTCAAACTTTTCTTCCTTAACTATCTGTTATATGATTCTACTTGCATTCGGTTCTTCCATCTTTTCATGAAAATTCCTCTTTATCTTGTTCACCGCACCATCTGTGACAGCCGTCGCTTTTTGGATCCCAGCCATTTATCTGCTGTGGCCGCTGCATCCTGATGGGTAAGTTTTGGCAGACAGTTAATTGAAATATTCAGCAATGCCGAAGGGTGCAGTCCAACAGTCGGTTTCTCTGTCGAGTTTTGATTCGCTTAAAGCCTCAGAAACCACACTCGGTGTCAGCTACCGAAAAGACATGGTAAGTGCAATCGTTGCCAACGGTGAAAGTTCAGGGTATGCGCATATGCCCTCGTATAGAATTCTTCCCGAGATAGCAAATGGCATACATCCCCAGCGTCTTTGTAGTGTCCGGATTCCGATCTCACCATGCGCTCCTTTGGAGACATTTAGCCGAGAGCGTTTCGGGACTCGCCATCGATCATGCGACCGAACTTCTTCATAAGAAAATCCAAAGACGAGTTAACCCACTTCTCCCGGTCAGCTCTGTCCTTTGGCATTCGAGCTGCTTCGAAAATATGAAACGCAGAGAGAAGCTCTGGTTCGGGGAATCGCTTGCGTAGGTTGTCCAGTAGTCCCGCGCAGTTATTGTGGTCCATGCTGTATACTGACTCCCTGTCATCATCCGTCAGTTCCCCAAGAATCGTATCAAATTTCTCCTAGTTCTGCTCCAGCTTGTCTATTATTCCCTTGGCAGATCGCAGCTTTTCAACTTCTTGCTTACAATAGAAGGGCAAACCTGCGCGAAATTTTGCTGGAGTTTCTGGAAAGTCAGCGACAATTCCTTCAGTCGTGGCAAGACAGCATGAAGAAAATACATGACAAATATGCAAGTCTTGTTGCGGCACCGTTTCAGTAGTCCAGTTGCAGTGTGTCGGTGACTTCTTCATCAAAGTACTGTAACGTAGACCAGACTCCTGAAATCTCTTGCATCAGGGCGTCGACGGCTGTTTGTGTGTCAGCCAGCGAGTCACACAAACGCACTGTGCAATGTGCAACAGCTGCACACTGTTCGTCAACAATGAGTCTTTGAGTCGGCGAGTTGTTCCATCCAAGCATGGCGGTAGCGTTTTCGTGGATATGCTCAATTTCAATAACCTTTGTGCCATGTGAAAGGTTATGTTAAGCACTTTAATTTCGCAGAGCGTATAGGTAGTGTCTGGTCAGCTGTGGTAAGCAGACCCAGATGTATGATTTTTGGTCAAATTATTCATCGATACCTACAGATGCAAGTCGCAATATGGAAAATTATGATTATCACAATTGAATCACGCTTTTGATAAGCTTTCAGATGATATAATTTTTTCGAATTTCAGCAACAGTTGGTGCCATTTTACTCAGTTTGCTTTTTGCCTGATATTCCGCTATTTGCTGGATAAAACAATGTTTTTAACGATCGACTGCACACATATCAATAACTTCTGTTGTATTAGCGCTGGAGGTTTCAAGTTTGGATTCAAAAGAATGCTGGTGTCATCAGCTCCAAGAATATGGCAGTTTTATCAAAATCTGTCCATCCGTTCACTGGCAAACTTGAAATTTGTATTCCCATGATCAGTCAACGGGTGAGTCATCATGTACCTCATGAGGTCAGAAGATATCGAATCACGAATCACACGAAGAGGGCTTGTCTCGTCTCTTTACCTGTTCACAGCAAACGATAGCATTTCCTTCACGCCGTAGGAATGATGACGCTTGCGTCCATAGAAATCGACAACAATAAAACCTCTAGAACGGAGGTTAAGCTTCATGCAATACACAATAGTGGCACATAAATCGCACCCATTTTCACTCAGATACACTTGTCAGCGGCTGTATCATTGGCTGAGAATCAGTCTCATGTGTAGATCAAAACTTTTCATTGGTTATTCATGCCCCAACTTAGTTCCCCCGGATGTGCCGCGACCTTGAGTCAATTTCCATTCTAGTCAACTTCAGCTAAACAATCTATTTCTATGCTTGCGTCCGATAAATGGAGCATCTTATCAATGATGGCAAAGACAATGAATGACACGTGGGTCAACATGATATTGATATCTGAAATAACACAATGGAAGTAAAAAAGCAGACAATCACTCATTTAATTAGGCAAGCCACACCAAATCTTTCCTGAACCAAGTGTCTCAGCTGACCAAGTAAATAAATTTGATACTAAATAATATTGATCCATTATCAGCTTGCGATACATTTGATGAATATATCCAAAAAATGCAAGAAATTTTTGGGCCCTGCAACTGTATGTGCATGACTGTATGTTCACTGATGAGGAATAAAAATTCAGAAACAGCCGTGCTACTGGTATGTTCGAAATCTGCAGGCGGGGTTTGCTACTGACTTGGTAGACTACATTTCGGAGAGCTGGTAGCTCGCGATTCGAAATCCCTTCTTTGACGAGGAAATACATGGATGGACACGCTCAGCGACTGAAGTAGCTTTCTGGGTTTGACGATTAACATACGATGGATCTGAGAATCCGATTGGTCGCGTAGTGCAGGCTATCATTTAAAATGTCGGTAGTACAGACCATCAGTGAAGAAAAATGGGTGGACACGATGAAATTACTGACAGTCTTAAAATGAGTAATACTCAAGGCAAACTAACACAGTATTTGATGAATGGACTATGTGCATGTTTTTATGATTCGAAATATGCAAACGCATCCTTGTTTCAAACTGCAATTATGACTCAGAAAATCGGTGAGAATTTAATCAACTGCGGTGAATGGGGCCCCCAGAATTCATCGTAGACATAAGGATAATGAGTGATTGCTGAGTGATAAAGTGATAATTAATAAGTGATAAATACACTTCAACATTATTCATAAGCTCACCTCGAACGTCAATCTCAAGGATATTCACTTTCTGTTTTCTATATCTCCAACCGGCGGTCAGGCATCGCAGTCTTTCGTCCCACAAGTCATTCTCTCTCACGCTTAACCGCTTCAAGACACACATTGAGCCAATTAAAGAGAGAACTTTACCGTCCACCGCGTCCAGCTTACATCGATCCAGGTTTAATTCTGTGACTGACGTGGACATAGCACTTAGAAGGTCGTACATAAGAGAATGATTGTTCAGACATTGAAGATCCAGTCTAGCAACAAATATTGAAGGAAAGGCCTCTGAGAATATAGCCAGTGCATGTTGTACCTCAGATTCCAGGTCTGAAAAGATACATATACTGTTTATACTCAGGCTGCTATACTTGAGCAACAAAAATTGCAATCGATGAAGCAGAAAATATTCTTTCCATGCAATATGATTTTCATTACACATAGGAACAGAATTCCACAGATATCTTACAACATGAACTGTACGCATTACACTATCACTAAATAATGTGATTCGATGAAAATATTCGGTGTCCGCCTGTCTGGTCAGACTTCTTAGCCCGGGTGGAGTGCGGTTCGGCCGTGACGAAAAAACAAATCGCCGCACTTCTACGCAGAATTTTCTTCAGATAGATGATCAGCATGAATTCACGTTATTAAAACAGGAAATCCTCTCTTTGGTTCATGGCTTAGATATCAGAAAGTGACAAGAGTTATCAGGTGAATTACCTCGAGAAACTAACAATGTAGCTCAACGTCTATGAATGATATCGATGGAGCCTTCGTGCCGAAGTGATACAGAGTTCAGTCGTGATGAAAATTCACAAGGTCACCGATTTGTGAACTGCAGAATTTGGTCAAGAAATGGACTACTCGGTGCATTAAGGTCGGTATATTGCGTGTATTTGAACACTTCACATTGGGACATGTTTGAGATCGCTGACACGCATTATTGTTGAAGAATCGTAACTAGGAACTTAACTAGTCAATCAAGCAAAATCACTTAATTGGTTAATGATATAGACAACGACCATGAGGCATGACGTTCAAATTTGACTGCATCTATAAAAGCCATAAGGGAGGAAGGATTTTAAAATCCAGATGTAACATAGCAGCTCTGAAAGAACTAGACAAGCTGCTCTATTTAGCTGGACGATGTTGGAAACTCCTCAGGTCTATTAGGGTATGGCAAAGGTGAGATCACAGGAGCTCAATAAAAAGATCGAAAAATAGAATTATTAACGAAGAATTTGAAACGCCGACCAACAGGCCGCTTCCAACTCTGTCACGGCGGTGATAGTGCTAGCAATGCGTTAGGCAGGACTATGTTCAAATTTTGTACACGTGAAAATGCGACTTTGAGACAGGTACGCTCTGCATTACTGCTAAACACTCAGCACAAGAAAAACGTTCACCTTTACCGGCCACCAATACCGAATTACATTAATGTGGGTCGTCCCACTCGCAAAAAGAAGTGAGATGAATAAAACCCGGTAACATGGAAAACAGAATTTTCGGCTTTCGTCTAATATGATTCAGAATATTAAAATGTACACAATTTAATCACAGCTATATCCTGGCGATGTCTAAAAAGATAACATCAATAGAGGTGAGACCGGTCAGTGATGCTCACACCGATAATTTCATTATCTTGTTTTTTAAGTATGTTTTGTCGCTGTGGCCAGCGAGTGTAAATGGAGCCATAGCCACAGATTTGTTGAAATCGCTTTAATCGGAGAATATTGCTTGACCATTGGCCTGTTCTAACATGACTGCGATGGAATTAAAGTGTCATTCGAGGCTGCTGATGCTGCTTTTCTGTCACCATGGATTTCCCTAAAGATCGATGAGCACAAAATTTGAACTCCATCTTTAGAAGTCGTCGAATTCGATCGCCTGCTACCACTCCATAGTCACTCAATGGTTAGGTTCGATGAAGAATGCATTGGACACATATAAATTTGGCTCTCAGGAAGCGTTCAATCATATCAACTGATAGACCTCAGAACTTTCTTCATCCAAGAGGAAATTGCACGAAATTCCAACAGCAACGCTAAACCAAAACTCAATTTAGAGGCTACTTGGCACTGTAATATTCCTGATTTAATCAAAGATGCTACAGTGATGAATTTGCGATGAATCTACTTTCGCCTTACCTATAAACTGCAGACGTGTTGGGATTTTAAGGTTGTCATTTGATGCTATTCAACTCAAAAAGTGAAGTCCGGTTTTAAATAATTACAGACAAACACGCACAATTCAATGAAGATTGAAATGAATGAGGAAAATGAAATGCCAGATAACATTCACATTTCCTTGCACTTGCATCTAACAGACCTAATTAACTAGAATAAATAAGGGTGGGCTTAATTTTTTTGGTCACGATGACATAATACATCTGCCGTCGCCATAGCCTCGTGGTAGAGTGTTCGCTCTGCGTCCGGGAGACCTTGGTTCAAACCTTGGTCGGGTGAAATCTAAGACTTTTAAAATACATGTATGTGCACACTATATATTCTTGCTAAACACTCAGCACAAAAAGAATGAGAGTGGGATAAATAAACTCGGCCACATGGAAGAAAGGCTCCTCTCCTAATGTGCCTCCGAAGATAAACAGGATTTCTTTATTTTATTTTATTCATAATATCTAAATTTGACTAAAATTTATTTAAAATTTCTCAAACATGACCTATTGACCTCAAGGGTGTCGACAGCACACAGAAATCTGTAACTACGAGAGCATATCAATATTTGTCTCGTTGTTGCATTCAGTCGGTCTTCATATCTCACCTTCGCTATTGCCATCAGAAGGCATGAACAATCCCATTTCCAATCCCACATCAAACAGCAATCGTCCGATGTCTTCAGGGAGGCCGACCAATGATTCTACTGCGTCAAAATGATGAATAATTGTCGCAGACGAATATCCTGCGAGATTTAAGAGACGTGGACTTGATAGAGGTCGCAGACTGCGGACTGAAGTGGCAGAAGAAAGCACACAAGGTGATGACCGCAAAGCAGTGCAGGAAGCACGTGTGAACCGAGAAGCCAGAGAGACGAGACGACCACCTTCAACAACGTACACTGGATTGCAATCCAAATCTGTCATTGTGAAGCCAGGGAATGCTTCTGACGAGTTGAGCAGCTGCAGAAGCATATGATATATATTTGAATTGATAACGAATTCACAGCTGCAGATTGATGATAAATTAAACGATCTAATTACGCAACGTCAATCATTCACTGAATATTCAAGCAATATTTCCTTGCTAGAAATAGGTATTTAATTTTCATACTACTACCTATCTAGTTAAATAGTAGTATGTTGATGTTAATTAGAAATAGAAATATATTTTCCACCAATACAAAATCTGTACAAGGATCGTTACATTTACATATACTCGTAGATAAATACAGATATATACATTTATTACTTTTACAAAATACTAAATATAATACAATACAGATAAATGTAGAGGTGGGCGGGGCCAGAGCACTGTGGGACAGTAGGAACCTAGCCCCGCTAACAAAAGTTCAGATTAAAATTACTCACACATCAAAATCATTTACATTATACATATAAACATATATCCTAGATACTCTCACACAAGGTATGTACAGCCAAACAACAGGTCAGTGATCGTCATACAAGATACATACATGAAAGTCCACATACACATATACTTACAAATCACATACTTGGGCTATTATATGCCAATGTCCGGGATACAATATCAGGGTTGGAATAGCATTTGATATTTTCCATTCGCACACTATCATCTCTCTTAGTTACCTCAGATATTGCAACTTTCGTTTCTGTTAGTATTTGCTGACTAGTATTTGTTTAAGCTTTTTTTGGAACTTATCATATTCTCTTATTTCTTTAATGCTACGAGGAAGTAAATTCCATTCAATCGCTGAGGCAAAGTCAATACTACGTTGCCCTAAGCTTTGTCCTATGAAATGGTATCCGGAGGTTAACTTTATTTCTTAATGAGCTGCCACTCTGGGGTTTGTGGATGTTTCCAAGAAAATGCGGTAAATCATCGACCTTATAAATCATCTTATAGCAGAGACTCAGCATTTTGTAGCGATACATATCGCTGACCGTTAATATTCTATGTTTCGTCATGTGTGAATCTACTTCATTGGCCTTAACTCTAAATATAACTTTAAGTAATCTCCTTTGAAGTTTTTCTAGTTTAATTATGTTACTTCGTTTTCCTTGGTGAAAGATAAGAATGCAATAGTTTAATATACAATGTATATTGGCAAAATATATCTTTAATAGACATTCTAGTGGAAGGCATCGTCTTAAGTTGTAAAATATAGGTAAGAATTTTCTTAATTTGGTATTAAGTATCGTATTTGCATGTGAAGTGAAACTCAAATTTATGTCTATATGTACACCCAATAGTTTTAAGCAATTTACTCTATTAATCTTTGTTTGGTTTTGGTACAAATCCTGGTCTATTTCTTTAGAGCGATGGGGATGAATTATCATATATTCCGTCTTGCTATCATTAAGACGGATGCCATTTGCCTTACTGAATTTTTCCAGTGAGTCTAATCTGCTTTTTGCCGTGGAAAAGAGACTTTCTAGGCTTCTGCTCTTAAGTATAAGAGTGGTGTCATCAGCAAATATATTCAATTCGTCTTTGGGGAAAATGTTATGCATATCATTAATGTAGATAAGAAATAGAAGAGGACCTAAAGTTGAACCTTCAGGTACTCCTGTTTTGGTATATAATGCTTCAGAAAGAACACCATTTACTACAGTCTGATGACTTCTGCTGTTTAAATACGACTTGAACCAGTCTAAGGTAAATCCCCTTATTCCTATATGCTCTAACTTCTCTATTAGTATGTCATGTCTTATTATTTCAAAGGCCTTCCGAAAATCTACTGATAATAACATTATGAATTCTTTAGCTTCTACTGCTGTATATATTCTATTCATGACGGAAAGTAGTGATAGCTCTGTTGAGTGATGTTCTCTGAAACCGAATTGATTTGGGCTGAGAAACTCTATTTTATCTAAATAACTGTATAATCTGGAGTGTATAACCTTTTCGAGAATCTTGTCTACGTAGCTAAGTAAAGAGATTGGTCTGTAATTGTTTATGTCCAATCTTGATCCTTTTCTATAGACTGGTATAATTTTGGAGGTTTTTAAAGTAGTTGGCATGTTACCATCACGTACTATTTTGTTTAAAATGTAAGTAAGTCTATCGATCACATGGTCCGGACATAGTTTAAAGATTTTCAATGGTATTTTGTCATTTGTAGCTTTTTTATCATTCATTTTAATTAGTATGTCTTTTATTTCTTTTAACTCTATTTCTCTAAAGAAAAAGGACTTGTCTATGCGCTTTCCCAAATATTCTGCGAAATCGTTTCTTTTGCTAGGTTGAGTTCCATACAGTTTCCCAACTTCGTTAAAATGGGAATTAAAAGAGTTACAAATTCTAGTCGTGTTGGTTATCATTTCGTCGTTATTTAGTATTCGAATCATTGGTCTGTCTGACGACTTTCCTAATAGTTTATTAATAAATTTCCAGGAAGCTCTGGAGTCACTTTTGCAGTTCTCAATTATATTTCTGTTATACTCATCTTTTTTCTGTTGAATAAGTGCTTTATAATACTTATTGTATTTATGATACCGTTCTTTATCGGAGCAGTTTTGACTGGCCTTGTACACTTTGTATAATTTTTGCTTCTTATGTAGTGCTTTTGTGCAGGCACTGTCAAACCAGGTCTTACTGTTTGCTTTCTTCTTCGATAAGCGTATTAACGGGAAAGCTTCCTCAAAAGCTTCATGAATTTGCTTTTGGAAATCTTCATATAAGTTTAGAGAACTTATGTCAGCGTGTCGGTTATCGAGAAAAATGCAAGAATTTAGTATCTCAATGAATTTCAGTTGGTTGGACTCATTATATATCCTTATTAAGGGCCTTTCGTTTTCATACAAGTTCGCTTTCAACCTATTTAAATGTATAAAAACATATTGGAGTCTATGGTCAGTGATATTTAAGTCGACATTGCCGGAGAACACTTTATTTCCAACAATATTTCTATAGTTAATGAAAATTTGGTCAATCAAACTAGTGGTTCCCGTAGTTGAACTCCTTGTAAATGAATTGATTGTAGGATACAATGCATATTCTAATAATGAGTCATAAAAATCTTCTACATTGGTATCATTATCATATTTCATTCTACACAATTTCATATCACCCAACACTGCAAAAACATTTGTGGCATTATGGTTTCTTAGCCATGTATTCATGTTTTCTATGAAGTTCTTTGCATTCTCGGATGGTGATCTATAAATTCCTATTATAGTTTGACATTTTAGTTTGGCGTAATCGAATGTGATACTAACTGAATCTGCTCCTGGTATAAAATCGCAACCACTGTCTATTAGCGAGATAGTTTCTTTACGATAGAATAATACTACTCCTCCCGACCTATTTAATTTACTTGAGTACACTATTCCGTAGTCCGGGAGTGAGTTTTTGTACATATCTATGTTATTTATCCAGCATTCACTTAGCACTATTACGTCAATATTTTTTGGTATAGTTTTAAACACGTGTTCGAATTCTAAAAAATTAGCTTTTAGCGACCGTATGTTCATATGAACTACACGCAAGTTGCTCTTATCTGCCTTGCAAAATCTTCTAAATTCTTCTATGTCACTTAGATCCTTACTACTGTGATTTATTTGTGAAGACGTACTGTCCATCATACAGAAATGTTATTGTGTTGTCCTATAAACCACCAATGTTATTCCAACAAAATATGTCTAGATTTCAGGAAGGCAAGAAAAATTACGCACTAAAATTGCACTACACTGATCGTCTTTACGGAGATAGATCTTACCGATTAGATATTATCAAATGCATCATCGCAAAAATAGTAGTAGCTGATTACGAACAGTAGGATCCGAGGTCGGACCAAGGGTTTATGAAAAATTATGGCATTTGCATTTAACTGATTCGTGTCATCGAACGATTGCAATTGTTGACTCGCAATGATAGTGAAGTCATTTGATTGGATTGACTTCTTACCATACAACCTCCACCTACCACTGAAGGTGATATATCACTCCAATCCACGTACCAATTTGCTCTCGATGTCACGTACACGTCCGAGTAATAGTATCAAATATAGCTGCATGAATTTCATGTCATTGGTTTAGTTACTGTCCAGTTCTCAAGAAAAAGTATCAAGCTATTATGCGACTCTTAAAGATGGAAAATTTCGACGTGGAAAACCAAGCATCGATGATTAGTCTATTCAAATGCTGATAAAAAATAACTGCAATCCGCGCCAACGAGACGATCTCCTACTTCAAGCAGCTGGTTCGCGCTCGCCACCCAATGTTGCTACCATTTCTCGAAGCGACAATGATAGCATCATTGCGGCCGGTTTTATGTGTCCAGAAGCAAACTATTAACGCTCGCTCTTCCGTGGCAGTGACTTCAACTCCGTCCTTTCTTTCATTTTGACTGTATATAATGACTTGATTTTTCTTTTATTGTACGCGTTCCGAAGTGTTGCCCGAAAAGAATCGGCGAAAGGCCTCGCAACTAATGACATCGTTTTGTCTTATCTTCATTACCATGATTACGGCCAACAAGTGTTTCAACCGACTAAAGGCCATTTCACCATCATGCGCCAAAACTTTGGATAAAGTTTTGACGGCGCGTTGCCGCTTGGCAAAATGGCGACTCCAAGAGCAATTCTACGAACGGTGCTTGGACGAATCTCTTGTACCTCCTGACGTGCAGCGCAAGGTCGCTTACGGGGGCCTCCAAAGCACTGCCAACACTTGTCAGCGTCACCTGTAGGCTGAACTTGACGACCTCCGAATGAGGATGGAAAGCCAAATTCGCTTTCTTACTAAACACAAGCACGTTGTCTACCTACTCGACCTAGTCTCGCTTATTAAATTCTCGAAGCTTAGTACTGAAACGGTCAACAATTGCCGCAAAAAGTCAGCATTTCCTTGAGTTATAAGTATAATTCCATACCTTGGATTGAAGATATCTCCTATCCTTCTCCTTTGAATAAGCATATAATTAATCTTTCGTCTCATAATTTAAATAAAGTTGAAACCCAGGCTCTAAGTCGTGGCCTAAAATTCAGCATTCCGTCTAAGTCCCACCAACCGAGTGTGGATGCCGAATTTGAAAGTTATTTTCACCAACTCCAGTCCACCAGTGCAGTAGAAGTGCATTTTCTAAAACTAAAAGCTGAGTTAGTTTCCACTGCTAAGGATTTTTCTAAAAGACGCTTCATTAAAAGTCCTATAGATAAAAATCAGATGAACGCCCCAAAATCACTAAAGTAAAATAAGGATCTTGTCATCGCTAGTCCCGACAAAGGAAATGCAGTCGTCTTAATGAACAAGTCCGACTAAGTTGAGAAGATGCAAGACATTTTGAATGATTCTAATAAATTCGAAGTTGATAATTTCGGGATCGACCTGACACCTAAAATCCAAAAACAAATTAACGAAGCCATTTCAGAACTAACTAGGAATCAAATAATCACTAATGCGGAGTCCAACATATTGAAAAGTCGAGGCACCGTCATACCTCGGATGTATGGGCTCCCTAAGCTTCATAAAGAAGGGATACCGATACGCCCTATTCTTAGTATGGTTAATTCGCCATATCACAAATTAGCTAGGTGGCTCGTTGATATCCTCGCGCCCTTTCGTGAAGCAGTATGCAATCATACTCTAAAAGATTCGTTTGATTTTATCAATCGCATTCGCTCTATAGATTAAAGTGCCAAACTTTTTGTTCGTTTGATGTCACATCACTCTTTACCAATGTGCCTCTGGTGGAAACCGTTGAATTCATAGAAGTTATTAAACACAAATATAACATTGACATTAGACTAGATATTAAAAAGCTGAAGTCCCTCATTCTTTTGTGCAGTAGTAAAATCCAATTCAAATTCAACAACAAATTATATTTTCAAAAAGATGGCGTCGCCATGAGTATCCCTCTCGATCTCGGTCCCTGCTTAGCTGACATTTTTATGGGTTATGCTGAAAATCATCTTTTCAAAAAATAATCAGTGCTATAGCCCGATGCACTATTTTCGCTACGTAGATGACACCTTTGTTGTCTTTAATGATGAAAATCACATCACTAACATTGGTTTGTGTGTCGATACGGGAGGTTCTTCATTGTTTAGAAAATCAAAAAAAGGTTTAGCGCTCCCAAGGTTATGACGAGGATTTTATTTTAAAATTGTATAAAATACACCCGACCGGTTTCGTCGCGATAGGACAGTCTCAAGGGCTGATTATGTACATCTCCAAGAGTGCTTAAATATATGAAGTAAAAGGTAGGACAACTCTTCACATCTGTTCATGACGTCTGTTCATTTGTGGCATGTTCTTTGCAATATAGCGAGCTTCAGCCAACCTAGTAGATATCGCATTGCGCTGTTTATTGATTATTTTGCAGTTAAAGTCATTAATACTCATCACTTTAGTCGGATGGTCTATACGATTGTGATCGCTAAGTGCACTTTTGCAGTCACGGTGTGAAATACTTCTTTTATGTTCCTGGAAACGATATCGAAAAGGTCGACATGTTTGGCCTATATAGCTTTTGTTACAAAGCTTACAAGAAAAATTATAAATTAAGTATTTATCATTGCAATTATATTTAGGTGCGATAACTTTACAGATATCACAATTACAAATAAATTTATTTTTACAATTATTATTTACTGTTGAAATGAGGTAATTACCTGGTTTAGAAACGATTCTAACGGGTAAATTGTACTTATTATTTAATTTATTTAATTTTCGTAACATACTGTCGTTAATATAATCTAACGTTACTGTCACCTTTTTACTTTCGTCGGGAACATTTTTGTTGGTCTTACATGTATGTATACTTTGAACTTTATATTTAGCACTGTCAAACTTGAATCCATTTTGTCTTATTCTATTTTCCATAATAGTACATGATTTGGAGAAATCCGCATCATTAGAACAACGATTGTGGACGTATTCAATACTATTACGTACAAAATTATCTTTGATGTAATTCGGTAGCCAACTGTCTTTACGTAAGCATATACCCGAGTGACAAGGTTTGCTGAACCATTTATATGAGAAATTGTTATCAATAGTTATGTCAAGAAATATAAAATAAAGGCCAAACATGTCGACCTTATAGGCCAAACATGTCGACCTTTTCGATATCGTTTCCAGGAACATAAAAGAAGTATTTCACACCGTGACTGCAAAAGTGCACTTAGCGATCACAATCGTATAGACCATCCGACTAAAGTGATGAGTATTAATGACTTTAACTGCAAAATAATCAATAAACAGCGCAATGCGATATCTACTAGGTTGGCTGAAGCTCGCTATATTGCAAAGAACATGCCACAAATGAACAGACGTCATGAACAGATGTGAAGAGTTGTCCTACCTTTTACTTCATATATTTAAGCACTCTTGGAGATGTACATAATCAGCCCTTGAGACTGTCCTATCGCGACGAAACCGGTCGGGTGTATTTTATACAATTTTAAAATAAAATCCTCGTCATAACCTTGGGAGCGCTAAACCTTTATTTGATTTTCTAAACAATGAAGAACCTCCCGTATCGACACACAAACCAATGTTTTGCTGCCATGGATCTTCACCAAGAAGTTCGTGTGATTGCCAAGTCACTTATGTACCTCCTGATCAAACAAGTCCGAGTATCATGCTCAATTGTGTTTCTCTTGACATGCCTGTCATATAAAGTAATACCAAAGTTCGTAGAACAATCGATACACTTACCACAGTGGATGGAGAACACTCCGGCATTGGAAAGGAAAGCAATGTCTCTCAAAATGGAAATGGTTCGAGAGAATATCAAGGCCCTACGAGAGAAGTCCTACGACATCAATCGACAGATCTCCTACTCTTATCTCAACTTGGTAAGGTATCCGTTCGAGAAGGAAGGGATACGAAGTATTCTGGAGAAAATTGATGAAGCAGTGGAATGTGAAGAAAATGATATCTTCCAACGTCATTCCAAGAAGTGGTCGTGGTGGACTGATAGAGGGTTTCCGACTGTTAGGACGAGCTATCATTTGAAACACAAGTGTCGCTTTTTCTTTATGTATGTAGATGATTTGTGGTTTAAGGGGGGACAACTCATCTAATCAAATCATTGACTTTGATAACGTAGATATTCGCTTAACTAATGAAACCAAAATCTCTTTACCTACTGATATTAAAAATTTTCTTTGTAAAGGACCTAAATATCGTTTACCAAACAAGGTGAATCAAAATCTCATTTTGAATAACGAAATAGCTATCAGTAGTATTTCCCATAAACTTCGTTGGGCTCATCACTTTAACGGTAATGATAACAGTAACAATAAAATTAAGATTCCTTTCGATAAAAGTACAGTTAATATGCCTCCTTGTATGCCAGAGGAATTAGAAAATAATTTTGAATTATTTGAAGTTGAAGCTAAAAAACTCCTGGAAGTAGAAACGGATCATTTAAAGAAAAATAAACAGTACATCAAGACGAACAAGATAGTAAACAAAACTAATTCTTTCCTGAAAAATAATAATTTGACGCTAGTATCGTCTGATAAATCGAACCGTATTGTTGTAACGGATAAAGATAACCTCATTGCTAGGACTGAGTCTCTGCTCAATGATACCAATACTTACAAGTTAAGAAATAAGTCAAAAAGCTCTTCTATCGAAAATCAAGCTAACTGTATGATTAGAAGTAAATGTAAAAATAACTGTAGAATCGACCACGAGAAGCTTTTGTCTTCGGGGAGTCACCCTGCTTATTTTCGTGTTCAAGTCAAGGACCACAAAGAGAAGGAAAACCAATATTTTCCGTTGAGACCTATTGCATCTGCAATAAATACACCGACAGAGAAAGTCGATTGGCTTTCAAGTGTGATCCTTAATCAATTGGTTAAATTCATTCCAGCCCACTTAGATAGTACTAAATCTCTCATAAATATTCTTAAAAATCAAGAGAATAATTTCAATAGTCTAGATAGCATTCTAATTTCTCTTGATGTAAAAAACTTGTACCCAAGCATTCCAATCAGCGAAGCATTAACCGTTATTGAAAACTTTGCCACAATTCATTGGCATAAAATTGACAATTATGGCTTCTCAGTCGAAGACTTAATAGATTTTCTTAAGTTCATTTCTTATAATTATGAAGTAACGTATAACAATAAAACGTACTTACAAATACAAGGTTGCCCTATGGGAACCCACTTCTCACCCCCATTTGCAATTATTTATATGGATTATGTAGAACAGAGGGCTCTAACTATTATTAAAGATAAATACGGTATCATACCCGTGATTTATAAAAGATACATTGATGATGTGATCTTGGGACCGCTCCCCAGAGATAATGAAACGTTCAAAAATATATTAAATGCCTTTAATTCTGTAGATAATAGCATAAAATTTACAATGGAGATTCCAGAAGAGAATTCGCTGAACTTTCTTGACATAACTATTGATAACAATTTCTCATATAAATGGTTCAGCAAACCTTGTCACTCGGGTATATGCTTACGTAAAGACAGTTGGCTACCGAATTACATCAAAGATAATTTTGTACGTAATAGTATTGAATACGTCCACAATCGTTGTTCTAATGATGCGGATTTCTCCAAATCATGTACTATTATGGAAAATAGAATAAGACAAAATGGATTCAAGTTTGACAGTGCTAAATATAAAGTTCAAAGTATACATACATGTAAGACCAACAAAAATGTTCCCGACGAAAGTAAAAAGGTGACAGTAACGTTAGATTATATTAACGACAGTATGTTACGAAAATTAAATAAATTAAATAATAAGTACAATTTACCCGTTAGAATCGTTTCTAAACCAGGTAATTACCTCATTTCAACAGTAAATAATAATTGTAAAAATAAATTTATTTGTAATTGTGATATCTGTAAAGTTATCGCACCTAAATATAATTGCAATGATAAATACTTAATTTATAATTTTTCTTGTAAGCTTTGTAACAAAAGCTATATAGGCCAAACATGTCGACCTTTTCGATATCGTTTCCAGGAACATAAAAGAAGTATTTCACACCGTGACTGCAAAAGTGCACTTAGCGATCACAATCGTATAGACCATCCGACTAAAGTGATGAGTATTAATGACTTTAACTGCAAAATAATCAATAAACAGCGCAATGCGATATCTACTAGGTTGGCTGAAGCTCGCTATATTGCAAAGAACATGCCACAAATGAACAGACGTCATGAACAGATGTGAAGAGTTGTCCTACCTTTTACTTCATATATTTAAGCACTCTTGGAGATGTACATAATCAGCCCTTGAGACTGTCCTATCGCGACGAAACCGGTCGGGTGTATTTTATACAATTTTAAAATAAAATCCTCGTCATAACCTTGGGAGCGCTAAACCTTTTTTTGATTTTCTAAACACATCACTAAATTCGCCTCCATGATAAATAGCGTTCATCCTAATCTTCATTTTACTAAAGAATCGGCTGAGGCCGGAAAACTTCCTTTTCTGGATGTTTTAGTCATAAAAAACAACGACAACTCTTTTATCGACCTGTATTCATAGAAAACCGACGTGGACAGGTCTTTACCTTCATTTCTTTAGCTTTGTTCCTACTTCTTACAAAAGAAATTTAGTAAAAAATCTTTTCGATCGTGCGAGACGGGTCTGCAGCTCCGAGCATCTCAATGCTGAAATAAAGTTTCTCTTTGAAACTTTACGCGATAATGGCTATCCATCCTCATTCATCGAAAAGTACAGCCTGCAAAGGCAAAGAGAAGCTGTTACTGGACCTGAAAAGAAGCCAGCTTACCTGATGGTTCCGTATTTGGGAGAACAGTTCTCAAGCGAAGTGAGAATGAGAGTCCGTGCTGCAACAGCTCTGGCGTTCTATGCCATCGAGCCGAAGATCGTCTTCTCCACCACTAGGATTCTAGCTCGCCCCCTCAAGGATCCGCTGCCGCCGACCTGTGCCTCCGACATCGTTTACCAATTCACATGTAACTGTGGTGACAGTTACGTAGGACGCACGGAGAGGTGGTTGGCTAAGCGAGCTGATGAACACCTTCCACAATGGCTGATGAAGGACAAGTGCAGGCGATCTTCAGCAGCACCGACAAGCGCGGTCACGCGTCACACGATGACGTGTACATCGTTCGATCGCGCCAACGAGAAGATCTCCTACTTCAAGCAGCTGGTTCGCGCTCGCCACCCAATGTTGCTACCATTTCTCGAAGCGACAATGATAGCATCATTGCGGCCGGTTTTATGTGTCCAGAAGAAAACTACAGTTCGTTTCATAAAAAGTGGATCATCCTAAAATTTGACTAAATAAAACATAAGTATGATACAGAAAACATTTTTCATGTTATTTCATGTCCCTAATATATTTAAATGTCCTTATATAATCTGATAAGGTATGATACAGTAACGGTTCTTAAGAAGCTAATATTTTGTGGCCCTACCCTTATTGTCAATGACATTACCAATTCGTCTAGGCATTGATTCGATGATATCGTTGATTTTTGACTGATCTAACTTTCACCACTCTCTTTTTAACGGTGACGTAAGTTGTGATACGCCATCTGTAGGTAGCAGTGAACGACGAACGTTACGTTTTAGAATACTCCATACATTTTCTATGGGATTCACATCAGGAGAACGAGCTGGCCAAGATAATGTCCTAAGCCCTAATTGAGACTTGCATAAGTTGACTTTACTACTCCTGTGACACGTAGCATTATCATCCATAAATAACCAAGTCGATGGATCACCAAGTTGATCTGTCATTTGGCCAAGGTTCATTCGTAAAACATTCACATAGCGTTCAGAATTCATGGTTCCTTGCTGTATGTGAAGTTCAGAGCGGCCATTGGTGCAAATGCCAGCCCAAATCAGTAGAGTCGCACCACCTTGTACCCGGGGACGATGTAAATGTCTCGGAATTTCCTGATCAGATTTTATCCATAATCTCAATCGACCATCACTATCCTTCAGACGGACTGATGCCTCATCAGACCAGACAACCCGATCCCATTGATTTCGCCAGTGACAATGACTCATTGCCCATCTGAGACGTCTTTTTGTATGCTGATCTGATAATTCGATCTGAGAGGGCCTCTTACAGCTCTTGAAATTCGACTCAATGAGTCTTCTACGAATAGTGGACTTAGAAATAGACGAGGCTAGTGCAGCCATCTCAGTTAACGAGAGACTTGGATCAACTTTAACAAATCTCAAAATTAGGCGGTCTCTACGTTTGGATGTTTTGCGTGGACGGCCAGAGCCCTCTTTACGACAGAGTCGAAAATCATCATTATGCCATCGATGCACATTTGTGTAAGGGACATTTAGTCGCTTGCTTGTAGCTCGCAAAGAAGACCCTAGTTCTAGCAAGGTTGACACTTTGCCTTTAGTGAATGCGATCTCGTTATTGTTAATTTTTGCTTTGTATTGTTTTCAACCGGTAAGAGATAGATTTCTAGCTGAAAGCAATCAGGAGTGCTGCCAACACCACCGCTACGAAGTCAGGAAGCTATGGAACATGAAGTCCAGTTAATCACATGTAGCAGTTACATTATTGTTGATGAATAATGGTGCTATACTGGCTCTGATTGACCGATTTTCTTTATTTTTGTTTTGCTTAATAGCTTTTGGCTTGTAGAACAACATATTACATAACAAAGGAAACAAATGTAATTTTATAAGAGTGAGGTATGATTTTGTGTAACATTGCTAAATGAAGATCAAATTATCTACTACTTTTTTTATCTATAACAGGAAAACAACTCAATATTCATGCTTGAAATTTCCAACAATGATATTAGTAAGCACAACTGACATATCTTCCAAATTTCAGAGAAATTCGTTCAAGTTTGGCGGAGTTAGACAAAGTTGAAATTAAGGCGATGTTTAAGGGTGATCCATTTTTTATGAAACAATCTGTATTAACGCTCGCTCTTCCGTGGCAGTGACTTCAACTCCGTCCTTTCTTTCATTTTGACTGTATATAATGACTTGATTTTTCTTTTATTGTACGCGTTCCGAAGTGTTGCCCGAAAAGAATCGGCGAAAGGCCTCGCAACTAATGACATCGTTTTGTCTTATCTTCATTACCAATACGATTACGGCCAACAAGTGTTTCAATCCGTTGATTGTTAAGCCCAATGAAATTGCAATTATTTTTATAACCCCTGGGTCTGATGTCAATTGAGGATCCTCAGCAGAAGAGTAGCTGGACAGTAGTGATTTTAATCAGCAATCCACTCCAACTATGAAGAGGCAACATTCATTGACTGTTGATAAGAGTCTGGTTATAAGCTTATTATTAAGCTTATGAGCTTGTATTATAAGAGTTGTAAGAGTCTGTTAAGGTAAATTATTCCAAATTTGTCGGAATTTAAATACCTTGGTTTTACTGTCACCGAACCTTTCACTCTCATCTGTCACGTTTCCAAATTAATTGCAATAAACAGCATGATTCTCGCAATGATTAGAACAAAGCTTGTCCTGAGCATCTTCGGTAATACGTAGAACGACATTTATCCGAGCTTTCTCTAATTGCGTGAAAATGGTAATTCGAAAGCCATGATTTTGCCATGAAATGTCATCAAGTCATTTCCTATCATGTGTCATTGCCATACTTCTGATTGGCAATGAAGGTGAGAACGTGGCTAAACGTTGTCGCGACTTTACATGTGTTGCATTTGATGCTATGGGCAGCAGAAGTTAATGTAGATATTAGGTATATGTAGAGTTTGAATTTCATATCGCAATTTCTCTTTGGCACTATACGTGGTTGACTGTGAGGCAGAAATTTAAGTTCGACGCTGATTATGTGGTGGCTTTAAAAGACTTTCACTGCTTCAATCAAGCACAAAGAATCGTCACAAATGTTGTTTGCCGATATTAGGAGGTTTGCTAATCCTTAATGTGTTTTGCTTCTAGACAAAGGTGCCAGAATACATGAGCACATGACCTTAAGAGTTTTCAAAAAATTTTCGCTCTACACTTATTATTCTTCCCGAACTCGGAGAAAACATAGAAAATGTGATTTATACTGAAAGCTTCATTCTGCTTCCCAATGGATCTACATTGTGAATCCCATAGGTTGACAATAAGAGGAGCCAGGAAGAACTCGACAGACACGCAGATTGTAGTAGCCATACGGTGCACAATGCACATTGTGCATCATTATATCCCATTTTCGATCTCCTTCCTTGTAGAAGATCATGCTGGCGGCCAGAGCTGGCCCCCATTACACTGACCACGATTTGTACAGTTTGAATGAATACTCTGCATATTTATGGGCATCATCAACTCATCACAACGTTTTTTCCGCTTTGCTTTGCTATCCGGATCGTTGAATGAAATACATGGTATGAAAATAAAAAAAATATATTCGATATGAACAGATTTATTGAAATCGACTCTGCAAGCGAAATACATCAGTCATTGACAATACACGAAATATCACTGGTCCAGTGGTCACACGTCTGTAAGCAACTAATAATTGTCAAATCTTCCGATAGGACGGTCCCAATTCACTGTTTTCCCAGGAAGAGGGAATGAAGTTTTCGGAGTCTCAGATGGAGGCGTTCTGAAAATTGACAAATTACATGTTGAAAAATCCGAAAAAGTTGAAGAAGCGTAGCTTTAAAATTGAACAAAAAATATTCAAGATTTCAACATTTCGTGGGATACGTGACTTTTTAATCGCCTGACGTAACTACGTAGTAATCAATAATTAGATGAAATTATCATCACAAGCAAGCGACTCAAAAATAAGGAATTACCTGAGCGTTTTCATGGTCGTATCCCATCATCAGAGGTAACTATCCTCAATTTAACAAGTATCTTGAACTTGTCATTGTACTTCATTTGCGCAAAAACAATGTCAATATCAGATGCTGCTGACATGCAAAACTGAAGTAGAATGACAAGTTCAAAATACTCGCTAAATTATGGATAATTAACACCATAGAAATCCGATGATCCGTAGTAAGAAAGGACTAGTACAGACAGGGATATTGGAAACAATAGTGCATCGTGGACATGCATTGTCTTGACAACGTTAACTCTGTGATGATAGCGGCTTCCAGTGGTTGACAATGTGAAGATTCTGGCAGCTTGACAGTGAACTTTATAAATATTAACGGGTGCCATCATTTCTCACTAGTGCATACACAAAAGCATTGGTACTTCTGTTCTCCCCCCCCCACATTTTTGTTGTTGACACCCTCGAGTGTTGCATCGTCAGCAGCGATCTTCTCTTGCTCCTAAGTGCAGTCTGCGTTGAGTGTGTAAAATTCCTCTGATCTGTAGAAAATTCACAGCACTTGATTTGCCGTTCGCTGTAGTTGCAATGTAGACAACAATCCCACGAAGTTCATGATCACAGCTGTATCTTGTATTCTAACTGAGTATCCAAGGGACCAATCCCCCAATCCCTCATACCAGGAATTTATTAAGCTGTAAGACTTCTCAATAGTGTTGTGCTGTCACTCATTGACAGTTGAAGTCTATTCTGAATCAATGTGACTAAGTTTAAGAAAATTCGATGAATTTGGAAACATTGGAAAATGTCGGGGGGGGGGGAGAATAGAAGTACCAAAGCATTTTGAAAAAAATTACTTGCAATAAATCGCCTTGAGGCAAGAATCAACAACCACTGCAGGTACTTCTATTCTCTCTCCCCCCTCCCCCAACATTTTCCAATGTTTCCAAATTCATCAAATTTCGTCAAACTTAGTTACATTAGATTTAGAATAGACTTCAACTGTCACTGAGTGACAGCACAGCACCACCGAAAAGTCTCACTTGACCCCTGGGATGAGGGATTGGTCCCTTGGATACTCAGTTAGAATACAAGATAGAGCTGTGATCATGAAATTCGTGGGATTGTTGTCTACACTGCATGCAGCTACAGTGAACGGCAAATCAAGTGCTGTGAATTTTCTACAGACCAGAGGAATTTTACACACTCAAAGCTTGTGCGACGGTAGTGAAACTGTACTCAGGAGCAAGAGAAGATCGCTGACGATGCAACAGTCGAGGGTGTCAATAACAAAAATGTGTGGGGGGGAGAATAGAAGTGCCCCATTGCAGTCCCCATATTACAGTAACTTGCTTCTTCGAAAGATCTAGCAATGAGTGCAAAAACAAGCGGCTGAAATTGCCATAAACAAGCAGTTGTTGTCCATTCTAGTCTCACTAACTCAAACAAAGCGAAAAGTCGAACAGAGCGCATATTTTAGTGCAGACATCAACCTTCCTTTAATCTCAATGTACTAGATGAAATAATTTCTAATGAATAATATAATCTATTTTCATGAATTACTAGATTATTTATTTCCTATTATTATTATTATTTCTCGATGTGCATCATGATCCTGTAGCCAGAATTCCATGAGAAATTTCTATCAAAATGTCAGAGGGGAATTGATCAAAATTTTCAGAAATGGAATATTTATTTCAGGTTTTGCTTATCTCTTATCGACGAATTCCTCTCAATTGAGACCGGCATCATTGGCAAGTATGCATGGTATTCTTGGTATTCATTATCTCATGCACGGTAGCTTATCGCTAATGATCTTGACCTTTCACGGCGATTCAGTCTGCGTATTTCAATGAATTTACATGTCGAAGTTTATGCTCCACAGTGATCTATTTCTTGCTCGTCGTATTCAACATTCTCGTCGTCGTCGGTATTCATCATCTGCATCATCCAGCGTTGACATTCGTTGCAGCAGTGATTTTGTGTCTTCTTCTATATCTTGTCCGCTGTGGACACGCTAGTGCGAGATCCGTTGTGTGTTGCCGCCGTTTTGGATCGATAGAAACGGGGCTACGATCGAAGCAACTTGTGATAACTCTTCAACCCATTCGCTATTGCACGCATTGAAGCAACATCGTCTGCGCTGGTCTGTTGGTTAAGTGATCTGATTTCTTGATCCAAGGTCTTGAGTTCGAGTCCAGTCGTTTTTTCGACTCTTGAGAATTTGAAAGTGGTTATCGAGAATTGCTGACTTTATTTTGAAGTATGGTTCTGACAAGTGATGACATCGCCTCCATGAGTGAGGATGAATTAATGAGAAGGAAAAACTCAATCAACAAGGACAAACAAATGGAAATTTAGCCATGTTATTCCACTACCAAAAACGTCGGTGCCAAATATACATCAATTGCGGCCTATTTCGCTCCTGCCCGTGCCGTCCAAGCTTTTGGAAAGGTTTGTGCTGCATTCAAAGATTCACACAAGTTTTCTGAAGGGATTCGGCAACGAGCAATTTGGTGCCAGGCCCGACTCTTCAACATCATGTGCCTTGATTAAGCTGACAGACTTTATTGCTCGATCTTTGGACCGCAAGGATATTACAGGCGTCCAAGTTCTCCTGTACGACTTCTCCAAGGCCTTCGACGTTGTAAGTCATGCAACTATCAGAAATCGTCTTCAAGAATTAGCATTTCCTGCTGGTTTTGTGTCATGGATCACTAATTACCTTGAAGGTAGAAGTCAAGCGGTTCATATTGGAAATTCAGTCAGCGCTCCCTTGTCAGTGACGTCTGGAGTCCCGCAAGGGTCTGTATTGGGTCCTTTACTGTATTGTCTTGTCGCAGGTAGTCTGGTTAAAGTCAATCAATCTTTATTTATTCTGAAATATGTAGATGACGTGACGATTGCTGCGCCAATCACGAAGACATACGAATGTGACAATCGAGATTCATACCTAGTTGTGGCAGAGCACAATAACATCGAACTGTGGTCTCAAAGTAACCAAATCAAATTGAACTTAACAAAAAGTAAATCTATGTTTCTTAAGAAGTCCTCCGACGCTGTCCCGGTTGCTTTACCTGATATGGAGCATGTCTCTGAAGCGAAAATTTTGGGAGTTGTATTTAATGATCGCCTAAAATGGGATTCCCATGTAAATAACGTGATCAGTATAACGTCAAGGAAACTATATCCATTGTGCGTATTACGTCCCCTGCTAACCAATAGCCAGCTGATGATAATCTACTTCTCTTTAGTGAGATCGGTCTTGGAATACGCTAATGAAGTATTTGTTCAGATTCCAAACTATATTGACTGCAAATTGAACAAGATTCAAAAACGCGCGCACTGGCTTATCTGCAGAAGTAGTAAGGAAGTGACAAACACCAGATAGCGCAAGATGGCCGCCATCGCTGAGTCCCCCCCCTCTGGAACGGCAGAGTGTCGTGGTCGGCCGCCGTGGTGCTTCGTGTCTGAGTCCCCCCCCTCTGGAACGATAGAGTGTCGTGGTGGACTTGGGCGACCGCCAGGATTAGTCTTGAGGCTATAGTGTGTGATGTTTTTGGTGCAATCTGCTGAATGTTGGGTTGTAAAATGGGTTGTTTCGAGTGGAAGGAGTGGTCGGATGAGAAAACGGAGGTCGGATTCGTGTTCAGCGTGAAATTCTGCATCGGTAGGGTGAGTTTCAAGTCAATCGGTGAGAAAAAATTTTTCTTCAAAATTTTAACAGAGTTAGAATTTGGGATGTTTTGGTGTGTAGCGCCCAAACGAAGCATCGGATGAGAAAACGGAGGTCAGATTCGGAATCTACGTGAAATTTTGGGTTAGGAAGGATGTTTCCAGCGAAATCGGAGAGAAAAAATTTTCACTGACGTCCCCCCCCTCTGGACAGCTTGCTTCGATTTTGGCTTCTAGTGGACGGATTTTGTCGTGCGATAGCTCGTTTGAAAGCTAAGAGTGAGACAAATTTAGTGAAAGAATCGGCTTGTTCCTATCTGTCTTCGTTCAAAAGTTAGAGCGGTTACAAGATTTTAGGTCGGAGCTCGCTTACCTGAAAAAATCCTAAGTGTCAGAGTGACTTTGTATGGGTAAAATTTTGAAAATTTTCCAAAGTGTGGAATTTCGACCTGGGACCGTCACCAAAACATTTTTCATCAAATTCTGAAATTTCGCTGACGTCCCCCCCCCTCTGGACAGCTCGCTTCGATTTTGGCTTCTAGTGGACGGATTTTGTCGTGCGATAGCTCGTTTGAAAGCTAAGAGTGAGACAAATTCAGTGAAAGAATCGGCTTGTTCCTATCTGTCTTCGTTTAGATGTGAGACACCATTTAAGATTTTGGGACATTGGCGAAAAACGACAGAGTTAGAATTTGGGACGTTTTGGGCTGTAGCTTCAAAACGAAGCATCGGATGGGATAACGGATTTCAGATTTGGAATCAGCGTGATGTTATTGTCCAATGAGGATCATCATCCAATGAGAATCAAGCATTTCTTTATAAATAGCGAGCCTTCCACAGTGAGAATCATTCCATCGTTGAATCACACGAGTGACGGACGCACATTTTCTCTCTCTCTAGTTCCCTGTTCTATTATCCAACTAAAATGGTAAGTCGCTACTTCCCTCCCTCTCCTCCCTTGAACGTAAACTTAATACAATCTTTTTTCATTTTCAGGCATCTACTCCATCTGCTGCACTAGTAGGACAAAATGGCGGTCAAACGTTACAAGGTTCGCTACGGTCAGATCATCTACAACTGAGGCCAGTGGAAGAAACATCCAAGGTACATAATCCTACACCGCTACAGCGTAAATTTAAACAAGCCTTGCGTTATGATGATCATAGCGTAGTACTCCAAACGGGAATGCTCCCTTCCACGGATGTCAAGATAATGCACAATCAGTATGGGGACTACATACTGATCCCCGTGAGTCCGTACATTCGCCACCAACTTGATATTATTGAGGAGTACGTGACATTAAATATGGACATTCCTACTCCTCTTGCTCAAGAGTGGAAGGCGAGAGATGACAAGGATACTCCCTATAGAAAGATTTGGGATGGTAATCACATTTGCCTACCGGTATCACATTGGTGTACTTACTATAAGAAGGATGGAGATCATTCAATACCCATCAGATGTGATGAGCTCGGAGAAGGTACTTGGGATATCCTTTTCAAAGTGAATGGACTATATTATGGTCGACACAAGGATAATAAAATAGCCTCTCTCTCCATGCATATGGAATCCATCCTATATATTCCGAAACCACCCAACGTGGACGACATAATTGATCAAATCCTTAACAGCAGTGGTACGAAGCGCAAGTCGGAGAAGAATGCTACATCAAAACGCAAATCAAAGAAGGAGAATTACTAGTCCTTTCCTAACTCTACCCTATGACAATTCGCTTATGTGCTTTGAGTGTCGTAGACGTGGTCTTATTAGATACATTTTACTTCTTCGTTGCCATCATATCATTTGTGTATTTTGTCGTGAAAAGCATCGATGTAATTCTTCATTTTGTAATATGTTATAGAACATTTCCTTAGATGTGTAAATTTCCGTTTTAGGCTTCTATCATCATTTTTATGGATTGTGAGGGTGAACCTGTACAGGAGCTCAGTGCTATTGCTATGAACAATTGGACATATCAGATTGTTAGTGTCTATCATCAACATGCCAACTGCGATCCCAATGTTGATCAATGGGCGAGAAAACACATTCATGGACTTAATCTGAAATATTTGCAAGACTATGGCTTTTCTTGTGAAAGTGCTCTTCTTATTGACTTTAAACGATGGTTAGCTGCTTTCAATGTTATACGCATCTTTTGTAATAATCCTGGTAAGGAGAGGAAAGTATTTCCTAATCTAATCATTGATGATATTTTGCTCCCGCCTTGGGATAGTAGAGTGAATCAACATTATCATGAAGTCACGAAACGTTTTAAGGATTTGTGTGTTCCTATTTTGTCTGTTCGTTGTAGTAGCTACGTTCATAACCAATGCTTCTTTCCTCCTTACCTCAACACTGCCAAAGTCCTGTATGGTTATCATTGCTCGCTGTATGATAGTTATCAGCTGTATCTATTTTATCTCTTTCAAACCATTGATTTATAATGCATGCTTGTTACCGTTATTCAATAAATGTTACTATGAGAAGAGTTGTTGTTTTCATGCAATGGATGGGTTAGTTAAAGGGCGATCATAACTTTCTCAAACGACTGCGGAACATTACGTTTTCATAGGCAAAGTTTAAAAGGAGCTGTTCAAGATTATGTGATAAATTTTCATAAAGATGAGACCGACATCGAAGCAGTGGTCGATGATGCTAGCACTCTATTTCTAGAGTTAATGAATACATTCTCTGATAGCATTATCATGGCGCGATTAGTTGCGAAAATTAAGTTTAGTCATTTTGGAAAGGAAGAGGTGGAAAGTCGCTCTTTCCATTTTGCTTCTTATTCAATGGAAGTGGTAGATCACCCCGAAGAATTTTTTAAAAGACATATGATAAAAATTGCTGAACGTCTTAACGCATTTAACCATCATGGTAGCAGTCTAGTGATTGAAGCGATTTCAGATATTCACATTCAACTTTCCATAAAGAAAAATTGAAAATGCAGTGGTACTTGATTGTAGCACAACTGGTTTTCGAGCTATGTCTGCTCACTCTCGAAGTATATTCCTTCTGTACATGCGTCTATTATTTAGAAAAGGCTAGCAAATTCATATCTTCAAAAAGACTTGCTATAGACATCAGTAACGGTGAAACTATGTGTTGCGATGTATGTAAGCGAAAGGATGGAAATGAAAAGCGCATCTTCAAGAGATGTAAGCATGCTTTTTGTCAACGCTGTTTCATACGTAATTGCATTCAACTTTGCCAATGTAACCACTGTGACATTGCTCATTTCGAGTGTCACTTATGTCGCAATAGTTAGTACCTATGCAAATGTGGTAAAGATAGGTTTTAGCAAAGACTAACACGGAAAATGGCGAAACGTAACATGACGAAACGTAAAAGTCAAAAGTTTTCTTCAGCCATTCAAGCTCTCCGACGAATGAAAGCAAATCAGCGATACAATGCTATACGACATGCTAACGATAAATTCATTTGTGAAATTATTTCTCATGTGAGGAAGTTGAGGACGAAGAAATTAGCGCCAAAACAACGAAAGTTACTTAAGCGATATGCTACGAAATTGCGTTTCATCTCCAATCCTAAAGTCGCCTTTCAAAGAAAGAGGAAAACTCTAACACAAAAGGGCGGTTTCCTTTCAGCAATACTTCCAATGATAGCTCCTGCCGTGGGCAACCTATTGGGAAATATCTTTGGCTCTAAGCGTTAATTATGCAAATGTTGAGTCTCAAAGTAATAAAATGGATTTCAGACTTCAATGTGATAAAGTTCTGACTGTATCAGGTCCATCTCATGCAGGTAAAACTGTTTTCACGCTGAATTTATTGGATAAAAGAAGGGAGTTGTTTAAGGAACCTATCAATCGAGTGATTTGGTGTTATGGTATTTATCAACCGTCGCTGTTTCAGGAATTGCAAAGTCGCAACTTTATTCGACATGAAGGAATTATTACAGTGGATAAACTTCAGTCTAATGATGTTGTTGTATTGGATGATTTATTAAAAGAAAGTAAGAATTCAAAAGATGTTACAGATATGTTCACTCGCGCAGCACACCATAAAAGGTGTTTTATCATCTATATTACACAAAATTTGTTTCCTGATGGAAAAGAAGCTCGTACACGAAACCTGAATACACACTATTATGCTATTTTCAAGAATCCGCGAGATAAAAGTCAATTTGAAATTTTAGCGCGACAAGTTGCACCCAGAGGATCAAAAGCCTTAATTGAAATTTTTCAAGCAGCTACTGAAAAACCATACGGTTACTTATTCATTGACTTTACGCAAGAGTGTCCGGAAGAATTTAGATTTCGAAGTGATATTTTGAAAACTCCCATGATTATCTACAAACTATGAGTTCTTATTCTCGCATGATTGTTATTCCTCAGGATGAATATGTACAATTGACTGCCATGCAGCAAGTAAAGCAACCTCTTGCAAATCAAATGTATAGGAAAGAAATAGATTATCAGCAAAATGTTCACATCAAAGATCCACATCGTGCTGTATTATTACAATCGGAAACTGTTGAGCAATTGAAAAACTTGAAGAATAAGATGCGTGACTCTGTATCGACTGCTACACCTTTAGCATCTCGCGCACATGCCATATCTCTTTTCAATAGTATTGAGCCCCATCTCAATGTAAATGATAGAGGAGAAATCATTACAGATGAAAATAAAGTGATTGATGCTTCACGTTATGAAGACTTGATTCAGTATGCGACACGTAGAAAGCGCCGTCAGGGCTATGTTCCACCTGGTTGGTCATACTTTCTTAAACTATTGAAAAAGCATAATGTGCCAAAATTTGCTTTAAATAATGAGACATTGAAAGAACTTGATTCAACAGTGGCTACTACTCCAATGCTTCAGACGATGAAAATACCAACAAATTGGTTTAAGGCGTCACCTACTACATCCCCTCCCACACTCACTAAGCAAACAAGAGGAAGAACTCGACGTAGATCTACATCGCCACTAAAACTGGTAAAAGGAAAACGTAAAACAGCTCCTCCCAGGAAATACATGTTCTCAGACTATTAATATGAAGCAGATGTGTTGCTTGCCATGTAATGAGCCGCCAGAGGTGAATGTCGTTGTCACTTGCACTTGCTGCGCCAGCTCTCATAATGAAACCCCTAAGCAATGTGAACACGATCGCAAAACCGCTAAAGCTAAATGCTGCAGTTGTTGTAAATGTAGAAAGGCAAGAAAACAAAAAGATGAGAAGGAGGAAAAAGAGTCAGTCGTCATCGACTGAACGTTTGAAGTCAATCTATTATGATGTAAAACATCCGGCAGGATTTGCATCTATCAAGAAATTATCAAAAGCGAGTGGTCTTCCACAATCACAAGTGAAACGATGGTTAAAGGGTCAGGCTACCTATACACTCCACAAACAAGCGAAAAAGAAGTACCGCACCCGCCATTATATTGTTCATGACATCGATGAACAGTGGCAAGCAGATTTGTGTGATGTTGCCTCCATTTCAAAACATAACTCGGGCAATAATTTTATTTTAACCGTCATTGATATTTTCTCGCGTTATGCGTGGGCTCAACCTTTAAAAACTAAAGAAGGGAAAGGAGTAGCAAAAGCATTCCAAACAATTTTTCGAGAAGGTCGCATTCCAAAAAGAATTCAGAGTGATCAAGGAAAAGAGTTTGAAAATCAGCATGTGACAAGATTATTTGAGAGGCATGACATTGAGTTGTTTAGTGTAAAGAGCGCTTATAAAGCTGCACTCGTTGAACGTTTTAATCGCACATTAAAAAATCGCTTATGGCGACATTTTACTGCCAACTTGACACAAAATTGGACAAAGGTTCTACAAGATACACTCCATGCCTACAATCACTCTATCCATCGTTCTATTGGACACAGACCAGTAGATGTAAATGCTGACAATGTAGATAAAGTGCGCGAATCATTCCAACGTAAACGCACTCATGTGAAAAGTGATGTGAAAATTGGCGATAAAGTTCGTATCTCAAAAGTGAAAAGTGTTTTTGCTAAAGGGTACCTCCCGAATTGGACAGAGGAGGTATTTACAGTATCAAGGATTAATCAAAAAGACTCTCCGACCACCTACAAGTTGAAAGATTACGATAATGAAGAAATTGAGGGTAGCTTTTACCGCGATGAGATTGAGGTAGTCACTGAAAGTGAAACATATTTGGTAGAGAAAATCATTCGATGTAAAAAACGGCGAGGTGAAGAATGGTGTCTTGTTAAATGGGCTGGTTATCCTTCAAGTATGAACTCTTGGATGCGTCGTGCCGACATCTTTCATCTAAGTGATCGACAGTGATTCATGCAAAGTTGTAACTAACAATGTTTAGGGTTTGAGCTATGAATCCAACTGCCTCATTTTATTCACGACCCTCCTATGTAAGTGGCGGAGGACAAATTTACATCGGTGCTCGCCGCCAACGTGGAGGTAGCATACTTGGTGCACTGAAATCTGTTGTAGCACCTCTCATATCCAATGTCGGTAGATCTTTGAAACGAAATGTTTTAAGTAATGCCGTTGGCTTTGCTGGTGATGTTGCTAGTGATCTTTCCAGAGGTAGAAGTTTTAAGAGCAGTTTGTTGAATCGTGGGAAGGAACGCGGTTTAAAAACATTGAAGCAGACCATTGCTGGTGTTACTCAAGGAAAGAAATCACCTAAACGAATGAAAAAAGGAAGGAGGAAATATCGCGGAGCTGGTAAGGTGCGATCTTCAGTCAAAAGGCATTCACGCAAACGTCGCAGAGGCTCTAATCATTCATCAGGCGCTAAACGACGACGCTGCTATAACTTCTAATCATGGAGTGTAAAACTTCCGGTTTTTGTTTGTTCGATCAACAAGCCATACAGACAGATATTCTTAGTTCAAGTATTGTAGATTATCATCCTCGAACAGCTGAGAATGCTGGCCCCATTGAATTTGTTATTCCTGGTGGTAGTGATGACTACATAGATTTGAGTTATGCGATGCTTGATTTGAGGTTTAGAATTCAGCAAGCAGATGGAACTGCTATTGACGATACACATAAAGTTGGACTGAACAATTTACCATTGACTACATTACTTCGTGATGTTTCTCTAACGATTGGAGAGCAGCAGGTGGAAGGTGGTCAAAGCGATTATCCCTATAAATCATATTTCAATCATGTATCACAGTTTCATCCAGCAGCACAAAAAAGTCATATGGAAGCCATGGGATGGTACAGAGATGAAGCAGGAAAATTTGATGTTGAAACAAACAGTGGCTTTGTAAAGCGATCTGCTATGATTAAAGATAGTAGAGTATGTCAGCTATATGGTCCGCTGAATTTAGACTTCTTTAGACAGTCAAAGTTTTTACTGTGTAATACCAGCATGCGACTCAAGCTGACATTGAATAAGCCTGAATTTGCGCTGAATGCATTTGCTAAAGTTGACAATTTTAGAATTCATGTGGAAGATATTGCACTTTACATTCGTCGAGTAGTACCGAATCCAAGTGTCATTAGAGGGCATGCTGAAGGCCTTAACCGCCAAAATGCCATTTACCCCGTTCAGCATACAAAGCTTCTCACCTTTACAATTCCGAAAGATCAAAAGAGTTTCATGAAAGATGGCCTCTTTCCATCGGAAGCACCGAAGCTCCTCATGGTGGCAATGGTTGAAAATGATGCATTTAATGGTAATATAAAGAAGAATCCTTTCAATTTTAAACACAATCAGTTAAGTGAAATTGCTTTACGTGTAAATGGTGTGAGTCATCCTGGTCCACCCTACAAACCAGATTTTGCTTCGGATCAATTTATGCGCAGTTATGTTGATTTTATGGACGTTTTTGACTTTTACAATACGGATGACACCAACGGACTGACTATGAAAGAGTTTAAGAGTGGTTATACTATTTATGCATTTGATTTGACTGCTGACAGCGATATTAGTGCACCCTATCGTCAAGCGAACGTGCCTCATAATATTCGTTTGGATTTGACGTTCAAAAGAACACTACCTGAGACGATCAATGTATTAATTTATGCAGTCTTCGATTCAAATATTGAAATTACAAAGTATCGTGACGTGATTCTTCAGTATAATCGTTAATGAGTTGGTTGACTGCTGACGATATTAAGACTAAAGTGCAGCGTAATGCAGACGAAGCGACGTTGAAAGCTTTCGATAATGTCTATTCACTCGATACCTTACCACCTGCAGTAAATCACTATCCCATCTTTATTGTGCTAAACACTCATTCACAGAATTTAGGCGGTGAGCATTGGAAAGCGATCTTTATTGGAGAAGACCGACGTGGTGAACTATTTGACTCTCTTGCTCAACCTCCAAATATACCAACACAGCAGTGGTTGAGAAAACATACGCGTCAATATCAGCGAAATGAACGCATACTACAACATCCACTTTCATCAACGTGTGGTGCTTTTGTACTGTACTTCATCTTAAAACGTTTACATGTATCTCGATTTGCATCTATTATTCAAAACTTTTCATGTAATCCATCCTCTAATGAAAAAATGATTTGTAAGTTCTATCATGATTTGAAATAAAAACATCATGTTGGAAAAATTGTTTTTTATTTTACAATCCGCTGGGTACGTACATACTCAATGAGATAGTCTAGGATCATATTTGCTTGTTCATGAGATTTTAGTCCAGTAATGATCACTTTACTATTATGAAAGATTGCCACATGCACAGGCAACCAACAACTAATGAGAGCTGCAGGAAAAAGTTCGGGTTCATAACACAAACTGTAACTGCTGGTACGAATCTTCAAAAATGATACACTGTCACTCAATTGAGTAGAGATCACCATATTGTCCACAGTCAGATTCGACATCACACACCTCTCCCTCTTCCATATCCGACGTAGTAGTCTTTGTAGCTCTAAGCGCATTGACTGCGCCGATGAATGAGAAAGGGCGCCGAGAATCTGTACAGTCCCATTTGGGAAGAGTTGAAGATTCCGTGAATTGTTCATCTTCACCACTAACATTTGAGGACGGCCCGGGTAATACTTGCTGTTTGGAAGCTGTTGGTGTAATGTTGTGAGATCGATTTTGGTGTAGAGTCTGAAGCGACGGAGAATGTTGACGATGGTGTAGCGATGGCGCTTCATGATGAAAGAATGAGTAAATTGAGCGATGTACCTTCCTTTTATACTTTTCCCAACTACCTTGATGAAATGTGAAGTTAGTATGAAGTTGGGAATGATAGAGTTGAATTCGCCGATTGTTGACGCGCAGCCAGTTGCGATTTCCAATACGTGAATGTCTTTTCATATAGAAGTATTTCAAGTCCTTCATGATATGATGTAGAGATTGAAAATGACGATAAGATAAAACAAACTCTCTTCTCACATTTCCAGTTGAATCTTTGAAATAGACGTTTCGATCATGATCCGTTTCAATACGTTGTAGGGAATCTAATTTCCAACTCATGGTGCGTGGTAATCATATCTGATTAAGATTTGCATAGTAGGGCGATGAACTCACGACGAATAAATGTCATGATGGAGCGATGTATGTATCTTCTATACTTCACCCAATTGTATTTGCGAAATGAGAAACAGTTTGCGGAATGAGAATGGTAGATTTGAATTTCATTTCTGTAATGTTGAAGCCAAACTTGATCACCCAAGGAGATGAATCTTAATGTTTCAAAATATTCCAAATCCCTCATGATATCATTGAGGTTGACAAATTGTCGCCATGTTAATGTAATTCCTCTTGATGTATGACCATGAGAATTTTTGAAATGTACGTTTCCATCACGATCAACTCTGATATATTGTAGAGAGTCAAAAATCCAAGTCTTCATGATGTTATGCAAAGTTGCAGATTGGCAATATAAAAATGTCGTTTTATCATATTTTGCTTAGCAATGCGGCTACAAAGAGATTTACTAGTAATCGAGCCGCACTCTTTTCTACTCCCATTGATCATGCACAACAGCTAAATGGAAATTGGGAAGTGGGTGTCACTCAACTTGTTTATAGCAACTGTGTCTATACTTTTGATCATGAGGTGATGACTATTAATATGAGGCGTACAGCTGCTTACCAATGTGAAAAGGGCTGCCGAGTATACATTCCACAGTGGTCAAAGAAAGATCTCTTATCATGTAAAAAGTTTATATATGATTTCTTGAATAAAGCGTGTAAACATATTGTCCAATTTACTCCACACAATGATGATCATAATTATGTACATCATGTAGTTGAGAAAGATTGGATTGTTGGTTTAAGTCCAAGTTTAAGAAATGATTTAGGTTACCTCGCTAGCGCCTTAACAAGCTATGATAATTTTAACGTTAATTACCACGTAAGTGGTCATAAACAGTTAATATATCGAGAGGAAGCTTATTATGTAGATCTTATTCCAAAAAATGAGAAGACGTTGGTGAAGAAGATTGTGATTAAGCCAAGAAAGACAAATATGACTCCTGAAACATTATTGAAGAAATTTAATTATCTCCTTCGAGTTGATGGTAAACAAGTGGCAACATTGACTTATATCAAATCATCTAATCATATTGCAATAAGTAAATTAAATGATGATGATCTAGTATTAGTTTGTTCAAAAGATTTTCATCAGTTCTTGCGACATCGTTCTGCAGCTGTTCATGGAAAATCTGATATGCAACATTTACCATGTGAAAGGCCAAATCAATTTGATACAGAATGGGCCGTATCTTTATACAGAAAGTGTGTAGAGCCTTTTGGTGGTATCTTACATGAAACAAGAGTGTTGATGCCTCGCATTATTACTTCGGTTAAATTGGTTGTAGATTATTTAAATGAAGTGATTAATGAGCAACATATTTCATTTTCTGAAAAAGAAGGTACTTTGTCTCTCACTATAAATGGAAAAGGTATTGAACTAATTATGGATAAAACTCTAATGGACATTTTGGGTTTTGATCAAAATATCTTTAAAAGTGGTACTGTAACCAAAGCTAGCGCAGACATGTCGCTATCGCGTCGTATTAACTATTTTCAGATATATTCCAATATTGGTGAAGATGTACGTGTGGGAGATGTTGAAGCTCCATTGCTAGCAATGATACCATACCAGCCAAAAAGCTGCAGTATTTTATCTGAGCATACTTTCAAGAAAGTGCATTATACAAAGCTGAAATCAAACTACATCCCACAAATTGATATTGCCATTTATGACGATGCTGGTGCGTTGATTCCTTTTCATAAAGATGCTGTGACAAGTATTACACTCCATTTCCGAATGAAGAGTTAATGCAAAAGTATGCTATTATATTTTTCCAATGTGAATAATATGGAAAGTGAAAATAAGGACTCGTTTCTAATCTACTTGCCCAGTAATGCTTCTATGAATAAATTTCCCAAAAATAAACCATCAGACTATCGAGTAGAATTAAATCGCCCACTGCATTTAGAAGGTGAATGGGAGGTTGGCGTTTCTAGTATTTGCTATGATAGCAATATTCAGAATGTGAATGATTTGGAAGAAATGATATTGACTCCTCGCACCCATGATGGAATAACGATGAATAATGCATTCCAGTTCCCATACAATTTAACATCAGATGGAAAGTGGAACTATGAATGGATTCAGATAAAATCAGATTCTTATGAACCATTTGGGAATGAGAAAATTATTAAGGCATTCAACAGTGGTAATACTTCCATCATGAAGAATAAAAATCAGAAAGCTTATGAGTTTACTATCTATCATTGGAGTGGGAGACAGTTCCTCCGCTTTCATTCTTTTACTAAAGGTCTTACGCTGAGGTTGGATAATGAATTCTATCCGCATCTCGGTTTTGGCCATGGACTACATCTAACGTCAATTGCTACTGCAAATGTTAGAAAAGTTTATTCAAATCGAATCAACAAATTTCATTATAGATTTAAAATATTTGATGAAGATGTTGTAGAATGTGAAGAACGCATCATTTTGAAAAAGCGTGGTGTTCAACCTTTATCACTTATTGAGTTAGTAAAACGATGGAATGAGACTGTGGGTAAGAAGTATGGAGAAAAAATTATGGCGGACAAAAATAAGTTGGTTATTCAGAAATATAATGACAAACTTACAGTTTATTTCTCTCCAACCTTGCGTCATTTTGTAAGACATTATACACCTATTATTGGAAGCGGTGTGGTGTATGCTTCTCATGAATATCATACTAAAGCTGACTCAGTTAATGATGAATGGTGGGTGGACATCTATGGCGATCGCATCAAGAAAATTTACCAGTCTTATGAAGAATCTAAAGTTGCTATCAATATAATGCCGCGTCTATATCATACAGTTGAAAGCTTCATTCATGTAGTAAATCCTTATATACAACAGAAGTAGAAGCATGTGATGAAAAGTAAATATGATGTAAAGACACACCACATTTCGTTTTCAATTGAAAATCAACGCGTTGTTCTGAGACTGGGTGATGACATTCAATGTCAATTGAGTAAAAATTTGAAAAAAACTCTTTGGTTTTTCAATGCTACAAACAGTGTTTGCTGCTGCGCATACGATTGGTATAGAAACACCAATGACACTTGATAAACATGAACAGCACCTTTACATTCAAAGTGATTTGATTCTACCTATTTCTGTTGGTGAGAAAAAAGAATACATTTTACGTGATTTTATTCATGATAAAGACGCTTCATATGGAATAATCGAGAAGATGTTTGAATCTATTTTCTATCATCCCGTCATCAAACAAACTATACCCTCTATTGCTATCAAAATTACCAATGGTTTACAAGAGTGCATCCATGTGAAAGATACTAAATCCCTCATAACGTTAGTGTTTCGGAAAACAAAGTGAAGTCATTGTGATATGTTTATTGAAATATGTACATGAATGTGAAGCAATAGACTTTATACAACATCCACTGAAAATATATACATGAGCGCACTTCAATAAACATTGTTATATACAAAAAGTCTTTTTACTTCGTGAAGGGTGGAAATATACAGGGATAGGAAAAATGTTTTTCAGTGGAAAAGTCATCACATGGGGAATGTACAGATGTGGACACATATTCACAAGGAAAAAACAATCTCATGCGATACATAAAACAACAATGTTTATCTACAGAAATCAACATCAAAATACTAAGTTAAGGATGATTATGCTAAGACGTCTCCTGAATGTGGTAGTGTGAGTTTAATTCTTTTGGGTGGTGGTATGTTTGTGTCAGGATGTCCATGTGGAAGAGATATGTTGTGTTCTAACCAGCACCTCTTATCCTCCCATGCTGAAAGCGCCCGTTTCCTAAAAGTATGAGTTTTGATCTCATGCGACTTAGATTTTAAGATTGTCATATTGACAAACGTTATATTTTTATTTCTATAGGCTTTCCTGAAATTCTTATGTTTCATATTTTGCACAATGGATTTTGATATGCCTTTAGCGCGCTTAATGCTATCATCACTATCCTTTAATTTCATACTGTACATTTTTGGACGGAGGAGAATCATTTCATCTATTTCCTTCCCTGCTGTCTCATCTTTAAAGCAGCCAAGTTTTGCCTTATTTTTGATGGAGTAGAGTGGATGATCAGCAGGATAATTTGATGTATCAAAATATCTTTCTAAAGATTTTCCTACTTCATTGAAATTTAAATCTTTTTGAGTGGTAATACCTAAGAAGAAACTATCTGTGTCACCACCCAACAAACGAACCTCTTTTACGAGAGGACATGGTTTTAGTATTTTATAAAAGAGTTGGTACATTTCAAGCTTAGAGTAATCTAGTACAGCTTGACCAATATAGATGGGTTTGCACAACTCAACTTCAGATTTTATCATTTTAACACCTATAAGATCCTCATCGATAATGTCTCTATCGATGAATAGAGGTGATGAGGTCAATTTGTGATACTTTTGATCATCATTAACTAGTTTGTAGTTTACGCGCTTTCTAACATCCTCCATCGTCTTACCAAATAGACTGTTGTTCTTATATTTATAAAAATCTTTTTCAAAGTTATTTTGGGCTAGTGCACGTTTCTGGCTGTTGCTATCAATATATGGCTTGAGGAAGGCTTTCTGTCTAAATTTAATAATGCGGTGAACTCTTTTTAAAATCATACCCATTTCTAAATAAAATTTTAAGATGCTAAAGTGGACTAGATAGTTTTCTTTATCATACTGGGTGAGTAAAAGTTTGCGGCAAGGCTTATAGTCGGGTTGTCCACATGATTCTAAATCTTTATGAAATTGTTTCATAAAGTCGGAAAACATATCTTTACTCACTTCACCTGATTCGGGTGCGAGTGGAAAATCTACGGTTTTATGTTTAATATTATTTGGATAGATTAGATCTATCTCAAAATAATATCCCCAATCACCTTCATCTGGAATTGCTAGTATGTTGGAAGGGTTGGAGAAATGTTGAATATCACTATCATCTAACCAGCTAAACTCAGAGTGAGGTAGCGGTTTGGATAATGAACTACCATACAAATTATTTTGGTCATAATACTTCAGATGAGTCTGGTCATTGCCTACTATTTTTGATTTTAACCTATGTTTATTTACAAATGTGAGACCACCGCGAATTCCTCGCTCAAATAAATTATACATCTCTGGATCTTGTAAGAGATGAATGGTCTCACCAGTCATTTTAAAAGCAGACTTAAATGACATGGCTGGCAGACTGACAAAGTGGACGGGATCTAACTTATCTTCTTCTAATGCCACTCGTCGAAACTCCTGAAATACATCAGCCAGCAAAAATACATCTAACTTAAGGTAGGCAATCATATATTCACCAAATGTATGGCAGTCAAATTTTATCCATGCATCTTGTGCATGATCATAATCTTCGGTCTTACATTCTGCGCCGGTCAAATCATTTTTAAATTTATCTATGGGCGGAAGAGAAGTCTCGCCGAGTTTACTAATTGCATCAAAATATGCATATGGAAAGACTCCTTTCCGTGTGATGACTTCATCGGTTAGATTTGGGTATTGTTTCTTAAGATTTTGTGTTAGTGGAAGAGACTTTAGATTTTGCACGAGAGAGGCCAGTGATGCAGTCATAAATTGGTAGGAATCTAAAAATTTTATATCAAAATAGACCGTCTTATTTTCTTTAGTTTTATCGACAGGCACTTTTGCTGTCATGGCCATAAACTTCTCTCTCGTTTGCGCTATTACATCAAGCTTCCACTCTTTCATTTGACCTAAACCTCCTTTTATTATCATATGGCTGTCGTAGCCCTTGAAATTATGGAAAATGACGGGTAATGTACGCCGTTTCATCCTAAGTGAAAAATTACATTTTGAACAGAGTGCGTTTCTAAATTACCAGTGATGTGATCATGGTCGCGCACTTTCTTAATCTTATCATCATCAAATGTTTTCCTACATTTGGGGCAAATGTTGCAGCTATCAAATTTTGCTTGATCATCTGCTGTCATATGCAATGATCTGCGATAGAGTTCACCATCATACTTTTGTTGAAATTTTACAGCCTGTTCGAGGAATTGTAGGAATTGGTAAATACAATCCTCACCTTGCCAGACGTGCATTTTATTTTTTCTATTTTGGAAATGGTCATGCCATACTTCATAGCAGGAAATGGCTGCTGGTCGATGGATGTTATCATCGATATAGCATTCGATGTCAGCATAGATGACACGAAGAGGACTTAGTTCATCGCCATTCTCTCTATATGAAAACTCCTTATCTTTGGGCATGCGTTCCATTTGCAGTTTACCTCGCTTACACCACTCATAATGAGTTTCAAATTTAGTTTTCCTCCTAAAGTGGCGAATACATCTGTCGCAGTAATATAACTCTCTACTAGAGTTTTCTAAGTGGTGGTATAAGCGAGAGATTTTGGGAATACCGCAGTAGTGCCATTCCTCACTATCATCCTGTTTTACTAATAACAGGTTTACTGTACGCTCATAACAACTCGAACGCGAGTTGTAGCGCACACCCTTCAATCCTTTTTCCCAAACATGGAGAACTATTTTGATGTTGTTCAATTTTTCAAATTTTTCTATATCTTTAATTTTCATATCGCCACTATTACAGTCATCGAAGTTTAATTCATTCTCCCACTGCCTATAGCTATATGTGCGATTTCGATTCGCATTGATGTCATTATAGTGGAGAATGGAGAGGACAGCATATTTAAAACATTGCGATTCGCAATCGACATTGATGACTGCTGTTTTGTTTTTTAAATTTTTTGGAAGTTTAAAGGAGCTCGACCACTATGATTTCCTAATAAACTGATTTTAAATAAGGCGGACTCAATGCCGTCAAAAATGAGACCGCTATCGCGCTCGTTAAATTTATCAATATTTAATTTTAATCCTTGGATGTGAAAATTTATCCAAGACTCATAGTCTACAACCTCGGTTGCAGGAGAGGAGGGTATGTGAAACTCTAACCTCTCTATTATTTGTCCAGTATGGTGGTCGATTTTTACATATTTTATTTTAAGATAGATGAGCGCCTTCATCCTAAAATTGTCTAAATTGTTGAAGAGCGCTTCTATCAATGATGAATTTTGATGAAACCATTCCTCAAAGTTAGCAATGGTTTCTGAGGAGTCCATCTGGTAGTTCCTCACTAAATTATTTATGGACACCTCAGTGAGTCGGATAGAGGAGGTACCGTTGGTGTAGGTATCGTTCGTGTGTGTATGTTGAAGTCTGTGCGAAGATAGTTCAAAACGTGTCTCGAAAGACTCAATGCATAAATCGCAAGAAAAGGAGACATCGTTAACAGAATCATCCCTACCTTCGGAGATTGATGCCGGCTTAGGTCGACAAACACCTCGCTTGATGTGTCGGGTGAGATCCCATTTCCTCGTGAAGATGTGCCCAGTCAGCACATTCCCACTCGTTGCCATATCGCGACAGTTCTGAGCTGGAACTCGCATCACCTGAAAGAGAAATCATTCTATCATCTCTGTTCAAGTCTCAGTGTAGTGTTACAACCTACCTTGACTCAATAACTCTAAACTTTCCTCGAGAAGAGAGGACGTTGGTGATGAAGTTGATGCCTGAAATTGAGGAAGATGCTATTAGTCACACGTTTGAGGGAGATGAGAGAGGAAATCTTTAACTTACCATTTTAATGAAATATGATCAGACAGAATAATAGTCAAAGAGAGAGATCGTGCGTTCGTCACTTGTATGATTCACAGATTAAATGAAATGACATGAATGTCACTTTGCTTATATACTTTCATATTCATCATTCATTGGATGTTCATTCTGATTGGTTGCTTGTTGATACTTAAGAATTAGAAAACATTTCAAAGTCATTATTCACAGTCAACATGACAAGCCCTCCGACAACACCAAACACAAAATTCTCTTCTCCATGCTCAACACCAAAGGCGCTCGTTACACCAAACGCTCCAAGAAAGGCGAAGGTGGAGGGTTTTGTACCAACTGGACAATATCAGGAAGTTATCATTACCAGCGGATGAGGAAGAGGAGAGTGTATGTGAGAAGGAGTGTCCCGACTTAACAGGCGTGAGGTGGAAGTATCTCCAGTACGATACTGACGATGTGATGGAGATCACCAGCACGAAATTCCTCTACCAATTATGGGAGTGGTACACCCCTAACTCCCAGCCACGAACTATGGCAGAGTGGGAGTATATTGATAAAGTGAGGCTCGCAGTGGAAGAACGATTAAAGCAACTGAACTGTTTTTGTTATCTATGTGAAGTCAGACTCTGGGACGATATTGACGATGAAGACCTTTTGAAATACATGCCATAATAAATGTTTATTTCGTATTATCTTTGCTTTCATACTGACTTACTTGAATGGGGTTTTAGTGAATAATTTAACCATGTATACTTTTTCATTTGGAAATAGTAGCACGCTTAGTCTAACTTGTAAATCTTATGACACTTCATATGGCTGATGATGGTAGATGAAATAGTGTTAAATAAAATTAAGATAGCTTACATGATTCTGGGATAGCAATCGACTGCGATCCATGTGTAAAGAGCTTGTTAGACTACGGAAGAGAGAAGTGTGTTATGTTGCGTGTGGCGCGTGAGTGTCCTCCCATTTCATTCCATTCATCAATTCGTCTCATTGATAGAGACAGGTAGAACTCATGGTTCTCATAACGTATGCAATGGATAGTTTATAAGGTAACCTTCGACAGTTGGCTAAATGTCGCCCTGGCGCGAATGCATACTACGTTGAGACAGAGGCAATCACTTGCAAACATGACGCAGAGAGGTTTAACAAGATTGACCATTGCCGAATGTCCCTTGCGGTATACATAGCTACGGGTTTCACCGCCGTCCTATACAGGAACGCCCATCGAAAGGAAGTATTACACCAAACTTCATTTGCAACGTTCAAGTTGACTGATAGCAGATTCAACTTAATGATAGTATTCGCCAGTCCGAAGACTGCCCAGGGCAAACCGCGTGGAGGTTCTATCATGTCTTGCCCCATGGTGGCCCTTAAGAGAGCCGATGGTTCGTTCTCGGGAGTAACGTCATCTTACACCCTACCAATTCTGCTGAGAGAGTCTTTGACTCTCTCTTTGGTAGCACTGTCGACTTCCACACTAACTGGCACATGACTAAAAAGTGGAATGTAGCGCCATTCCGTTGGATTGACAGCAGTTGCTGTCATCGGATTGCCAATCTGAGTAAGATTGTTGTGAACTCTGTCTTGCTCCTCTATTCTAGCAAATTCATCAAATAAATTTCGCGGTCTTAACTGCGGTCCGCGAGGAGAGTTGACTGCAGCGTTTGGCGTCTCCATGATTGAAATGAAATCAAATGAGAGGTAGTGGTTTATATACCCCTCTAATGTGATGTAACGTTCAAGTTGACTGATAGCAGATTCAACTTAATGATAGTATTCGCCAGTCTAAAGACTGCCCAGGGCAAACCGCGAGGAGGTTCTATCATGTCTTGCCCCATGGTGGCCCTTAAGAGAGCCGATGGTTCGTTCTCGTTGTATCTGAAAATAGAAGGAAAAATAGATGAAAATATATTCAAGTGATAGAGATGATATTAACTTACCATAAGAGAAAATTAGCCGGTTCGTGACCCCTTCGATGGTGGTGGCTCAGGCAAGTACTTGGCCGGCAGTTTTCGCTTCCGATGGCGCAATTCTTTGATGTTGCCATCATGCTTGATGGAGACATGGATACAGCACATCTCCGCCATTGCTCCCTCGTAGCATTCGAACGTGCTGTCGACATCCTCACTTTGCAGCAGAATGTCATCAACAATCCTGCTGTTGATAATTGGTAGGTGGAGTGTTGTTCTGCTCTCCTTGTGCTGCTCGTTCTCAGCCATTTTCATTTTTAGTTGCTCAATCTTGAGCTTAAGCACCCCTTCTTGCGATTTTAAATTTTTAATATTTGCTGCCTGCTCTTCAACTCGCTTTTCACTTTGCAGTGCCCTATCCCGAAAAGCCTCCAAATTTATGACCTGCGTTTTGAGGTTCTTGATTTCCTGGACTTGAGCTTTCAGGTTAAAATTTTCACCTCGCAAAGTCTCGCATTCGTTTCTAAAGCGACTCAGCTCATCTTTCAATTTATTGAGCGCAAACTCCTGGCTAACTTTGGCAGCCTGATCGTCCTTATTCCAGGCTAAAGTTTGGGCTTTAATCCCTTCAATTTTTTCGGGGAAGATTGACTGATTGGCTTCGCTATTCCTTTAACGGGCACTACAACCTCCTCAGAGTCGGACTCGTCTGAGGTGTCTGAATCACTGCTTAGATCATTTCCTGTAGTCGGAACAGCAGGATCGGCTATTATTGCATTCTGCAATTCTTCATTTCCTGTAGTCGGAACAGGAGGATTTATGATATCTGCAATTGCATTCTGCAGTTCTTGATCCAAATCGACCAATTCAAAATAGGGGGCTATGATTTTGCCTATGTCCGAAGTTGTATAATTTGCAAACTTCACAACTGGACAGTTCTGATGCCTCTCATAAAATTTTCGTGCTGCTTGCCTCTTAAAAACTTTTGGCAATGTGTACAGCCGGAAACAACACCTTTCTCAACATGAATGTGAGGCGTATTCTTATATTTATTCAAGTGGCGTTTAAACTCACCACCTCTCTTCACTTCACCACAAGAGCATTTTTTAAACAGAAATTTTGAGTTGCCACCCATATTCTGTAGAAGGAAAGATAAAATAGAATTACTGACAAGTAACATTGACAATCATTTTAAAAATACAACTAATATGTCATTCAATACTTGAGGATAGACAAGCTAGGCTGATGAATCCGTTACAGGCATTACTCAGAGGGGATCTTATCCCGACTCCAAGGCCTCGGCCCTCAAATCCAACCTCCCGCGGACAGAGCGTGCGTCATATCACTGTGTTGGTATTCAGACCCGATTTTGACATGAAAACCGGTGGAGTTATTTACATCAGGAAGCAAGTCTCGAGCCGAAGCTCGCCTCTGACAACTTTATAAATGTCTTAGTTGAATTCAGAAGGTTTGAAAACCCCGAAAATTGCCAAAAATAGCGAATTTAAATTTTTCAATTTTTCAGCACTATTTATGAAATTTTATAAGTAGTCTATCACTTAGGGCAGGTCAATAGCGACCGAACCTTTTTTGAATCAAGTCAAACGGACTTGTAGAAGCAAAGTTACAAGCCTTTAAAGTTTTGGAGTCTTTTATGGCCTGGAGACGAAGGCCATCTCCTGGCTAACCTCTAAGTCTGACGCCTTAGCTGATATCAGCAATGAAATTTTCTAAGTCGGTTTCTTCCAGAAACTCGGAATTTGGAATGTCCGAAGCTATCATCGGAGCTCAGAGAAACGACCTACCTTTGACAATCGTTCTCGTCTTAATGACAAGTCTCTCTCGGCTCCCAGCTTATATAGTGTGTGGCGATCAGCTGATGACGTAACACCCATCATCCAAACACTAAAAATCCCGTCTATCTCCGGTTCTAGTGCTCCGATTGAGCTGAAAATACACCATTTCCAAGTAGAATTTGACGCTGAATCCGAATCTGGCCTCCGTTTTCTCATCCGATGCTTCGTTTTGGCTCTACAGTAGGCAGCCATCGCAAAAATTCTAACTCGTCTTTCCGAAAAATGTTGAACATTTTTCTCGCCGATTGACATGAAACTTACCATACAGATAAAGAATTTCACGCTGATTCCAAATCTGAAATCCGTTTTCCCATCCGATGCTTCGTTTTGAAGCTATAGCCCAAAACGTCCCAAATTCTAACTCTGTCGTTTTTCGCCAATGTCCCAAAATCTTAAATGGTGTCTCACATCTAAACGAAGACAGATAGGAACAAGCCGATTCTTTCACTGAATTTGTCTCACTCTTAGCTTTCAAACGAGCTATCGCACGACAAAATCCGTCCACTAGAAGCCAAAATCGAAGCGAGCTGTCCAGAGGGGGGGGGGACGTCAGTGAAATTTCAGAATTTGATGAAAAATGTTTTGGTGACGGTCCCAGGTCGAAATTCCACACTTTGGAAAATTTTCAAAATTTTACCCATACAAAGTCACTCTGACACTTAGGATTTTTTCAGGTAAGCGAGCTCCGACCTAAAATCTTGTAACCGCTCTAACTTTTGAACGAAGACAGATAGGAACAAGCCGATTCTTTCACTAAATTTGTCTCACTCTTAGCTTTCAAACGAGCTATCGCACGACAAAATCCGTCCACTAGAAGCCAAAATCGAAGCAAGCTGTCCAGAGGGGGGGGGACGTCAGTGAAAATTTTTTCTCTCCGATTTCGCTGGAAACATCCTTCCTAACCCAAAATTTCACGTAGATTCCGAATCTGACCTCCGTTTTCTCATCCGATGCTTCGTTTGGGCGCTACACACCAAAACATCCCAAATTCTAACTCTGTTAAAATTTTGAAGAAAAATTTTTTCTCACCGATTGACTTGAAACTCACCCTACCGATGCAGAATTTCACGCTGAACACGAATCCGACCTCCGTTTTCTCATCCGACCACTCCTTCCACTCGAAACAACCCATTTTACAACCCAACATTCAGCAGATTGCACCAAAAACATCACACACTATAGCCTCAAGACTAATCCTGGCGGTCGCCCAAGTCCACCACGACACTCTATCGTTCCAGAGGGGGGGGGACTCAGACACGAAGCACCACGGCGGCCGACCACGACACTCTGCCGTTCCAGAGGGGGGGGGAATCAGCGATGGCGGCCATCTTGCGCTATCTGGTGTTTGTCACTTCCTTACTACTTGCAGAACATCCCCAACGGAGTGCTCGTGTGGAAAGTTCGAATGTCTACAATCTCGATGTATCCGATCGGCAATCATGCATCTCTACAGGAAAGCAATGAGAAACAAGGATCATATTCTGCATGATATTATTCCTCAGCAATCAGATCGAAGTGGACGCCTTCTTCAGCCGTTGTGTCATACCACACGGTATTCGTCCACTTTCATCCCTTTCATCACAGCACAAATCAATGCCTCCCATTGACAAGTTGAATTGCATGTTATTTCCCTGTTCACTTCCTTTTCATTTGTCTTCTTTGTACTTTGCTTGCTTGCCCATCATCTTTCGACAGTATTTTTATGCGTAAAACGTTGATTGCCATTGATTTGAAATATAAAGATTCTATTCTATTCTATGATCTTTGTTAGCCTGTGAGGTCAATGCTTGGTGAAATGCATACTCCATGAGCGGCAACATCAATACTTCACGACATCTTTCCTCCGAATAAATTGTCCAGAATTCTTCTCCTCATTCATTCAGCAACCAAGAAAACCGCATGTTTCGTCACTTCGTGTTTACTGGCATTGATTATTGATGATAGTATATGTTCATCAGAGATGATGTTGCGAGCAAATACTTATCTGTAGACATGTATCTGACATGCAACCGTTGCTTGTTATGTTGATAATACTTTCAAATATCGTTTAATATCCTGTTCTTTAAGTTCATTTTTTGCGGACATGTCGGAGTTGATTAAATTTTTTTATCATAAATATGTCTTAAGGGCCTTCCTTTTTTATCTTAATAGGTTCTCTCAAGTAATCTCTGTTTCTTATCTACATGTAGGCTTACCACTCTATTTATTTCTCTGTCGTTATTTTACTTTAGTCCATAGAGTAAGTATATTAGGTAGAGTGGTAACTTAGCATTTATTAAATCCCCAATGTGTATACACTTTCGATTTTATTAAATGAACTCAAGGGAGACAGGTGGTATTGTCACCAAATGCGAGATATGCGAAGTTTTGCAGTTTTGCAGTTTTGCAGAAATTACAACGGAATTGAGTGATCATGATTGTAATGCAGAAGGAATGATGGTATTTCACAGATTCTCATGACTGCCTTGGAGATATAATGTTTGTTAAATTAGCAATTCGATGGGTTTCTATTACTTTCATTCTCAACAAAGAGTAAATATATTAGGTAGAATGGTAACTCCGCATTTATTAAATCCCCTATGTGTATACACTTTCGAATTTATTAAATGGACTCGTGGGTGACACAGTTGGCAATTGTTGCCAAATGAGAGATACGCGAATTTTGCAGTTTTGAAGAAATTACCACGGAATAGAGTGATCATGTTTGTAATGCGTCTTTGATTATGTGATTTTGCTCTGCCAGGGGCAGGTTGCCCGTGATCACACTTAAGAAAATACTCTTGAGGTTCAGCAGAAAGTAAAAGGAACCCACGAGACATGCAAAACTTTGCATATCTCACATTTGGTGACAATACCACCTGTATCTCCCTTGAGTTCATTTAATGAAATCGAAAGTGTATACACATTGGGGATTTAATAAATGCGGAGTTACCACTCTACCTAATATACCTACTCTATGTACAGAAGGAATGATGATATTTTACAGATTCTCAGTGTCATGACACCCTTGGAGATTTAATGTTTGTTGAATTAGGAATTCGATAGATTCCTATTACTTTCATACTCAACCTCAAGAGTATTTTCTTGAGCGTGATCATGTCACAGGCAACCAGCCACTGGCAGAGCAAAATCATATCATCAAAGACATTGATTTCAATTAACTTTGAAAGATGTAAATGGGTCCATCACTATTCAGAATCATAAAATCATGCCGGTGAAAATTGAATTAAAAACTTGAAATTTCAGCCAAGAAAGCACGAATAAGATCGCGACTTTTTCATGAAGACTTCCATTATAATACGGTTCATGAAATTCCCTTGATAATGAGCTCAATTTTCGCTTAGCTAGGATGCTTATTATCAAATATTCATTCCTTTTGATATCCAACTTGTTTCATACTACTTCTTTAGGAGAGTCATCTCGGTAGCATAAAAATTGGCAAATTTTGACTTTTTTCAAAAGTGCTCAAATAATTTTTTGGACCACAGGAACGTAATCTCCGCAAAAAACTGAATCTCTTCACATCAAAATTTTCACTGTAAACAGATACTTTTTTGAGTCGACACTCAACCTATATATATCCCTACTCTACGCTTTAGTCACTTCGTCAAATAGGCCTACTAGACTATGGTGCTTTTTAGATATCTCATCACAACCTTCCTTAGCTTTTTATCCTATGATTCTGCTTGTAAAAAAGGTTTTAAATCGGTTTGTAACCGAAGATCTTACTTTCATTATTTGCAATGTCCTTGACCAAACCGATCAGTAGCATAGGCGTAAAAATGCTAATTTCAACTACGTTGTGCTGTATTTATACATGAAATTGTCGTACTGAATCGAATTCTTCCTCTGTACGAGTATGTAGAGGCGTCTCCCGACAGCTCCAGCAGCATGTTTTGAGATGTACTTGTCGTGATGGCTGCAATTATACAAAGCATCAAAAGAATAGCATGACCAAGGAACTCATTTTCGATAATCCAAAGTTTCTTGCTCGAACGAAAAAGCAGACTGACACTAGAACATTCATCAGAATGTATCACAACAACGTCGCGAGCCGAGGACCACCCTCGAATTCCGACCCCTTCCTCGGAACTCGCTTGCCTTAGCCGTTGCTGGGGGAAGGCTTTGCACGGCTATATATCCAACCAGATCCTCTCATCGTCGTTTCACTCAACTCTTTCCTGCTTCCGTGACCTCTCTCCCTACTCCTAAGCTCTTCAAAAACCGCATCATCGAGTGTCCGACAAAGTCGCGGCAACCGACTTCTGCCTGCCATATATTGGTGATCCATCCTTTCCTTCTACACTCTTCCACCAACTCTTCATATCGATCCATCTTTCCATCATGCTCCTCTTCTAGTCGATCTTCCCACGGCACCGTCAGCTCCACACGATTAGATCTGGACGTAATTGTGTCACTCACTACTCCCACCTCCGCCGGAAATCTGAAACCACCAGTCACATCGCAAGACACGACCCAGTCCTTTGCACGACTCAGCCCACTTGAACATAGTATTGGTTTTCGCTTCTTCGGTAACTCTTTTCCCTCCTTCACAAATTCAATTTCTTGGGTTTTCACTTGGCTTTTGTTCTTCTCCACCGCTCTCCCGATTGTCGTGTGCAGCACTTTCAGTACCTCGTTGTCTCCAAGTGTACATTCCACCACTGAGCCTGGTTGTACAGGCGCAAAGAATATGGTGTAATGTCCCCTCTCTCCACATTCTTAATTTTCCATCTTTTCAAGTTCACTGGCGTCGGTAGCAGACCGTACGTCGACCGGATCAGGAGCTTCGTCTCTCCACGGGACTGCCACAGTAGGTCCTTCCACGACACTTGTTTTTCTGTGACTTTAGTCCAACGCATCCATGCACCGTGCTATGCTTGACTACTTGCTGCTATCTTCCACGCTTCCTTCTCTGCGCGCCTCACTTGCGCTGCTACCAACTCTCTTCGATCCTTGCCCTTAGCCTTTGACCAGTACTTCTTTCTCTACCAACCCAACCAACGTTTACCCGTCTGATCCATGCCAATAATCTCTTACCTTAATCGTGATTCGACAATTTCTTAATTCTTAAGAGCTGACCATCTTCGACCGGTCATTTCGACTTAATCGTATGTTGTAATTCATGGGGTAAACGATGCTCCTTTCTCTTGAAATGAAATAACGGCTTTTGATTGTTATTGTGACCACTGCCACCCACGCCAGTTCCTTCCTTCGATGGATCCTTCACAATAATCCTTCACCTGTGACAACACAACCCAACCATCTCCTCCAGATTTCTTCCTTGGCTATATTGTACTTTCAATCCACTCAGAACCATATTTGTCACTTTTTACGTCCAATGCTTCTTTGTGAACACTTTTTGTAAATTCTCGGCACTTCATTTCCGAATTTCTTGAGCTTCTCCATGGTCTAATTACCTATCATTTTCTGTAGCATGTTGCCCAGGGTCCTCGATGCCTCTCTTAAATATCGTCGTTATTTCTTCACTTCTCTTTATCTTCTTGAATTATGTCTTATGAGCTTTCCTAATACCTGAGCTGTTCGACTTAATTGAGAGCGCTTCCATTGACGGCTCGGCTGTTTTCAGCTCTTCACTACATCTTCTACCGATTCATGCTTGTTTGGCCTTTCATCGGTTCTTCTTCTTCTTCATCACTGAAGCTCGTCATGATAGCTTGAAGTCCGCCCTTTGTCTACAGTCATCGTTTGAACACGCCGAAGTGCGTGCCCATACTGCAGATTATGTAATGTTGAAAAGCACATATGACAGCGGAATCATCTCGAGATCACAGAACACGGAGATACTCGAACGGCATCGATGAAGTTGAACAGATCAACTTCTGTTATGTGAAGAAACTAGCAGAACCGCATCAATGTCAAGGCTTTCCCAAACAAAGTTCTATTTTGCTTTCATCATTTTGTCTGTTGTTTCTATGTATACTTTCCATCGGACTACAGGATAGAATAGCTTACTACATCAAACAAGCACGGTTGCCCTGTCTGAAGTTTTGTCTTGAGCGATGCTCCACAATATTATGAAAAGTATGCGTTTTTCAAAGGTTGGCTATCACTGGTCTAGATCAGCATAGATCTGAATCTATCTAAAAAAAATTGATGGTATAGGAAATTCTTTTTGACAAAAATATTAAGATATGTTGCCGTCTACTATACATAAAGACCAGGGAATTATAGATTATATTTTTCCTTTCACTATCTATAATTCCCTGATAAAGTCCAAACCTCAATGATATAAATAAATAGACTACGTAGAAAAGAAATATTCGTATTTTAGACTTTCAAACCATGTTTTTCTGTTTGACCTTTCAAAACTGGATTCAACTTGCTCCAAGCTTGATTTCAAAAACAATTTCCACTTACTCTCCGTCCATTCCCGAGGTAATTTTCTTTTGAATTTGGGAGTGCAAGATTTGAGGAGGAGCACTTTCTCTGCGGCCATCACGACTCAGATAATAATTATCGCTCAACTTATGTGACGGACCTCCTGGAACCTCTGGTGGGGGCTGCGTCCTCTTTGATAATAGCTGTTCATAACGGTGAGCATTGTTATATTTTCTCTGGAATAGTAAGCGAATATGCCAACAACATAAGTCTGAATCTAAGCGATGGTTTGCGGTAAAATGCGAATTATTTAATTACAATAAAAAATATGTTACATGTACATTTATCTATACTATACTGCATCTATTATGTTTGCCTACATTGCAAGTATTGCTCCAATCAATGGATTTTTGAAACACAGTTTTTGGTTGGAAAATACCCTTTGCCTTTCAGATTTTAGACATGCAAGTCCTACATGAGATAAGATTTTTCACAAACTTAAAAATAATGTTTTTTGGTGTCACATCACAAACTCAATAAAAGACCTTTGGTAGATTTTGGATCATATGGCTCCCAGTTAATAACTCTTCAATCTCAATAAATGTCGTGAGTCCACCTTCCTTTCCTCCGATTCAAAATAGAATATCCATGTTTGAAAAATCATATTTCAAACTTCTCAAAGGCTCTTCATTCTCTGGATTTGAAAGTGCAGGCTGCAGAGAAACCTTAATGATCAAGGCTCCCTTTGCCTTCATCTTCCATCCACCTATATTGCAGGCGCGTGTTTCTCAACTTGACTCATTACCGTCTGCATAGGATCAACAATGCATACAAGCGAGGCTCGAAGATCATCGACATGGCAATTTGTCTATCGCACGCTTTGTCCCACGAAGAACCTTTGATTCTTTGATGGACAAAGTCGTTTTAGATGACCTTCGTCCTCTTCGACAATATTTCATCCCTAGACTGCGTGCCTTGTGCAATGCCTTTTCTATCCTGCGACAGTCTGCAAGAGCAGTCAGCCAGTACTCCTCGTCCATTCGTTTCTGTAAACAATGCATCTTCTCATTTCTACGTGTCTCTTGTGTTAAGCCTGTACCTACTGCACCATGTTTACTGAATCTGCCATGTGGACTGGATAAAGATATATTTAGTTTTAACATCCGTTTATGTTCATGATTAAAATTTATTTTTTACACATTTACGTTAGACACCATTACCACATTTGAGTGAGTTGGGAAGAACCAAGCTTTACTTTTATAAGTTTTCTAAATACATGGTCTTTTTTATTGCGATGTATTTCGATCAGCACACGCAGATCATCTTCGTTCAAATAAATCTATTTACAAGTAATGCATAATTCTATAGAATGTAAAGCATACAAAACATTGCACAAAACGTAGAAATGATGAGGTAGAGGTGAAATTTAAAGGTTAATCACGATCGTCACAGACAATTATCCATGCATCTACACAAAGCTAATCTAATGGACAAATGCGACAATCCAAAGCAAATATAAGAGCAGAAAAGCTGTTGACCATATTTTGACCAACGTCTTAATACCATATGTTTGACCATTTTAGCTAAATTAAGAATAATATTCATTTGAAAATAGCTCCCGACATGAAAGGGTTAAGCAAATTCGCTGAGTGTCACATCCATAAGACACTGAATTAAAAGCATATTTTCAAATAGATAGGTTTTTTAGTATGTGATAGTTGTCCTGTCCATATATATCAACGATAACACATTTTTATCGATTGAACCATCGAGTTTTTTTAACTTTTGAATGAGGTACAAATCAGAAGGTCCACATTAAAATGCTTTTCATGAGCTTGAGTTAGGTGAGTTCTTATAAGCCAAAACCCAAATATCCGTAGAATTGAAGATTTTTTTATCTCAATGTCTCACACTAATTTGCCTTCCTGAGATTTCAAGCGTAGATAATGACGATAAAGAATTAATGAATATCGAGCAAAAATTAGCAAAGGGGCCAGTAGGCCAAACACATGTAGGTTGACAGCTTTCAAGCAGCAGGTGGAAGACTTCCTTCTCGTCATTCTTTCGCTGCGATTCTTTCGATTCTAGCGGATTCTAAGTACATATTTATCCTATTTGAAGCAGCCTGTATATACTTCAAATAATTGAGTGGATATTCGTAGCAGTTGGACAGCTTTCACACAAGTTGTACATGAAGAGTGACTTACTTTGAAGAAAGTGAATTCGGCATAATAATCTTATAAGTGACTGAAAAATTCCAGGACATGGATAAAATTTAACGATAATACCAGGACCACGGATGCTCTGTTTTGTTTCCTATCCTTCACCCCTCGCGATTTTCACTATGCTTTTGTTTAATGAAGGAGACCGCAAACCAAATTAATAAATTATTGAAAATGACATGCAATGCACTTGCATTTGATAACAAACAAGGCAGAATTCTGTCAAAAGATAGTCAAGATTATACGACTGCGACTACGAAATCCCGAATACACCAGTCCGACTGGAAAGACAAACACGTCAGCTTCCCCTAATTATATTTGTCACGAGACATATACAATCTAATCTATAGGGCACACTCGGAATACATTTTAGGAAAGAAATCTGAACAAACGTACCTGCAGCAGAAAATCACGCCATTTTGCCATAATTGGCGTTAGACGATCCATTTGACGATGAGCCATTATCTGTAAATGAAATGCACATTCATTGTAGTTCTAACTACTGTAGAGTAGGCAATTACCACCTGTATGGCATGTGTGTATCACATGTGCAAGACCCTAGATTCACTAGTATGGTTTACCAAATAATAACTAGAAGACTGTCATTAACAGTGTGAAAATATGTAATGAAGCATGGCAAAACAAGCTGCTTAACAAACACAGCAGAGCGAGGACCACACGGTAGTGTAGATGTCAGCCTTTTCCAACCAGCTTGAATTATTTCAGGCTGTGCTTTAAGCTTGGGCCAAGCCTGAACCATATAATTGACATGTTTTGGCTTCAGATAAGCGAGCTTCATATTGTATGTTACTTAGCTTCTTAGGGATCGTTCACAATTGACGTCAACCAAATTTTCGATGTTTTTGACTCCCCTCCTCCTCCCCCCTCCCGTTGACATCAACCTTAGCCATGCCCTAGCTTATCTATTGTCTATGACTCATTGCTACTATTTTCTACATTTTTGGAATACGTTCGCTAATTTCTATTTGTTCCTTTGATTCTTCTGGATTACTTGATTTCTGAGTACCTATCCTTTAGCAATATTTTGTTAATTGGGACTGTTAATAGTTATAATTAACAAAAAATTACAAATATATATTAGGTCTACTAATATATGATACGTAGACATAATTAATTATACCTATAAATTGATAATGTAGGTTTATTCATTGGCATGATATGGATACAATAAAAATAATCACTCTATCAAATGAGAATGGCAAAGATAACAAGTTTGTTAATCATCTCTATAGTCTATTTGTAGATGTATACACATGACCTACACCGATGTACGAATGATGATTTATCTGATGATGTATAAAAAATAGTATTTCAGTCGAAGCACTTCTTATACCGTAGTAAGATCAGACCACAAAAATATAAACGATGAAACGACGAAATATCGTGACGTAGACGAAGCTCAATGCGCTGCAGTCATGAGTTCAGGCCAGGCTGATATCCTTCCTCCACATACAAATACGATCAACCAATATGCGTCGGCATAGTGACCTCGAGGGAACCTTAGACTTCAGCAGCCAAGTCAGTCGTAGCATGTGCGCCACTGTGTTTTTCTTGTGTGAAGGGATTTTTGCGAGTCATCTCTAGGGTAGCCTGTTACTGTGCCAAATCCTTGGCCAAATCTGACGCATTCGACTCCCTTCTTACGGTCTTTCGATTAGAATGGAAACAAAGACATTGATAGAAAGATTCATAGTCTTAGAATGTAAACGTCACACATAGTACGATTTTCTCAGGCATTTACAATTTTATATTCAAATTTAATCATGCGACTATTTCGGCTGAAACAATTTCGATGGGGCAGTATAGTCAGAAATTACATATGAGTTACCTATATGATTCAGCAACGACCATCCAATTTATTTAGTGTGCATCTGAGTTGGTACTATAGGCTATAGGCCTACCATACAAAGTGTAGTATTTTACAACCGGTGAATGAAGACGAAGAGTCATTGAGAATTACGATTGTACTGAATCACTCACTACCTGATTAACCGGGCATTGCTGTAAAATTTCGAGAATTTTATTTACGTGTAGGTAGACGTGTACAAAACTATCGACAATGATAATTATACAGGGTGTTCACGTTGATCCCGCCGATTTTCTGATGGAATATTTTCATGCAATCTGTCGATTGTGTGAGTCTATTTCTATGTGAATCGAGGTCAGAAAGATTCAAAATTTTCTGCTCATTGTGTGAGCCGATTTCTATGTGAAATGAGGTCAGGAAGATCCAAAATTTTGTATTATTGATCTGAGATGTCTGCTACCGAAATGTTTCTTCAGTTTGCAACACACTTGATTCTTGAATGATCAAGGAGTACAGACTTAACAACTGCTGAAATAGCGACTGTAGTTTCCTTTTCTGTTGCATTTAATTGTGAAGAGGCTCGTTGTTTGTTTATTGAGAAATTCGATAAAGCACTACCGCCTGCTAGGACCTTGAGAGACTGGAAACTGAGATTTATGAAAACGTTGTCCGTTCTCCCACGATCTCATGCTGGTGATCAATCGAACCGGCAATTATCTGAAGAAAAGAAGAACGAAGCATTGGAGTTATTCGAGAACGAACCATGCGCCTTACAACGACAGGCCTCTTTAGAATGTTGTGTATCTCTAGGAAATGTCAACAACATTCTGAAGGACGACGGACTTCGATTGTGGAAGTTTACTACAGTTCAAGAAGTCCAAGCGGACGATAGGCCTAAGAGACTTGAATTTTGTCGGACGGTTCTTGAACTTTAACGGCTAGATACCCATTTTTTCTACAGAGGATTCGCTTTAGCGACGAAGCAACCTTCAGCATCAACGGCTCTGTGAATCGTTTCAACAGCTGCGTATACTCGCACGATAATCCCAAAGCCATATCTGTGACACCCATGCGATCACCCTCTATCCCTTGCTGGTCAATGATATCTCCCAAGTTCGGCATCGTTTTTCATATTGTCACGACAACAATGAATGGTGAACTTTGTAAAGATGTGCTGACCACGCACGTATTGCCACTTTTTCAACAACGAAGATACAGACATCTTCTATTTCAACAAGATAGTGCACCATCGCATTACGCTACGATTGTTCGCCAACTCTTGAATGAAAAATTACCAGGAAGGTGGATAGGACAAGGAGGAAGTGTTCAATGCACCCCCCTCAAGGTTGGGAGCTATTCGAGACGAACTATATTCATCAACGCGTCCTCGCACTCTTTCTGAGCTGCGTCCTCGTTGAAGTCATCACCATTGAAATAATCGAAAAGGTTTACCATTCGGTTCTCAAACGTTGTAGTTTGTGTGTTGCAAACCAAGGTGGACACTTTGAACAGCTACTATGATACTCTTCCTATCACATTTCAAATACAGTTTGTTTTATGCGATAGCTAATGTACATTTTCATCATTAAAATTCAAGTTTAAAGGGATTTATATTTAGTAGAAAAATCGGCGGGATCAACTTGAACACCCTGTATAAAAGTCAATGTGTATGTAATGGGGAGTATTTTTGTATTTTTAGCCGAAAAATTGACGTCAAATTTTCATTAGACCACAACCTCCCCCTCCCAAATTTTTCGTCAACTTTCGGGCGCCCCCCTCCCCCCGGTCATGGTTGACGTCAATGGTGAACGATACCTTATGCTTTGAAATTATTTCTTAATATATTGCAATTTTCGTAATGAGTGCATTAATATTCTAGCGGATTCGCTGAACGTTAAGATGCATCTCTTCCTTATTCTTTTAGCCTGCTGACACCCACTCAAATTGTTTGCAGATCAAGTTATCAACAAGAACACTTTAAAATCTTGCGTCTATCTTTTTCAAAAGACTGGACACTTTCGAGTGACTACACGTTCATCGAATGTGCTGTATATTTAACTTGGCAAGTAGGGGAATGGAATTGACTGCTTTCGGGCTCAGTCACACTGCGAGCAAAGCAAACACGAGCGTCCCGAGCAAACGTATGTCCACAAGCTATTAATCGCTCTGGTTTGTTTTGCTCGCAATGTGGTAGTGTGCAACTGCTGCAATGATGACTTTATATTTGCTGCAAAACGCTTTGCTCGGAAAAGCTCACAGTGTGGCTGAGGCCTAACCGATTGGTTGGAATTGTGCAATAGGACCTACAGAACGAACACAGCACGTCTTTGTCAGTTGCGCTCGTGTAGATGAACATTGAACTAAAATGCTGAAGTAAATGATTGAGTGGCGGATGTGCATCTTCGGGGTTAGACATAGTAAATCATTGCACAAAGCGAATTTTCTGTTCATCTGCCTCTCAATAAACTTACAATACAGATGGATGTCAGTTGCCATATTCAATATTATAGATACATATTCGCTTTTTTTGTCTGGAAATCAATACTCCAATAACATCTAGTGAAGTCAGCATCAATAACAAATCCTAGAAAAATGCAGAGCATGTCGATCATGAGACCCATGATAAATGTGTAATGGCTCCTAACCATGCAAGAATACATTCCAAGACTTCTTGTTTGTTATCAAGAAGATAGATGTTTTGATGTTGTCCACGATGCTTGTTCAGTCTACAGAATTAAACAGTTCGTCTCTTCATCTGTTTGACTAGAAAGGAGGAATTGGAACTTCCAACGCTGATGAGATGGCACAATCTGCTGACATAATACCATAGCAATCGAAAAATAAGCAGCTATTTCAACATTGAACACGGCAAATTGTGTGAAGCTTCAGTGACTGTCATAAACCGGATCACGAGGCAAAGGGACACAGACGATGTCAAATTCTATAGAGAAGTTTGTGAACGTTTTTTCGTGCGCACGCTATCTTTTTTTGATAATGATCGGAAAGGCCAACATCATCGAGAAAACTTTTGAACAATGATCTGAATTCCTCGAATCTGAAGGAATCGCGGCGATCGAAGCATTTTGAAGGAATTCTGTGGAATTGCTTGTGTTTGAAACGGTCTAATTCTGTGGTTCAGGGCCCAGGGGTGGGCCGCCACATTTGGATCTGTGACACATTTTGTCACATTTTCATATTCAAGATTTGTCACATTTTGTCACACATCGATGAGCGTTCATGTCACAATTTGTCACATGCCCATTGACATTAATGTCACATTTCGTCACATGCTGATGGAAACATATGTACAAATTTTGACACATGATGTGCAGGAAATTGGCAGCTTTCGAAATTGCCATTTTTGCCGCCCTATCGATAATGGGACAAGATCGAGAAACCTATAATTTATACTACTTTTGGTCATTTAAGGAGTCTCATAGAAATTGCCATTTAAGATATCTAACAGTTGCCCCGAGATTTGTGGCAACAGCGAAACAAACCATGGGTAAGACCTTAACACCTTTATTTTTGTTCTAAGTGAAAAATTACACTCAAAAGTTGCAATTATGATCATTTTTAATGTCTTGAATTCATTTTGATGGTGAACAATAAGCACGCATTCGGAATAAATTCAACAAAATGAATTCACAGACAATATAAATTCGTACCAAAAAGAGCACTTTTACTCGTAATTCTGATTTTAGTGAAGAAATATCACTCAGTTTTGTTACAATTGCTATTATTCCTAGGATTGCGTGCATTATCGGAACTAGAACTTCGCGAGGAATACTGCGATCTGGAAATGACAATCGAAAACCGCATGACCACATGGAATGAATGTCGCAATTGGGCCATCAAGCTCAAAGTCGACTTTAAACAAGCGAACTAATAGCATCACGATTTACCTGGCGAAAGTGCAAGTCACCAATGGGAGCACGGAGAAACATATCTATCTTACATATTCCGAGTACAAATCAAATTCAAAGAATAAAGTTGTCGTTATTTCACTCAGACGAAGTTGATGCTCCTCTGCGAGTTTAAACCTCATTCATCATACTATATCATACTACCGTAAAAACATTACTTCTGTCAAATTATTTTCTGGTTATGTGAATTTGTCACATTTTGTCACACCAGCAATGAAAAATACACATTGTCACATTTTATTATAAGATGAAAAAATGTCACATATTGTCACATCGGCCCACCCCTGAGGGCCTTACTTGTTAGTTTTTATTTGCCTATTTGTTTCATGTCTGCAGCTGAAGATCGCCATTGATTAGAATGAAAGCTGTTGATATTGCAATTGGCATCTGAAACGGGAACGCTTCACCTCATTTCGGCAATTCTGCTGCTGGCATGTCAGCGATGAACTCGAAGTGTTGATGTTCCAAATGATCATGTCATTCTGCAGCTCATATGTCTATGCTTAATATGAAACGGATGATTAGCTTCTTGATCGATCAAACCTGTATATATATATACGTAGTTCGTATAGGTCACTTCAAAAACATAACCTGTATTAAATGTCTCTTCATAGTGGTTGCCGCTATCGGGAAAGAACAAGTTGTCTTCTTGGCAAAAACAAGTCTATGGCTAAGATCAGTCGTATTAAAAGCTATATGTAGGCCTACAGGCGCGGCCAATTTTTTACATTTTTTTCAGTGGACAGAGTGAGACAAAAACGTACCATCGGGACTGAGGAAATCCCAAAAATCTTCTAAGATTCGCTGAAGTTGCTGCTCGTTGATTTCTCTCGTACAGTTTTGATGGATAGCAATTCTTCATCTGACAATATTTCCAAAGCTTCGATGATATCACTGCTATCCACTGTAGCTTCAACCCTCGTGTTCCTTGATTAAAAGAAATCGGCTCCCCACCGCAGCATAACTGCTTAAAGTATGACTTTGAAGCCAATTTTTCGATATATTCCAAGCTCATTAGTAGCCTGTTGATGAGCTCAAGCATTATTCGCAAACGGTCATATACGTTCATCTTCTCATTCTATGCATAGGGCCTAGTCTATACTTTTCAAAAAAAACAAAAAATAATGAACAGGCGCAACGTTAAATGGAAACTGGTCGAAATGCAGTTGGAATGATTGCGAGGTAGACATCATTTTCAGGTCATCCCTGTCGGAGAGAGCTATGATTTTCTTTATGCTTGGAAACAGATTGAAAATTTCATCCAGCATGTTGTACTAACACAGAAACCGAGTAGGACAGTGCGAATTGATGCGCGTCAAACCAAGCATTTTTTCACATTGAATTAATACATAATGGACTTCGGCTTGCTTTCCAAGAAATTTGACAGCGCTTCGGCTAGTGAGATCAATTCTCGAACTTTGGCTGTTTTTGATTCGCCCCATCATTCTGCAGCAAACTGGCTTGGTGACAAATGCAACCAATTATGTCCAATAACTTAGGACAGTGAGATGCCATACGGACGGTGAATCCGCCTCACCCGATAACCGTCCGTCATTATATAGGCCATATGTATAGACTATATATGTATATAGACTATATATGTATATGTATATGTAGACTATGTATATGTTCTGAAGATCGAGATCAAACGCCATCAATCGTTTCCTCAAAAATGTTATTCAATGAGCAGTTTATCCAGCCTTGTTTCAGCTGTTTAACATGGAAATTTCTCAAGGTCAAAGGCAGCGTCAATCTGGTGGGTTAAAAGATAATGCAGCTGTAGCCTATCTCATTATCGACCTTGAAATCAATCCAGAATTCAAGTCGAGCCTTCCTAAGGCATATTCCATCACAGTGTAATACAAATAACTTCCCGACAAGTCCTTGATAACCTGTGAACGCACATAAGGTGCAATAGCATGCAAAGTTAAGTAGTGAGCTTTGGCTCGGCCTTTGAGTGATCGGAATCAGGAAACATCAAAGAGTGCAAATTTCTACTCCTTGACGCACATTCACCACGTTGGAACGACCCACAGTCTACTATTATTTTAATTACATGATAGAAAGTCACCTTCAATTTTTTATAATATTCATTTAGTTGTTTCTTTTGTATTTCAGGTTCTCGCGGAATCGGGTAGGCTACTTCAGGTACCCTAGTGACATGTTTTACGCACTAACTTTTCTGGAGTAAGGCAACAAACAAAAGGTCAAGTCAATCAAAAGATCAAAGAAAAAATATAGTTATCATATAACAAAATAGGGACATTAACTGACCTGCAAAAAAAGGGACCTTTTGTGGACCATCAGGAACCGGTTCCTAATTAAGGACCAAGTGTTCACCCTGTTAAAATATTCTCAACATACAGGCTTAACATTTGCAATGACCGGCGAGACTTCATGC